>CM034395.1:14554212-15154212 GCA_019925095.2 Dendrolimus kikuchii
TTTCAGACTTGCCCATACTGTCCGATTATATAATATTGGCACTAACTAATGTATTTAGTAGAACATAGATTGTATGAACAATTTTTCAGGTGAGTATAAATTTGACATATTGCACCAGGACTATTTCATTTCATAAAATAAAAAAGTCCCAAGTTCATGCTTGTTTATTGCAGGAATTACACGTAATACCAAATTTTGATATAAAATAAATCAATCAATTCCAATGCTACCAAAACAGAAACTTAATTTCACATTTGATTAGTATGAGATCTTAAACACCTGTATGTTATTTGATCTTATAAGACTGTCTTATTGTGATATGTAGATATTCCATTTCTTTATTTACATGAGTAGTTCATATTTTACCTCTTTATCGCTTTCTTCTGGTAGAAAATCATCACTGCTGCTCCCTGAGAAATCACTTACATCACTATCACTTTCCACTTCTTGGATAATTCCTAAAATCGCATAATAAGTCATAAACCTTGAAACATATTTTTAATTATAACAAATAAATCAACAGACAAACACATGCTTCTACTTGTAACATATTGCTGCATTATTTTTTATGATTAGACAGGCAATATTTTTATATTTATTATATTTTGTGTATGACAACATTGAGGAATGAACACCCCTTTCCAAAACGGGCTCTTGCCATAATTTATTTATTTCCAACAAAATATTAAGTTTTAACCGCAGTAAATATACAAAATGTCTAATTTATATACTGCTATTAATAGTAGGGCAGCTAAAGAGGCTAAATGTGGAGTTACTCAAGCGTCGCGAGGACCTTTTGGATTGTGAAGATTAGATGCTAAAAAGGTTATGATGTATGCAAACGCACACGCACCTGTACACGCTCCCCCCACCAGTGAAAGACGTAATCGTAATCTGACAATTATGTGGAGGAATTTCCTTAATCTGACGGTTTAAAAAAAAAACATTTTTTTATTACTGAATGTAACAAAAACAATTAGCAGAAAATAATATAATATGTATACTTAGAAGGAAATGGTGTAATAAAAAATTACGAAAATATTTTTTTTATTTTCATCATCAGTGAAATCATCTTCATAATAGAAGTCCGGTTCAATTTGATCGATTTCAACTACATCTTGCGTATCTGCAGCAAGAAATGGTTATGATACTTAACAATCTTTTATTTATTTCATGATATTACAGTATTGATTTAAAAAAAAACATATTTGAATCTGGAGCATCTCCTAAAATATCACATGCTATGACAACATCTTCGTACACTTCTGGTAGTTGGTTACCAACGAACCAAGTCATCTCCAGTTGTCCATCCACATTTGTTATGGAAGTAGACAGTTCTCAGCAGCTGGTCGCACCACACTTAATTGGTGAATTTAACTACTCTGGCTTGTGGAAATCGGCAGTTTATATGATTTCTGTAATCCTTGAATGATTGCTTTCAAAATAAATAAAAAAGTTGACCGCGCTCGACAATGTCCAGGTGACGTTTATTTTTGCAACTTTGTGACGCACTTATTTCCTTACTAGAGTTTACCCCGCGGCTGCGCCGCGGGTCAACCTCTAGTGCGTGTCTCTTGTTTAAAGAGCAAGTAGTACAGGTTACATTGTATTACTTTTTTATGTATTTGCCCCCGAAAGATTCACTTAATTTTATATCGCAAACTATACCACCCCCGTCTATATGTAAACTACATAAATGACAAAACTTGACAAAATAGATAACATGGACCAAGTGGACCAAGTGGACCCAGTGGACCCAGTGGACCAACTGGACCCAGTGGATCCAGAGACAAAGTGGACCCAGTAGACCCAACGGATCTAGTGGACCAAGTGGACCCAGTGGGTCCAGTGGACCCAGTGGGTCCAGTGGACCCAGTGAGTCCAGTGGACCAAGTAGACCCAGTGGACCCAGTGGTTAAAGTGGACCCAGCGGGCCCAGTGGACCCAGTGGACCCAGTTGACCCAGTAGGCTAAGTGTTCCAAATGGACCCAGTGGACCCAGTAAACTCAGTGGACCAAGTGGACCCAGTGGACTAAATGGACCAAGTGGACCCAGTGGACCAAGTGGACCCAGTGGACCAAATGGACTAAGTGGACTAAGTGGACCCAGTGGACCAAGTGGATCAAGTGGACCAAGTGGACCCAATGGACCAAGTGGACCTATTGGACCAAGTGGACCCAGTAGTCTAAGTGTTCCAAATGGACCCAGTGGACCCAGTAAACTCAGTGGACCCAGTGGTTCAAATGGACCAAATGGACCCAGTGGACCCAGTAAACTCAGTGGACCAAGTAGACCCAGTGGACCAAATGGACTAAGTGGACCCAGTAGACCAAGTGGATCAAGTGGACCAAGTGGACCCAATGGACCAAGTGGACCTATTGGATCAAGTGGACCCAGTAGTCTAAGTGTTCCAAATGGACCCAGTGGACCCAGTAAACTCAGTGGACCCAGTGGTTCAAATGGACCAAATGGACCCAGTGGACCCAGTAAACTCAGTGGACCAAGTAGACCCAGTGGACCAAGTGGACCCAGTGGACCAAGTGGACCCAGTGGACCAAGGGGACCAAGTGGACACAGTGGTCCAAGTGGACCCAGTGGACCAAGTGGACCCAGTGGACCCAGTGGACCCAGTAGACCCAGTGGACAAAATCACAAAACCAGTCCTAGTTTCCGGGATAAACTTTACATAAATATATCCCAAAATGTATCCCATTATCCGGGATAAAAAGTATCCCTTGGCCACTCTCGGTATTCAAATTATATATGTACCGAGTTTCAGCCAAATCGGTCCAATAGTCTTTCCATAAAAGGATAACAAACAAAAAGACAAATATATTTTTATCCCGGATACTATCCCATTTTTCGGGATAAAAAATATCCTATGTTCATTCTCGGCATCGAAAATAAATATATACTGAGTTTCAGCCTAATCGGTCCAGTAGTTTTTCCGTGAAAACGGAACAGACAGACAGACAGAGTTACTTTCGCATTTATAATATTAATAGGGATTAATAGGCACATTAAATATTAATAGGGATAGGGGTTAATTTTTATTATACCTATAAACTTGAGAAATGATTAGTTTCTCACTAACACTTTCATTTTAGTTTTATTTTTGCGATATAA
The DNA here is from genome assembly GCA_019925095.2 of Dendrolimus kikuchii. NCBI lineage: Eukaryota > Metazoa > Arthropoda > Insecta > Lepidoptera > Lasiocampidae > Dendrolimus > Dendrolimus kikuchii. The sequence goes on from CM034395.1 coordinate 14,557,340, forward strand.
AGTATGGCCAGTGACCAAAATGGCCTAAATGGCCCAAAATTACCGAATTGACTGAAATGGCCAAAATGATCAAAAAGGCCAAAATGACCGACATGGCCAAATAGATCAAAAAGGCCAAAATGACCGACATGGCCAAAATGATCAAAAAGGCCAAAATTACCGAAATGGCCAAAATGACCAAAAAGACCAAAAAGACCGAAATGGCCAAAATGACCAAAAAGGCCAAAATGACCGACATGATCAAAATGACTGAAATGACCAAAAAGGCTAATTGACCGAAATGACCAAAATGGCCAAAATGACTAAAATTACCAAAATGACCAAAAAGGCCAAAATGACCAAAATGACTAAAATCACCAAAATGACCAAAAAGGCCAAAATGACTGAAATGACCAAAAAGTCCAAATGACCGAAATGGCCAAAATGACCAAAATGGCCAAAATAACCGAAATGGCTAAAATGACTAAAATTTCCAAATTAACCAAAATAAATAAAATGGCCTAAATGGCCATAATAAAAAGTATCCCATGTCCACCCTCGGTATTTAATTCACATACGTACCGAATTTCAGCCAAATCGGCCCATTAGTTTTTCCGTAAAAGCATAACAAACAAATAGACAAATATATTTTTATCCCGGAAACTATCCCATTTTCCGGGATAAAAAGTATCCTATGTTCATTCTCGGCATCGAAAATATATATATACTGAGTTTCAGCCAAATCGGTCCAGTAGTTTTTACGTGAAAACGGAACAGACAGACAGACAGAGTTACTTTTGCATTTATAATATTAATAGGGATGTCATGCGCAAATTGTCAGATTATTGAAATGTAGACTTTTCTGTATGTAATTAACTCACCTTGTCTTAATTTTACTTATAAAGGGTTCATATATGGTGGGGGTACAGAATAGGGTACAAGATTTCACCCCTTATGTTATTCTGCCAAACTCTAGTAAATCCCTAAATCCCCGCTTGGCCTCCCCTACTATAACATATATGTTAAACAAGTTCTACCTGTATTATGGTTACCATAATGGTCAAGTATGGGGATAATCACAGCAATATTCAGACCAGAGAAAATGAATAGCAATAAGTCAATATATATGACGATGCCAGAGTGCATTTTGATGATGGAATAGGACATATTTTTTTGATCTATTCTCTTTTTGCATCATCAGGTCGAGAAATAAGTGATTATTTTTTACCCAAAAACTTAATATCTATAAGAAAACTGTAAAGATTGAATTTCTGTACAATGAAAAAAAATGCTAAAAACCAAGTCAGGGAGATGTAAGAAGTGAAATAGTAGTTCTATTTAGATTTTTTTCAATTTTTTTGTTTATCTGTTTGTCTGTCTGTTTGTGCCGGCTAATCTGCGAAACGAATGAACGGATTTAAATTAAATTTTGTATGGTGGTAACTTATACCTCTGGTCAACATATAGGATACTTTTGATCCTGAAAAATTAAAGAGTTCCCATGGGATAGTTAAAAAAACGCACCACGCGGACGAAGTCGCGGGCATCAGCTAGTAACATATAAATAAAAAATCATGTGTACAATGTGTGGTTTTAAAAGTAATATATTCTGTACAATTATGGAAAACTTTCAAGTGTAAGGATGATTGTGTATTTAAAAAATTATAACTACATTATGTGTTATATGTTATAAAAAAATAACCCTGTATTAAATGTAAATTAAATCATAAATATATAATTTTTAACAGTGGCAGTCTTAGGTGGTGGCAAACAGGGCAACCACCTGGGACCTGGCGATGGCTAAGGCTGCCGGCCGCCCTTATTTGTTCAGTTTTACCCAACTTATACTTCTGAACGGCAGTTGCCCTTTACACTGAAAAGTTCAGACCAATTTCTGGCATGTAAATAATCTATATTGAAATTTATTCGCAAGTGGTCATGACAGTGTTACATGCTATACACTCTTAGCTCTGTTCCACTTGCACGATTTGTACACTGGCGCGCGTTTCTAAAATTGTTCTACTGAGCAGGTAAATCAGGACGAATTATAAATTGTGTAAAACTGTAAGTATTAACTTAAATACAGGTAAAGATTTCGCTTCACTTGGCTAGGTAATAAATTCCAAGTCTGAACAGTAAAGGTGAGAAGGATAACTGATCGCTACTTAGTTAAACCTAATTTCTCTATCTCAAGTTTGTCATAAACTCCATTTGAGTACAAAATCGATTTTCTACCAATGCTAAGATAATATAATAGATAGTACGGTAATTATAGTAAGCCCCCATTAAAGATATTGATTTGAAAATAAGAGAAACTATACAATTGTTGGCACCCCAGTACAATGATTGGTGCTCTATTTTTTTAATCAAAATGTTAAGACATCTTTTTTTTATTATGCAACCCTTTAATGATAATAATATTGTGGCTACAAAATAGAAAATATAAAAAAATATATCTATACATATAATAAAACTGTATAGGTCGAATTTCTGTACAATGAAAAAAAATGATAAAAACCGAGTCAGGGGGATGTAAGAAGTGAAATACAACTAATTTAGACTTTTTTCAAATGTTTTGTTTCTATTTGTCTCTCTGTTTGTACCGGCTAATCTCCGAAACGACTGGACCGATTTAAATGAAATTTTATATGGTGGTGGCTTATATCCCTGGTCAACATATAGGATACTTTTGATCCCGAAAAATTAAAGAATTCCCGTGGGATAGTTAAAAAACCGCACCACGCGGACGAAGTCGCGGGCATCAGCTAGTCTTCAATAAATCAACTGGGTGCCAGCAATGGTATAGTTTACCTTAGATATGCTCCAGCACAATACTTACTTTTTTTTATAGCATCTTTAACCCTCTTGGGTGTAGCTTCGTTTTCCTTACTCAAACTAAATCGAGGACACTGCATACCCTTGAAATTTGATTTCAAAGGAGATTTTGGTGAGTTCATAATCGCTTCGCTAACTTTATTGTGTAGGTCAAGTTTTGTGTGACGAGATTTAAATTTGAACATATCTTTACCAGTCACATCATCATTACTAAATAAAGCTGTAATTTAAGTGATGCATACTTTAAATTAATGAAGAGATTAAATTATATAGATTACTGCAAGTGCTCATTGCATAGATACTTTAAACATCTAATATTAATATAAGTATACAATTTGAGAACCTACATTATACAGAATCAGTACAATTCGATAAGCTGACGTTTATAGTACTAATAATTTTGATTCAACACTATAGAAACTAATAGAAACAATGGATAAACATAGAAAAATAAGACTACTAAGTGTCTTGTAATCATAAACACCTACCTAACCTTATGTAGTCCTAAGTTTTTAATTTCAAGTATAAGCAACTGAAATAATCCATATAAACATGAATCATTCATTCAGTATTATTGAATATTGTTATGTCCATTCAGTTCTGTGCTTTCCAACCAAATTAATTTAATTTGGTTGATCCAACTAATATCACTAACTATTATACTAATATAATTATCATTAAATGACCTAAGATTCTAAAAAAAAATTGTTTGTACATTTGTTGCATGTTGCATATAACCTCCAAAACTCCTATGGATTGCAATAAAAATTCGGAGGATTAAAACAGAAATTTTAACTTCTTATTTCAATACCTTGCAAGTTACAAAATATGAATACAAATATGTGTAATCCCACATAAATTAAATCACAGGCATAGCCAGTATAAAATATTTGATATGGTTAACTGCACTTCAATAGTGGCTAAGCCTAAGCCCAGTTTAATGAATTATCTTTAAATCACTACCTCTTTCTAGAAATGAGGCACCAAATGAATTCTGAAATAATTTTACCAATTTCATTTGGCAAATTACAGTGGATATAGGTATGTAGCCGAATATTATTATAGAATATGAATTAGAAAAAAACTGTAATACCTGTAGGCTTCTGTGGACTCAATTCCATATCCTCATAATTATCATCATCAGAAGATTGTAATTGCATAATTCTGGTTTTTGTAGGTGACATTTCAACAAAGTCACCATACTTTTTTGGTTTAGTCCTAGTTCTGACTGTTCTTCTTGTGGGTGGATCCTTTTCTGCACCTAGGCATAGAGATAGTCTACTAAGCCACAAATTAGAAATGATTAAAAGCAACCATGTAAACTACTATTTTGATATTTGTCTTGTTAACTTCCTTCTCAATAAATATTACAAATTTAGTTTGTTCAGGAGCCCAATTCTGCCATTACTACCTCGTCAAAATCGCCAGATGCTATAGTCTCAATCATAGGTTTGCCTGATTTGTCTGCCTGTCCATCTAGGGGTGTTAGTGCCAACCCTAATGTATAGCAGTAAAAGTTGGGTATGGTAAAAGAACCACCATAAAAGTAGGATAAACACAGTATAAACAAGAGCTTTTAAAAGTGTATGTGAGGTTAAGTTGAAGGATATGATAGTAAACAGTGTGTTGTAGATAAAAAAGAGATTTGTACAAGAGTTGAGAAAAAAATGATATGGAGGTTTGGACATGTAGAGAATTGCAGCTTCGCTTTGACACAGGGTGGCATGAGATTAAATGTAATTTGAGTTTAAAGATAACATACGCCTTATATATAGCCACTAGACCTGTCATTTGAGTTAGGAAACAATTTTTAGGGTCCACAAACAAGTTTTGAATGAATAATGGGAACAACAAAAATATATTTGATAAACAAGGTTATGCCACTTTTGTTGATAACAAAGTGTGAAATGTGTTCAGGAATTCACTTATGCTTAATATTCACTCACTAAAACTGTTTTTGAGTATAGTAAACAAGTTTTGAATTAGTTTAATCTATTATGCTCAATATATAAAATTATTAAACAATACAAAGTGTGATTTGTATTCAGGAATTCACTTATGCTTAATATATACTCACTAAAACTGTTTTTGAGTTTACTAAACACGTTTCAAGCTAGTTTATTGATCTTTAAATATGAAATTATTATATTTTTTTGCTTGTATATTGCGATGATGGTTATAAGTCGGGTGTGACACTCACTGACTGCTGCCATGGCACACTTACTTGGCTTGTAGGCTTTTGATAAAAGTTGCGACCAGTGACTAGAAAGGTGACTTAGGTTAGGTTAGATTTTTAACCAAAGCGCACAAGCTGAGCGAGTGTGCCGCAGTAGCTACCAGTGAATGCCAGAACAGACTGGTCACCATCATAGCAATATAATAAAACAAATGAATGAAAAAAATGAAATCTCAAGAACTACATGCCTCCTAGACATGGGGGTTGCAGAAGGAAGAAGTAATTCTCCCCCTGCCCCCACTACTTAAAATTCAGTGACCACAAATCTGATGTTTAACAGAAAATGGATTAAAGGAGACTGACAAAACAAGTGTACGACAACAGAAACGCATAGATCTTGAAGAACGGCCAGGTAAAAAGCGTCTTAAATAAACGTGTATGTATTAAGTGATAAATATAAGTAGGCGAACCAAAATATGTATGTGAAGATCGTAACAAGTGGACATCCATCGTATCTGCCCACTCCTATGCAAAACAAGAGTGATAATGTTTAGTAAGTATGTATGTTTTTCCAATTTTAACTTCCTTTTCGACAAATATTACACTTGTCTGTTCAGAATCAGTTAAAAAAATTATATTAAGTTGCGGTAAAAATCTATATAAAAAATAACAAAAGCTTATGCCCGTGCTCTTTGCAGAAAACTGCAATTTTTTGCGCTTTTTCGCTCTCAAAAAGCGACAAATTGCGACAACAGTTGTGTAGTGATAGTGTACAGTGTTATTTAGTTTGATTCCGGCGCGAATCAGTTGTTTTTCGACTGGGGTGAGTTGTTAAGCTCTATTCGCTTGTTTATTTCGGCGCGTCTAAGCGCATTACGCAATAACGGTCGTTTGTGTCGATAGTTATTCACACGCGTCGACTGGTCTCGGCAAAGGAACGGGCCTCCAGTAATGGATGGCCCAGGCCCCCAGAAGGCCCCGAGGCCTTCGAGTGTCCCGCGAAAGCGGGACCACGCGAAGGCCAAGGATGGCTGGTTAATGCCTGAGATCGGGGAGACGCGGGTGAAAAAGGCGTCTTCTTCATCGGCCCGTCGCAGCAGGTCGGTTGCCGGGCCGCGTCACGGGCATGCGGATAGTGCCGTTTTCACGGCTGCCGATATGCCCGGCTCGGTAGGGGATGCGTCGGCGGTGGTAGACCTCACCGCCGCCACGCATGAGGATAGGTGCGGCGCGATGGGACCGCCTCCGGTTCCCATGGCGCCTAGGGCCCCATCCGGGCGTGCCGCGCGCAGGAGCGCAGCACACCCGGAGATAGATAGGAACGTACTGCTTGCAGCGAACTCGGCCGTTTGCCTGGCCGTGAGCGCTGCAAGCACCATAGTTCAATATGCCTACATGGCGCCACCCACCTCTGCGCGAGCCTCACTCGTGCAAGGGAGCGGCGCCTACGTAGAGCATGATCACATCCCACCGTCCGGCAGCGTCCCAGACTCGCTGGAGCACGCGCTCTACGGTGCGATTCGCGACCATAGTTATTCCCGCCCTGAAGCGCCTGCCTGTAGTCCGGTATACACGGCGGCCGGTTCAGCGACGGCAGGGGATGGGTGCCCTACGACGACGGTGTCGTATAGCGCACGGGCTTCACCTGTGCCTACGACATCGACTTGCAACCTTTCGGGCTGCAACGTCGAGAGCAGCCGTCCCACGACACCGGTTGTCGCGCGAGCCTCACTCGCGCCCTCGGCCGGGGTCGTGAACAGGGACCTCGTAGGCGCGGCAGCGGCGACCCCCTCGTCTTCCTTCCCTAATGGGATGGGAGCCGCTGTTGCGATGTCGGCGCCTGCGTCTTCGGCTGCGGCGGTGTCCACGTCCTCGTCTTCAGCGGCAGCGGCGGCGGGCACGACGACGTCGTCATATTCGTTCACAGCCTCATCGTCTTCGGCATCGGGTTCGGCGGCGCCGTCATCGTCTTCAACGGCAACGGTGCCGATTTCGTGTGCCCCGATGCTCGTTCCCGGATCGAGGTCGCGCTTCTGGGACCGGTCCCAGAGCAGCGGCGCCGATTCGGACGGCACGTCGGGTGCTTCTTCCCCAGCGCGCGCGCGCTCGCCTCTGCGCCCCACGGGGGGCGCACCCGCGGCGACTACTAGCATTCTCGCGGGTGCGGAGGCCTACCTTCGCACCGAGGGGGGTGAAAAGGGGCGCAAGGCGCGCAAGGCAACCGCCGCCAAAGTGGCCGCGGCTAGCCAGTGCGCCGCCCTCGTCGGGAATATATCGGCTCTCGGCCCTGGGGAGCTCCGCCTAGCGGCGTGCGCCCAGGTCGCCGAGATAATTCAAATTGCCCAAACGTCGGGCAATTTGAAGGGGGTTTACGTGCGCCGGCTGAAGGAGGCCGCGTCCAGGGTGTCGGACATCGTCGACACACTGGTCACGCGAAATCCGGAATCCGAGGCCTGGAAGCTCGGTAACGAGAACGCCAGGCTACGCATGGAGTTAAGCTCGCTGCGGGAGGAAAACCGCTCCTACCGCAGGGAGTTTGAAGACATGCGTAAGGCCCTAAAGGCCTCCGCTTCGGTTGCGGAGCCGGCGCCTGCTGTAATGGCGGCGCCGACCCCCGTACCCGTCAAGCGAAAGGCCCAAGCCGCCACGGCGGAGGCGGCGGCGGTACCGGAACCGCCCGCCGCACCCGCTGCGGTTAAAAAATCGCGTCCGGCCCGTGCTGCGGTAGCAGGGCCGACACCGGCTCCCGTCGTCGGGACGGAGCGAGCTCCGGCGGCCGCCAACGGGGTGGCGCCGACACCCGCTCCAACGGGGCCCGGCGGCATCGATCACGACGCGTTTGTGCGGGCCGTGATCGACGTTGTCGCCCCCATACTCGATGCCCGGTTCGCCGGAATCGAGGACCGGCTGAATGCCGCGCCGACCCTCCGTCCACCGCTAGCGGCCGACCGAGGCAAGGCGCCGGCAATCAAACCGGCACCAAAAGTGGCCGTTAGGCCGAAAGCGGCCACGGCTGCCGCCGCCGTCCGGCGGAATGCGGGGGAAGTAAGTACCCCGGTTCCGATGGAGGTGGTGGCGACCCCGGCTGTCGGGGTGACGGACTCCCCACCGTCACCGGCCCCCCCCCCCTAAAAAAAAGACGAATAGAGGGGGGGTGAAGTGGAGGCTGAAAATGCAGCGGAGAGCGGCACGCGATGCCGCCGTTGCATTAACGGCCCCCGCCACGGCACCCGTGCCTGTGGTGTCGGCTCCTAGGCCGGCCCCTAGGCAACGGACGGCGCCTGCGGCCGCGACATCGGTAGTCGCGGCGCCCGCCGTCCGCGCTCGCATCGCGCACGTCGCGCCGCCGCCGGCGCCCGTGGCCCCCACCCCCGCCCCGGAGGGGGGGGCGTGGACGACGGTCGTCAAGCGGAAAAAGGGTAAGGGGGCGAGGGCCGACGGGCCCCCTCCCCCCACCCAGGCGCAAGCTGCTCCCCTGCCGACGGGGCGGGGGCAGCAACAACGGAAACAGGCTGCGAAGCCTGCGGTAGTATTCCGTGAGCCGAAGTCGGCCGCAGTTATCATCAAACTGCTGCCGGCAGCGGCCGCGAAGGGTGTCGGTTATCGCGAGGTCTTCGCGAAGGCCTCGACGGTGGTCGACATCGCGGCCATGGGCCTCCGCGAGGGGCTGAAGGTGGTGCGGACCGTCAGGGACGCGCGCCTTCTCGAGTTCCAGCCGGGACCCGAGAGCGCGGCCAAGGCGGACCGCGTCGCCGAGGCTCTGCGCGGAGCCCTTGCAGGGATGGCCGAGGTCGTCCGCCCCGTAAAGCGTGGGGAGCTTTACGTCTCTGGGCTGGACGAATCGGTCACGGTCGATGGGCTGCGTGACGCGATCGCGCGCGCCGGCAACTGCCGGCGCGACGACGTGCGCACGAAGCACATCGGTGCAGGACCGGGCGGTTTGGGCGCATCGTACGTGATGTGCCCCGTCGCTGCTGCCAAAGTCATCGTCGAGATGGGCTACCTCGTGGTAGGCTTCACCTCGGCGAGGGTAGAGGCACTGGAAGCCAGACCGATACGTTGTTACCGGTGTTACAACGTCGGCCATGGCGCCCAGACCTGTCCGGACACGTGCCCGGACCGGACTAACTTGTGTCTCCGCTGCGGTAAGAGCGGACACAAGATGCCGGACTGCACGGCCCGGAACCCCCACTGCGCGGCGTGTGCGGCGGGGGGACTCAACGCTGCCCACCCCACGTTGGCGAGGTTCTGCCAGCCTCCCTACGTGAAGGGCAAATTCGTCCATCCGAGGACGAAACAACGCACGGGTGTTACGGGAGTACGCGCAATGGACACCTCCAATGCCTAGTACGCCCGTAACAATACTATTTCAGGCGAACGTAAACCACTCCCCCACCGCTCAGGATTTGTGCCTGCAGGCGATGGCGGAGTGGCAAGCGAACTTGGCCGTAATAAGCGAACCTTATTACGTGCCGCCTTGCGGCAATTGGGTGGGCGACCTCGACGAAGTGGTAGCGGTGGTGGCCAGAGCCGGTTCTGGCACACCGCTTACATGTCTTGAAAGAGGAAAGGGCTATGCGGTGGCGGAGAGCGGGAGTATCGTCGTCATAGGCGTTTACTTTTCGCGCAGCCGCCCCCTGGCGGAGTTCGAGCTTCACTTGGACGCCATCAGGGCTGCCATAGACAGATTGTCGCCTAAAACGATCTTCGTGATGGGCGACTTTAACGCAAAACACTGTTCCTGGGGAAATACGTTCACGGAACCTAGGGGCCGGACGGTTGAGGAATGGGCTCTTCAATCCGGCCTGACCATATTGAACCAGGGATCGGTCCAGACCTGCGTGCGCGCGCGGGGTGGATCGGTCATCGACCTGTCATTCGCCACTCATGCGGCCGCCCGCAGAGTTGTCGGATGGAGGGTGCTGGAGGAGGTGGAGTCGCTCTCTGATCATCGGTACATCAGATTTGAGCTTACCCCCTCCTCCGGTCCGAGCCCTGTTCATCGCCCCCCTCTCTTCCCGCGTTGGGCCCTTACCAAGCTCGATCCGGAGCAGGCCGAGGAGTGGGCACTCACGGAAAGCTGGGCCTACCCAGTCGAATTCGAGAACCTGGAGTCGCAGGCAGAGCACATGCGCAAGACCCTGACGAGGGTTTGCGACGCGGCGATGCCTCGCGTCTCCAAGCGGCAGCCTCCGTGCAAGCAGGTCCACTGGTGGACCGAGGAGCTGGGCGAGATGCGAAAGGCAGTTCGCATCATCAGCCACAGGCTCAAACGCTGCAGGGCGCGCCGTCCTCCGGACTACGTCGCGGAAAATGGACTCGTGGGAGAGTTTAGGGAGGCCAGAAAGGCCCTTTCGATTGCAATACTGCAAGCGAAAGCCCGGGCTCGGGCCGAGCTCCTCGAGACGCTCGATCGGGACCCTTGGGGGCGTCCGTACCGTGGGGCTCGCAACACGTTGCGGCCTTGCACATCCACGGTCACGGAAACGCTCGAACCCGAGGTGCTCCGGTCGGTTATCGACGGGCTCTTCCCGGATCCGGGAAACTTCACTCCCCCCAGTATGGGTCCACCCGTTCCCGACACTCCCACGGACGAGGAGCCTCACTCCATCTCCGAGGGGGAACTAGACGTTGCCCTGGACCGGCTCCGGGGCAGGAAGACGGCACCGGGACCCGACGGGGTTCCAGGTCGACTCCTCTTCCTGGCCGCTAAACATCTACGCGGCCAGCTGCGGGAACTGTTCGAAGCCTGTATTCGCGCAGGTCGGCTCCCGTCGCAATGGAAGGAGGGTCGTTTGTGCCTGATTCCCAAGGGAGGTCGGCCTCCCAACGATCCGTCCGCCTTCAGGCCCATAGTGCTGCTGAACGAGGTCGCTAAGGTCTTCGAAAAGATCTTGGCGGAGCGGCTCGTGAAGCATCTCGACACTGTGGAGCCGGGGCTTTCAGAAACGCAGTTCGGGTTTCGGCGGAGGCGCTCCACGATGGACGCCTTCGAGACGCTGCGAACGTCAACGGACGAAGCCGTCCAAGCGAAGGATGTCGTTCTTGCGGTGTCGCTAGATATAGCGAACGCCTTTAACAGCCTCCCTCATGAGACGATCAGGGAGGGGCTCCGCGCGCATGGAGTCCCCCCGTACCTCACGAGGCTGTTGGGCGCGTACCTGCAGGATCGACATATCCTTTGGGAGGGCGGTGAGTCCGGCAATCCCGAGGTAGGTCGTCGACGCGTCGCGTGCGGCGTTCCACAGGGGTCGGTCCTCGGGCCGATTCTTTGGAACGTAGGTTATGACTGGATCCTTCGGGTTCCGGTCCTACCCGGGGTAGGGCTGATCTGCTTTGCGGACGACACCCTACTCACGGCACGCGCTGCGTCATTTGCGGAATCCGTGGACGTCGCTAACGCCGGGTTGGCGATTGTCGTAGATCGAATAGCTAGGCTGGGCTTGAGGGTCTCCCCCGCGAAAACGGAGGCCATCATGTTCCATAGGAAATTTCGCAATCCCCCCGCGGACTTGACCGTTTCGGTCCAAGGGGTGGCCATTAGAGTAGGGCCCCAGATGAAATATCTGGGGCTAGTTCTCGATGGGAAATGGCTGTTCAAAGCGCACTTTGAGCAGCTAGTTCCCAAACTCGTCAAATCCGCGGGCGCACTCTCGAGGCTGCTTCCCAACGTAGGGGGCCCGGGAGGTGCGACGCGGAAACTTTACTCTGGCATCCTGAGGAGTATGGCACTGTACGGTGCACCCGTCTGGTCCAATGCACTTCACCGCCACATCCCTGAGTTAGGTTCCGTTTACCGCGGGGGGCCTCTTTAGCTTGCTAGGAGAGCAAAGGACCTTCTACCCCCGCACAACGAAGTGGGGTGTGTTCTCCCAGGGCACACTCCAGGCACTTTATTGCGCTGGATCGGCTGGGCGTAACTATGTTCTAAATCTCAGCCTTTCCAACACATTCAAAGCGCAGGGTCGTCAGGGAGGAGGGGGTTTTTAGTGGGTATTGGGGTTGCTCGCCCGTGCAGCAACGCTCGGAGTCTTCCACACTATTCTGTGACGTCGATCGCGGACGGAGCGCTGCCAAGAGCATACTATTGCTGCAGTGTTATCGCCCCCGACCGACGCGTGTCGTTCCCCTAGCAACGACCCAGTTTGTGCGTAAATCGGTTAAGCATTTTCCCTCGCCTCAAAACCAAAAAAAAAAAAAAAAAAAAAAAAAATTGCACCCAAATAATATTTTTTTCGTTTATCTTGTTATATATTAATAACGAAAAATTAGCAAAATATAATATTAATATCGAATAATTAGCACAACATAGAAGCTATAGGTTTACTTTTCTGCAAGAAGATTAGATGTCATAATAGAAAGGACGGTACTGGGTTTTTTTAAAGATAAGGAACGTCGGCTTTTAAAGCCAAAGTCAGTAATTCCTTAAATAGTAATAGTAGAGTAGTTTACTCCTTCCAAATAATAAATCACAAGAACATTTCAAATAATCTATTAAAGATTATAATTGTTTCAAAATAATTTTCAAATAATAATTATAAGTAGACAAAGTAAATAAATGAGTGAACACTGACTAGAGTTTGGGTCTCTCTGCTCCTAGACTCGAGGCACAGTATCCATTGCATCTGGTCCAGATCGGTAATTATTAAACAAATGCTCAATAATCGATATAAAATTAAAGAACCTGTTATTACTTTTATGTTATCATTTGATAATTTGCACCGACTAACATTAAAGCAAACTAACACACATGCGCTGTACAAAATAAATATTTTTATTATTGTTAATCAATTATTTGATCATACATACATACATACATACATACATACATATATATATATATATATATATATATATATATATATATGTGTGTGTATATATATATATATATATGTATATATATATATATATTTATATATATATATATATATTATCACGCCTATTCCCATGGGGGTAGACAGAGACTATGGATCTCCACTTGCAACGATCCTGACAATCAGCTTTCGCTTCATCTTTCATTAAACTGTTCATATACGCACGTTTATTTAAAAAGCTTTTTACCTGACCTTTTTTTAACACTTCTATTTGATAATGATGTGTACTTCGTGGTCTACCAACACGAACTCTGCTATTCACAATGCTGTCATATGTTTGCTGATTTTAGATTACAAAACTTAGATTATCCTTTTTCTTACGTCATCTATAAATTAAATAACATATTCGCGCCGACATATATATAAAAGTAAAAAAAAAACGTACATTTCCATCAGTTCTAAGAAATTATTATAAAGTTTGAAAAGTTTTTATTTTATTTGCAAACAATAGACAGAGATTAGTTCTATGTAATGGAATCTTTTATTAAATAAAAAGGAAATTTCCTTTGATTCAAAATATTATAATAATATTATTTCATAAAGTTGTCCCCAGCTTTGTCAAAAATTAAAAATCTACTTTGGCAACACTGAAACTAGATATGGCTTCCTGTCAAAAAATTAATTTATGAGTTTCGTCTAATTCGATCCTATAACAGATTTTATATGATTGTTAAAAAATCGAATCGACAATATCTTTAGAAGCTTTATTTATTGATAAATTGATATAATTTTTAAAGAGAGGAAAAAAACGTCTTTTATTTTATATATCTATATTCTGACACACACATTTTCAAATACAGAGACAAATAATAAAAAAAAACAACTTATTAAACACTATGGAATAAAACAGACCTTTCATTTCAAACATCCTCCCAACGCTAAAAGAAATCAAATATTTAATAGCTCCTGAGTCAGAAGAACCATTTGTCGTTGGAGCAGCTACCTCCAACTTGTACAAGCATTCCACAAGCAACCTGTGGAAGTTTTTACCACCGCCGTTCTCATTACACCATCTTTTCCTTCTGTCATGTTTCTATTATACCTAAAGGCCACTTTAATCTCTTCTTTTCTGTCTCTATTAAAACAACATCTCCTGCTCTTAAAACATCTGAAGTTTCTCTTCCTTTCTGTACAAGCAACATAATATATTCCGATTTGAACCTCTATCTAAACTGTTCTCTAAGAGACTATAAATATTTCAGAGGAGTATTGAGAATATCACCATCAATTATATTTAAATCCGTGGTGTTGTTGTGGACACTAAAGGTTGAATGAAATGAGCCGGAGTTAATGGTTCCAAATATTCACCTCCCTCACTATTTATATACGTTAGTTAAAGGTCGGCTGTTCATGACAGCTTCACAGTCACATACTATAAAATAAAATAAATAAAATAAAGCCTTTTTATTTGGTCCATAATAACATTACACTATACAATAATTTTAAAATGTCACATTATTTTTCGTCAATTTATTATTATTATTTTATTCGTCAATTTATTATTTTTATTGTTCTACTTTTGGACCCCCGTCCGGGTAAAGGCCTCCTCCAGTTGCGCCCAGTGATTTCTGTCCGCGGCCACTGCGAGCCACCTTGGGCCCGCGACGGCGCGGAAGTCGTCGTTCCATCGCTTGAGCGGGCGTTCCACACGACGTTTGCCATACGTGGGGCCGCGCCATTCCGTCACTATTCTTGTCCATCTCTGGTCCGAGTATCGTACCACATTTCCAGTCCAGTTCCACTTAAGCTTTCTTACATGAAATCGAAGGCTTTTCTATAGTCAACAAACAATAAATATAATGGAGTGTTAAATTCTTTATGTTTCTCAATAACTTGGCTTATCACGTGTATATGGTCCATCGTTGAGTACCCGGGTCTGAATCCTGCCTGTTCGATTGGTTGTTTTAAGTCTATTAATGGGCCGATTCTTGAAAGTAAGCATTGTGAAAATAATTTGTAGAGACTGGACATCAAACTTATAGGCCTATAATTTGATATATCAGCTGGGTCACCTTTTTTGTAAAGCAGTGTTATTTCAGATTCTGTCCATTGTAACGGCACCAATTTCTCATTTAAAACTTTGTTAAATATGTCAGTTATTAATCCAGTTAGTTGCCTTCTTCCTGTTTTTAGTGATTCATTTGTAATTAAGTCTGGGCCTGGACTCTTATTATTGTTAAGTTTTTGGATTGTTTGGTCTACTTCTATCATCGTAAAAGGAATTAAATCATTTTTATTATGTGTTGGTTTGTTGATCTTTGATGTTGTTTTCATTAGATTATTTCTTATATGTCCATACAGATTTTTGTAAAAGTTTGTAGCCACCAACACTAGGTCTTTTCTGTTTTCTGTTATACTAGTGCCTTTTTTTAATTTAGGAATCCATGATTTTTTTAATTGTAGATTTTTTTGAGCTCGTTTTATACTTCCTATTTTTTCAATACCTATTTGATATTTATTTAACTTGTAGGCTTCATATTCATCTTGTACTTTTCTTTTTGTTAGTTTATATAGCTGTTTTAATTTATGTTTCTCTTCTGTTGTTTTATTTATTTTTTGTTGTAAAATGTGTCGTTTTATTATCATTATTTTGGTCTCTTCAGACAATTTAAATTGTTCTTTGGTACCAGGAACTTTTGATTCTTCTAGACTTTCGACTATTGCCTTTTCAACCGCATTGTACAGTTGACTTAATGTTTGATTGTCCTCTATGTAAGTATTTAATTTCTGATCTAAAATTTGGACATAATTTATTTGTTCCTTCTCTGATTGAAGATTTGATTTCGGCTTACTAAAATATCTCCGGCTTTTCTTCTTTTCGTTTATTTTGATGGTAGCTCTAAGTAACCTATGATCAGAAGGAAATGATATTTTTCGAAGTACTTCTATGTTTGTGAAATAAGTTTTAGCATTTGATAAAATATAATCTATTTCATTCTTCGTCTTTCCATCTGGAGACATCCAGGTCCATCTTTGCGTTTCTTTCTTTTTAAAAAGTGTGTTAATTATTGTAAATTCCCCATTTAAGGAGAACAATTTGAGTCTTTCACTTCGATCGTTGCATGTGCCCGAGCCAAATGGGCCTATTATTGGCTGTATTTCAGGGTTGGTAATTCCAATTTTAGGGTTAAAATCTCCAAGTATTATAATTTTTTGGTATGATTTTTCTACGGCTTTTAAGATGTCAGTATAAAATGTTTCAGTCACATACTATAGTTTTCAATTATTCATAGGAAACAGATGCTTTACCTAAAATTTTACGCAGTAAATCTTTCATTATTCTAATTAGTCGCTCCCAGTAGCCTCCCCACCAAGCAGCGGAAGGCGCGTTCATTTTCCATGAGATGCGACGAACTGTTGACTCCACTTGTATCTCCTCCCATCTTAAAGAAAATAATATTTTTTTTGTCCCCATGAAATTAGTTCCTTGATCAGACATCATAGTGTCTATACGACCTCGACGAGCAAGAAATCTCGTCAATGTCATCATAATTGCTTCCGTAGATAAAGATGTAGTCAGTTCTAAATGTACTGCTCGATATACGGCACAGGTATACAATACAACATCCTACCCTACCCTACATCAAGGAGGTCACAGACAGAATTGGCCACATCCTCAGGCGAGCTTCAATCAAAACATATTTCAAGCCGCAGAAAAAGGTTACCCAATTTCTGAGACCTGTGAAAAGCAATATCCCACTCCAAGATGCAGGGGTCTACAAGCTCGATTGTGAGTGTGGATTGTCATACATTGGGCAAACAAAGAGGAGCTTAAAAACACGAGTAAAAGAACACATTGCTGACATGAAACACACAAGGTCTACGAAGTCTGCGATCATTGAACACACGCTGGATAAACCCAACCACTACATCAGATTCGATAACTCACAAATCCTCGCAAAAGAGAATCGTTTCATACCTAGAATGATGCCTGAGGCTATTGAAATCAAAAAATACCCAAATTTCAATAGAGAAGACGGTTGGCAAGTACCACCTTTTTGGGATCCAATCATCAAAACTATTAAGACCCAAACCCAGCAAAAACCATCTGCCAGACCTCAAGACACTGTCACCTCTTTCTGCGTACAACGGAACACAAACCAACTTGACTGATAATTACTTTATTTTTCCTTCCACCCATTTTAATATTATATAAAATTATTAGAGCTAGGCATGTTTGCTGAAGAGTTTCTTGCGCCGCTTCTTCTCTTCAAGCCATAACATGTTGCGAAGCGGTAGTAAATTAGATTAGGCTCCTATAGAGTAAATAATATAACCATAAACAAAATTAAAATGAAATAATTAAAATTAACAAGTTGGCGGTAGGCTAAATAAAACTTTAACAATACTCGTTGACACTTGACATCTTGGTTTTCCGTAATCACGGCCACTGAAAAGTGGCCGAAACGTCGGAAAAACCAAAATCAAATAAAATTACCGCGCTGAAAACCGTTAAAACGTAGTTTTATTATGTATACAAGTCGCGAAAACTTAAGAAAATATTATACAATACGTTACGTAATACTAATGGACCTGCCAGATCGACCCCCATTGTCTTAAATGGCTCTGCGCATATAATTCTTTCTAAAGGCAAAGGCGCTTGTGTCGGTTTAGATTTATATCTCTTGCAAATAATACAACTTGAAATAACCGATTTCACGATCCGTCTAATGCCTATTATCCAAAATCTTGATCGCAAATCAGTAATAAGTTGACTGGCTCCAGCATGTTGAATCTGTTCATGTCTTTGTCTCACCATTGTCCGAATGGGGATTGTTCACTTTTTTTCAATTTAGCTTTTTGAAAAACCATTTCGAGGAATAGTGTTCCTAATCATTTCTGTCTAGTTAAAATTCCAAAAAACGTACAATCCTCTGGTATTTTGAAAGAAATGAGTTTGACCTTTATTTGACCTTACTAAATCCTATGACGTCATTTACGTCTGGTGAAATGCATATGAATACCGTAGCCATTCAGTTTCAAAATACAAAAGGACCGACATTTTCCTTTTTATGTCATTGTTATGTCATACAACATCAACATAAACAAACATTTTATTCGACGTACTCCAGAATAAAATTATGTATATATTATCTCTTCAGACCAATATTTCTTAAATATCTGTAAAGAGAATACTTACATATGGTCTCTAACTAAAAGTCAAAGAAAAGTGCATTATATAAACGAGCGTCTTCGTAAATGGCGATTGGAACGATGTCGAAACCTTTTCAAGAGATACGATCCAAAAAATAACCTGTTTACTGATGAGAAGATCATCACGGTGGAAGAAAATTTAACTGGCAAAACAATACACCTTACGCCAGAAGTTAGAAGGACGTCCAAAATCACATATTGGAAACAATGATTTAAGCATTAAGTGATACTTTATTCGCTGGATAGCAGTGGATTTTCCAACAGGACTCTGTACCCTCCCATGAAGCTAATTCAATCCAACATTGGTTGCAAGCCAATTTGTCAGACTTTGTTCAGAGCATAGGTTGGCCTTCGTCGAGTTCTGACTTGAATTCTTTGGAGTATTCTTTATGAACTGCATTGGAGCTAATGGCATACAAAAAGTTCACCAGAACCTGAATTTATCTCAAGCGAGCCCAAATCAATAAATGGAAACTGATTGAAAAGATTAGTACCACCATAGAAGAATGGCCTATATCTTTAAAGCTTAATTAATTGAAAACAAGGATGGCTATTTTAAATAACTTATTTTTATATATACATAAATCTAGATGTTATTAGTTATAATTTATGTAAACAATATATGAATATTTAACATTCCTCCAAAAATATTTTAGCTTTACTTTGACTGATGTCTTAAGAGTTCACATTACGAGTTATAAGAATAAGATGGTTTCTATACTGAAAGCAAACTATTGTGAGTTATAAATTTGTATGTGCCATATATTTATATGAATTGATTAATAAAATATATCTTTTGACTTATTATTTTGCAAGATGAAATAATAAATAACTTTTAGCAGGTAAACTTGTTTATTTACTTAAACACTTATTAATAATAATTTAGGACATATTATAATTATAATCTTTTCAAAAATGTTCAGTTTTATCTTTTTCTTTTTTCTGCAGGCTAGCATTTGGTTTTTTCTATACATAAAGTTTTCATGTAAACTGCAGTAGATAAGTCATAAAATTCTATGATCAAGCATAACCCTTGCTTATGCAGAAAAGTTGTTGCTAATTTTTTCTGAACCTGAAAAAAAAAGATATAAAGTGTCTATTTAATTACTTGCATAGTCCTTATTTAACTCATAATGTTTCATATTAGTAACTATGTTACACATCAAAATCATATTATTAAGAGATTTACAATCATTAACATATTTGTCACAAATCTTCATATTCCATGAAATCCTTCAAGCCATAGATGTGCTTAATTAATCACTTTTAAGCCGGCAAGTGAATATATTTAAAACTACTGGAGAGTTTCATATTTTCCGGTAATTTGTTGTATAAGATCAGATCCATAACATACATTAGCAATCAAACACACTATCTAACCGCCAGGGCAGTGGTGCAATGTCTGTTCCTTTATTTGTATGTATTTATATGAGATACTTTACTTGTATTGTAGATTATTAAGAAAGTAATATAGGTTGCTGATTTATTGATTGTACCAAATTATCAAATAAGTAATTAATATTATTTTAATCAGTTTCTAATGAATGAGTGAGACATGTAGCTATTTTTCTATAAATATGGTGCACGTTTTAGATGAATTTTGACTTCAACACAAAGTATACTTACATCAATCATATATTAACTAATAATTAACATTACTGATTTCTTATATGGATGAAATTTACAGACAGGAATAGTAATATACTACACAGGTTCTAAAAGGAAAGAAGGAAGATCTATGGACGAACATGTTGCATTTAGAAACCTTCAGAAAACTACTTACATCAGGATTTTAGCTCCTCTTATATCTCCAATATGTACTATAGCTATGTACTCTAATAACATTACATGTTAGGTAGGTTTAGCGTATCAGCCTTTACAAAATTAACACTCCTATTTGAAGATCCGGCCATGTTTAGAAAGAGAAAATATTTAATACATTTTCATTAATAAAACAGTTCACTTTTTTGTCGGATGACTTTAGAAGATTTTTCTAAGGACAAAATTAATTGTAATGAATAATATTAGAATTTAGAAATGCTGCATTAACCGCCGATCTAAAGCCTAAATACCCAATGTTGCCAGGTTGCTAATAGTGAAATTACTAAAATTTGTAATTCTTGTAGGTACACACGTGTGTGTAGGAAAGTAACTCTCAACACATTGACTTAAAAAAGACCTTATCGAACATCGCCATGATTTTTAAATTGAAAACTTCGGTAGATACTTCTAGGACGGGGAAAATGCACTGAATTCGCACGACCGTCACGCTCAGATACCAAGTTTTTATCTCTGAAGTGCAGTCCTAACGACTGATATTTTTTTTAAAGGTCTGACTAATAATACTCCCCCCCCCCCCCTCAATTGAAACTGACAATACAACCTTTTTATTTTAACTGGATTGACAACATCATTGGATAATGAGACTATGTCTAGGTATCAGACATTAAAAATTATAACCCAAATGTGATACCAAATCAAAGTATTTTAGTGGTCGAATGAGCTTTATCTGTAGTAATCGCCGAAAGAATACTTTATTACAAATTAAGAAAAGGAATGACATCGCAATGGTGTCTAATAGGTAATTTATGCCTGATTATCAATTAATGGTATTCAGTCTAACTGTACATTATTCAGTTTAAGTTATATTATATTGATTTTTCACTAAAGGTCATTTTAAATAACTTAACGGTAACTTTAGAAAATAATAAATGTTGAACACCAAAATATATAAAATAAATCTACCGATAAAATTGCTAAGCTGGCCACACTAAAATGATCACGATGTGTCATAATGAATAATGACAGTAACATTTAAATAGTAGCACAGATTAATATGATTATTTTCTTTTTATAGGCAAAGGAATTAGTGTAAAGTTGTCCCCAATGACGTCATCGGATATTTTTTTTAAATATCGAATTAAAAAAAAACTAACTCTTAAAACACAAAAATATTCAAATTAGTATCTTAAAATACCCTATTTTACATAATAAAAATATAAAATCATAGGGTAATTTTTTTTGATCATTTCTGTCTAGTTAAAATTCCAAAAAACGTACAATCCCCTTGTATTTTGAAAGAAATGCGTTTGACCTTTATTTGACCTTACTAAATCCTATGACGTCATTGACGTCTGGTGAAATGCATATGAATACCGTAGCCATTCAGTTTTAAAATACACAAGGACCGACATTTTCCTTTTTATGTCATTGTTATGTCATACAACATCAACATAAACAAACATTTTATTCGACGTACTCCAGAATTAAATTATGTATATATTATCTCTTCAGACCAATATTTCTTAAATATCTGTAAAGAGAATACTTACATATGGTCTCTAACTAAGAGTCAAAGAAAAGTGCATTATATAAACGAGCGTCTTCGTAAATGGCGATTGGAGCGATATCGAAATCTTTTCAAGAGATACGATCCAAAAAGTAACCTGTTTACTTATGAGAAGATCATCACGGTGGAAGAAAATTTAACTGGCAAAACAATACACCTTGCGCCAGAAGTTAGAAGGACGTCCAAAATCACATATTGGAAATAATGATTTAAGCATTAAGTGATACTTTATTCGCTGGATAGCAGCGGATTTTCCAACAGGGCTCTGTACCCTCCCATGAAGCTAATTCAATCCAACATTGGTTGCAAGCCAATTTGTCAGACTTTGTTCAGAGCATAGGTTGGCCTTCGTCGAATTCTGACTTGAATTCTTTGGAGTATTCTTTATGAACTGCATTGGAGCTAATGGCATACAAAAAGTTCACCAGAACCTGAATTTATCTCAAGCGAGCCCAAATCAATAAATGAAAACTGATTGAAAAGATTAGTACCACCATAGAAGAATGGCCTATATCTTTAAAGCTTAATTAATTGAAAACAAGGATGGTTATTTTAAATAACTTATTTTTATATATACATAAATCTAGATGTTATTAGTTATAATTCATGTAAACAATATATGAATATTTAATATTCCTCCAAAAATATTTTAGCTTTACTTTGTCTGAAGATTTGACTATCTTAAGAGTTATAAGAATAAGATGGTTTCTATACTGAAAGCAAACTATTGTGAGTTATAAATTTGTATGTGCCATATATTTATATGAATCGATTAATAAAATATATCTTTTGACTTATTATTTTGCAAGATGAAATAATAAATAACTTTTAGCAGTTAAACTTGTTTATTTACTTAAACACTTATTAATAATAATTTAGGACATATTATATAATCTTTTCAGAAATGTTCAGTTTTATCTTTTTCTTTTTTCTGCAGGCTAGCATTTGGTTTTTTCTATACATAAAGTTTTCATGTACACTGCAGTGGATAAGTCATAAAATTCTATGATCAAGCATAACCCTTGCTTATGCAGAAAAGTTGTTGTGAATTTTTCCTGAACCTGAAAAAAAAAAGATATAAAGTGTCTATTTAATTACTCGCATAGTCCTTATTTAACTCATAAATTTTCATATTAGTAACTATGTTACACATCAAAATCATATTATTAAGAGATTTACAATCATTAAGGTATTTGTCACAAATCTTCATATTCCATGAAATCCTTCAAGCCATAGATGTGCTTAATTAATCACTTTTAAGCCGGCAAGTGAATATATTTAAAACTACTGGAGAGTTTCATATTTTCCGGTAATTTGTTGTATAAGATCAGATCCATAACATACATTAGCAATCAAACACACTATCTCACCGCCAGGACAGTGGTGCAGTGTCTGTTCCTTTATTTGTATGTATTTATATGAGATACTTTACTTGTATTATAGATTATTAAGAAAGTAATATAGGTTGCTGATTTATTGATTGTACCAAATTATCAAAGGCTCGTGATGTGAGGAGCCTTAAGAACAGATGAGCTTGCATGACAAGAGTTATGAATGTCAAAGAGGCAAGTGAGGTGTGTAAGAAGAAGCCTAAATGGCACTCTGTTGTTCGTGCCTACCCCGCAAGGGAACTGGCGTAAAGTTATGTATGCATGTATGTATGTACCAAATTATCAAATAAGTAATTAATATTATTTTAATCAGTTTCTAATGAATGAGTGAGACATGTAGCTATTTTTTGACTTCAACACAAAGTATACTTACACCAATCATATATTAACTAATAATTAACATTACTGATTTCTTATATGGATGAAATTTACAGACAGGAATAGTAATATACTACACAGGTTATAAAAGGAAAGAAGGAAGGAAGATCTATGGACGAACATGTTGAATTTAGAAACCTTCACAAAACTACTTACATCAGGATTTTAGCTCCTCTTATTTCTCCAATATGTACTACGAGTATAGCTATGTACTCTAATAACATTACATGTTAGGTAGGTTTAGCGTATCAGCCTTTACAAAATTAACACTCCTATTTGAAGAATCGGCCATGTTTAGAAAGAGAAAATATTTAATACATTTTCATTAATAAAACAGTTCACTTTTTTGTCGAATGACTTTAGAAGATTTTTCTAAGGACGAAATTAATTGTAATGAATAATATTAGAATTTAGAAATGCTGCATTAACCGCCGATCTAAAGCCTAAATACCCAATGTTGCCAGGTTGATAATAGTGAAATTACTAAAATTTGTAATTCTTGTAGGTACACACGTGTGTGTAGGAAAGTAACTCCCAACACATTGACTTAAAAAAGACCTTATCGAACATCGCCATGATTTTTAAATTGAAAACTTCGGTAGATACTTCTAGGATGGGGAAAATGCACTGAATTCGCACGACCGTCACGCTCAGATACCAAGTTTTTATCTCTGAAGTGCAGTCCTAACGACTGATATTTTTTTTAAAGGTCTGACTAATAATGCTCCCCCCCCCCTCCCCCTCAATTGAAACTGACAATACAACCTTTTTATTTTAACTGGATTAACAACATCATTGGATAATGAGACTATGTCTAGGTATCAGACATTAAAAATGATAACCCAAATGTGATACCAAATCAAAGTATTTTAGTGGTCGAATGAGCTTTATCTGTTGCAATCGCCGAAAGAATACTTTATTACAAATTAAGAAAAGTAATGACATCGCAATGGTGTCTAATAGGTAATTTATGCCTGATTATCAATTAATGGTATTCAGTTTAACTGTACATTATTCAGTTTAAGTTATATTATATTGATTTTTCACTAAAGGTCACTTTAAATAACTTAACGGTAACTTTAGAAAATAATAAATGTTCAACACCAAAATATATAAAATAAATCTACCGATAAAATTGCTAAGCTGGCCGCACTAAAATGATCACAATGTGTCATAATGAATAATGACAGTAACATTTAAATAGTAGCACAGATTAATATGATTATTTTCTTTTTATAGGCAAAGGAATTAATGTAAAGTTGTCCCCAATGACGTCATCGGATAATTTGTTTAAAAATCGAGATAAAAAAAAACTAACTCTTAAAACACAAAAATATTCAAATTAGTATCTTAAAATACCCTATTTTACATAATAAAAATATAAAATCAGAGGGTAATTTTTTTTGAACAATCCCCATTGTCTTTTCGGCTTTCTCATATTCAGAAAATGAAATAACACCTATTCTTTTATTATTTACATGCTTTACATTATGTACAAATCTTAAAATCCAAGCCATACCTTTTATTATTTTTGTATATTTTGAAAAATAGGTTTGTAATTTATTGAGTATGTACTCTTCAATAATAATATGTTTATTACATACAGTTTTCTTAGTTTCTAGGTAAACTTCACTTTCATCAAC
Organism: Dendrolimus kikuchii; assembly: GCA_019925095.2. NCBI lineage: Eukaryota > Metazoa > Arthropoda > Insecta > Lepidoptera > Lasiocampidae > Dendrolimus > Dendrolimus kikuchii. The sequence continues at coordinate 14,582,119 of CM034395.1, forward strand.
AAGTCCAGAATGTGGCCAATTTTCATGGCCATTTCAATGACACACACATTTTCAAATACAGAGACAAATAAAAAAAAAACTACTTATATATATACTTATCAAACACTATGGACTAAAACAGAGGTTTCATTTCAAACAATGATAAATGGTGTGTTTAAGTTATCACTTTATTCTAGAATATCTTCTAGAATGAGTTGTGTAGTTCGTAGTTGCATAAGTGTTTGGCATCCAACATCAGGCGTGAAATTCCACAAGTAAGTTGAATTAAATTCTTATTGGGTTACATTAACATTTTAGGGAAATTAACACTAAAAGTCTCGCTATTTTATAATAACACCATTGAGATATAACATGTCTAGAGAGAGCATTGCTAACAAACAACACCGCCAAAAACGGCATTAAAAACGCGAAGCGTCGCTAAATTCACTCTGCGTTTTCGGAATATCAGGAAAAAAATATTACGCTATTTTTAATAATTAAATATTTTTTTATGTAAGTGAAAAGTTTAAATGATCGTTATAATAATAATAATTTATTTATTTAAAGACAATACAAATATACATACACGAATAAACAGTCTAATACAAATATACACAAAAATACACAGTATAATGTTATTAGTAATTAGTTTTTTTCCCTTATGTCTATGTTAGTAATTAATGACTAGCACTGAATTAGTTCTTTTAATGAAGGACCAAATCAGTGGGCAGTCAAACTTATCAGCTATTCCCTTCAGGATGCTGTTGCTGCTACCACGCAATCTGCCCAGTAACGACGCTGTTTTTATACGCCACAAATCATCAAAGCCATCTATGTGTATATTTGAACAACAGACTTGCCGAGTACAGAGAGGTACAGTAAGCCTTAAACAACGTTATTTTAACCGTCTCTGTACACCGAGCAAATCTGCGGGCCAACATGTTTGCCCGGACTGACAACGCCCTACGTTCCCTATCCATGTCCACATTATCGTCTTGGACCTCCGTTACCCAATGCCCCAGATATTTAAACTTCTTAACTCTATTTATTTGAGTTCTATTGAGCAATAGAGGGGGGACAAATAATGGACACTTAGCCCCAGCTTTAAACACCATGTATTCGGTCTTTTTCACATTATATACCAAACCATGAGATAAGGCATATGTTTCACAAACTGCAAGCATCTTACGTAATGCTGCAACCGATGGAGCCAGCAGCACCATATCGTCCGCATAGCTGATGTTATTTATGCATGCGCCGTCAATGGAACATCCGTCCTGCAAGCTGCTGAGTTTCTCTATTAAATCATCAACATAAATGCTGAAAAGCAAGGATGAGCTCAGTCCACCCTGTCGTACTCCGCATTCCAGCCGGTACGGATCCGATAGTTCACTTCCCCATCTAACCTCGTTTTCCTGATCAAGGTACCAGGATGGAATAAGCTCTATTAACTCAACTGGTAGATCCTTGTCTTTTAACTTCTGCCACAGAAGATCATACGATACTAGATCGAATGCTTTCGAGAGGTCCAAGAAACAAGCGTAGACAGGCGTCTCTCTGTCTACATAGTATTTAACAGTGTGCTTTTTTTTTGAGTCCAGGGAAAATGCTTAGCTGATTTACGCACAAACTGGACCGTTGCTAGGGGAACGACACGCGTCGGTCGGGAGCGATAACACTGCAGCAATAGTATGCTCTTAGCAGTACTCCGTCCGCGATCGACGTCACAGAGTAGTGTGGAAGACTCCGAGCGTTGCTACACGAGCGAGCAACCCCAATACCCACTAAAACCCCCTCCTCCCTGTCGACCCTGCGCTTTTGTTTGTGTTGGAAAGGCTGAGATTTAGAACATAGTTACGCCCAGCCGATCCAGCGCAATAAAGTGCCTGGAGTGTGCCCTGGGAGAACACACCCCACTTCGTTATGCGGGGGTAGAAGGTCCTTTGCTCTCCTAGCAAGCTAAAGGCCCCCCGCGGTAAACGGAACCTAACTCAGGGAGGGAAGTAATGCGAGTACCTGCCTCTCCGGGTGCCAGCTGAAGGATGGCGACCTCAAGAAGACGCATTAGCACGCGCTGCAGGACTTCTCTCCCTACCGCGTTCTGCGGCCTCCTTGAGTGACATTACTGTCTCACAAAAAGTAACCGCAGGTCGCCGCTCTGCAGCATGGCCTTGACCAGGTCGCAGAGCGAGTCGACCGGACCTACATGCGTCTCAAGTTCGAAACGCCGCGGTGCCCATGCGGCGCACTCGACTAGCGTGTGTAGCGCCGTGTCGGGCGCGCCGCACTGGCGGCAGTCCGGGAAGGCAAGCAGCCCACAATGCGATACAGATACTTATTGAAACATCCGTGTCCGGTAAGTATCTGCGTCGTTCTGAAGGTCAGGGTGCCGCTTGTGCGGTTGACCCATTCCGTCAGCTGTGGCCGGATTGCATCCACCGTGTAGCCGCCATAGGCCGCAGGGTTGTCGAGCTCTTGAGACCAGACGGCGATCATGGAGGCGGTTTCCCGCTCTGATCGCCTCGATTTCGACCTGACAGAAGGTCAGGCCTCTAGCTAGGGCATCCTGCCGGGTGCGACGCACCCCTGCCAGGACGTTCGCCTGGAGATGCCAGGGCGGATCACCTGCCAGGAGGGTGGCCGCCGTCCGCGACACTGTGCGATACCCCCGTATGGTCCTCACGGCCAGAACCTGCTGCGCCCGGTGCAGCAGGGTTCTGTTGTGGCGGTGAAGTGCAGTGGACCAGACGGGTGCACCGTACAGCGCCATACTCCTCAGGATGCCAGAGTAAAGTTTCCGCGTCGCACCTCCCGGGCCCCCCACGTTGGGAAGCAGCCTTGAGAGTGCGCCCGCGGATTTGACGAGTTTGGGAACTAACTGCTCAAAGTGCGCTTTGAACAGCCATTTCCCATCGAGAACTAGCCCCAGATATTTTATCTGGGGCCCGCCCTACTCTAATGGCTACCCCTTGGACCGAAACGTTCAAGTCCGCGGGGGGATTGCGAAATTTTCTATGGAACATGACGGCCTCCGTTTTCGCGGGGGAGACCCTCAAGCCCAGCCTAGCTATTCGATCTACGACAATCGCCAACCCGGCGTTGGCGACGTCCACGGATTCCGCAAATGACGCAGCGCGTGCCGTGAGTAGGGTGTCGTCCGCAAAGCAGATCAGCCCTACCCCGGGCAGGACCGGAACCCGAAGGATCCAGTCATAACCTACGTTCCAAAGAATCGGCCCAAGGACCGACCCCTGTGGAACGGCGCACGCGACGCGTCGCCGACCTAACACGGGATTGCCGGACTCACCGCCCTTCCAAAGGATATGTCGATCCTGCAGGTACGCGCCCAACAGCCTCGTGAGGTACGAGGGGACTCCATGCCCGCGGAGCCCCTCTCTGATCGTCTCATGAGGGAGGCTGTTAAAGGCGTTCGCTATGTCTAGCGACACCGCAAGAACGACATCCTTCGCTTGGACGGCTTCGTCCGTCAACGTTCGCAGTGTCTCGAAGGCGTCCATCGTGGAGCGCCTCCGCCGAAACCCGAACTGCGTTTCTGAAAGCCCCGGCTCCACAACGTCGAGATGCTTCACGAGTCGCTCCGCCAAGATCTTTTCGAAGACCTTAGCGACCTCGTTCAGCAGCACTATGGGCCTGAAGGCGGACGGATCGTTGGGAGGCCGACCTCCCTTGGGAATCAGGCACAAACGACCCTCCTTCCATTGCGACGGGAACCGACCTGCACGAATACAGGCTTCGAACAGTTCCCGCAGCTGGCCGCGTAGATGTTTAGCGGCCAGGAAGAGGAGTCGACCTGGAACCCCGTCGGGTCCCGGTGCCGTTTTCCTGCCCCGGAGCCGGTCCAGGGCAACATCTAGTTCCCCCTCGGAGATGGAGTGAGGCTCCTCGTCCGTGGGGGTGTCGGGAACGGGTGGACCCATACTGGGGGGAGGGAAGTTTCCCGGATCCGGGAAGAGCCCATCGATAACCGACCGGAGCACCTAGGGTTCGAGCGTTTCCGTGACCGTGGATGTGCAAGGCCGCAACGTGTTGCGAGCCCCATAGTACGGACGCCCCCAAGGGTCCCGATCGAGCATCTCGAGGAGCTCGGCCCGAGCCCGGGCTTTCGCTTGCAATATTGCAATCGAAAGGGTCTTTCTGTCCTGCCTAAACTCGCCCACGAGTCCATTTTCCGCGACGTAGTCCGGAGGACGGCGCGCCCTGCAGCGTTTGAGTCTGTGGCTGATGATGCGAACTGCCTTTCGCATCTCGCCCAGCTCCTCGGTCCACCAGTGGACCTGCTTGCACGGAGGCTGCCGCTTGGAGACGCGAGGCATCGCCGCGTCGCAAACCCTCGTCAGGGTCTTGCGCATGTGCTCTGACTGCGACTCCAGGTTCGCGAATTCGGCTGGGTAGGCCCAGGTTTCCGTGAGTGCCCACTCCTCGGCCTGCTCCGGATCGAGCTTGGTAAGGGCCCAACGCGGGAGGAGAGGGGGGCGATGAATAGGGCTCGGACCGGAGGAGGGGGTAAGTTCAAATCTGATGTACCGATGATCAGAGAGCGACTCCACCTCCTCCAGCACCCTCCATCCGACAACTCTGCGGGCGGCCGCATGAGTGGCGAATAACAGGTCGATGACCGATCCACCCCGCGCGTGCGCGCAGGTCTGGACCGATCCCTGGTTCAATATGGTCAGGCCGGATTGAAGCGCCCATTCCTCAACCGTCCGGCCCCTAAGTTCCGTGAACGCATTTCCCCAGGAACAGTGCTTTGTGTTAAAGTCGCCCATCACGAAAATCGTTTTAGGCGACTGTCTGCCTATGGCAGCCCTGATGGCGTCCAAGTGAAGCTCGAACTCCGCCAGGGGGCGGTTGCGCGAAAAGTAAACGCCTATGACGACCATACTCCCGCTCTCCGCCACCGCATAGCCCTTTCCTCTTTCGAGACATGTAAGCGGTGTGCCAGATCCGGCTCTGGCCACCACCGCTAGCACGTCGTCGAGGTCGCCCACCCAATTGCTGCAAGGCGGCACGTAATAAGGTTCGCTTATTACGGCCAAGTTCGCTTGCCACTCCGCCATCGCCTGCAGGCACATTTCCTGAGCGGTGGGGGAGTGGTTTACGTTCGCCTGAAATAGTGCTGTTACGGGCGTACTAGGTATTGGAGGTGTCCATTGGGAGTACGCCTCCCGATGTACCCGTACGTTGTTTCGTCCTCGGATGCACGAATTTGCCCTTCACGTAGGGAGGCTGGCAGAACGTCGCTGACGTGGGATAGGCAGCGTTGAGTCCCCCCGCCGCGCACGCCGCGCAGTGGGGGTTCCGAGTTGTGCAGTCCGGCATCTTGTGTCCCCTCTTACCGCAGCGGAGACACAAGTTAGTCCGGTTCGGGCACGTGTCCGGACAGGTCTGGGCGCCATGGCCGACATTGTAACACCGTTAACAACGTATCGGTCTGGCCTCCAGTGCCTCCACCCTCGCCGAGGTGAAGCCTACCACGAGGTAGCCCAGCTCGACGATGGCTTTGGCAGCAGCGACGGGGCACATCACGTACGATGCGCCCAAACCTCCCAAACCTCTCGGATCCCGGCTGGAACTCAAGGAGACGCGCGTCCCTGACGGTCCGCACCACCTTCAGCCCCTCGCGGAGGGCCATGGCCGCGATGTCGACCACTGTCGAGGCCTTTGCGAAGACCTCGCGATAACCGACACCCTTCGCGGCCGCTGCCGGCAGCAGTTTAACGATAACTGCGGCCGACTTCGGCTCGCGGAATACGACCGCAGGCTTCGCAGCCTGTTTCCGCTGTTGCTGCCTCCGCCCCGTCGGCAGGGGAGCAGCTTGTGCCTGGGGGCGGGAGGGGGCCCGTTGGCCCTCGCCCCTTACCCTTTTTAAAATGTTAAGCAATTTTAGTAATAACGATTGGGCAATATGATTGAATGTCAGGTATTTTTATTTGGTTTTAAAAATGGCAACACTATTCTGGCTTAAAGACCTAGTTGCCAACTTGCCATCCAATAAACATATAAATTATAAATTGTAGTTTGTGTTCATGTTGCCATAATAGTTTGTGGTTATACGTCAATTGTTTTTAGACTGTTTTGATCACAGAGTACGTTTATATATTGGAAAGATTCTTTTACCGTTGACTGGCTTTGTTTTGGGCCTCGATTGGATTGCGAACTTGAACTTTGGTTTTCGCATTGGACTAAGGACTTGATAATGAGTGCTTACGACGAACCCGTACTAATGGGGTTGTCTTCTGATGCGCCACATTTCCTGCCTAATCCACCTAACGATTTCTATGATGACGACGTATATATGGAACGAGGCCTATACGTCAGTGAAATTTTAGATATGTGGAATTTAAATGACATTATTCGCGAACTTGGCACTAATGACCAATGCGTTGAATTTAGTGTGCAGGAAGGGCTGGTCCTAAAAGAGAAAAGATGCTCCAAACATCGCACTCTAATGAAAATTTCATTCGCAGGAGGCTGTAAATCTTTTGGCATGTTTATATGTTCAAAGGGTACATGTAGAAATGAATCTGGAGGTAGTGGTAGAAAAATGCCACGCAGAAAAGGAACCTTTTTTGAAAATATTACGCTTGATTTAGTTCATGTGTATTACTTAATCTATGCATATTCTCGTGGGTGGACATATGGTTTTACCATTCATGAAGACCCATACAAAAATAAAAAACTACAATGTTTGAGCTCTAATACCATATCGGATTGGTACTCTTACTTTAGAGAGTTGCTTGTAATATACTATATTGACAAACAGTTTCAATTCACTGGTAAAATTGGAGGACCAGGGAAAATTGTACAAATAGATGAAAGTAAGTTTGGGAAACGGAAACACAACATAGGTAAATATAATCAAGATCGTGCTTACAATTCACCTTTCGTTTTGTAAATTTTGTTGTCTTACAGTATAATTCTAATTATTTTAGGACTTCACGTTGAAGGATACTGGTTGCTGGGACTAATTGAAATTGGGTCTAAAGATCTTCGTCTAGAAGTCTGTTCAGAAAATATAAGTTCTACAGAGGTGTTAATACCACTCATTGAAAAACATGTTGAGGTGGGAACGACTATATATACTGACTGTTGGCAGGCATATGATTGCTTGCCAAACTATGGGTATAACCATAAAAAAATTAATCAGTCAGACCCTGATAAACCATTTGAGGCAGAAGTTGGGACTAAAACACAAAGAAAAGGGTCTCAATGGAGAGTCGTCAAGGAATTCTGTTATTCAAAAGGTTATAAATCAAGTATTCATACAGAGAATTTACCTGATTTTGCTATTGATTATGTATGGAGGCGTAATTTAATTAAGTTTAAAAGAGATGGCTTTTTAGATTTAATGGCCGCCATTAAACACACACATAAAATTAATTAAATTGTGTGTTCTTACATGTTACATGTTTTATTTATTGGTTCCTGTATCTTATAACAGTTTATTTGACTTATGAACTGTTACCATTTGACATGAGCTACATACATACAAGTAATGTACAAATAAGATGGATTCTTTTGTCAAGTGGGTTAAGCCTTTGCTGGCTGGCCTCACTGAAATGTGGACACTCCTGATTAGATACCTGGTGTGTTTCCATTATTTACTATGGTTCGACTATCAGTCCCACAATGGTCCATTATACTTGTATTACCCATACTTAGTAAACAAGCATATAATTTAGGCATATACCATTGAGATATAATATATGATCTAAGGAATATACAATGTCTGTTTGCCGATTTATAAACAAATTTACTAATGGTAAGACAGGTGAATGAATAGTAAGATTAGGAACTTACCATATTAAGGGATCCCATTCTTAATCTTTCCATTAGAACAGATTACAGATCTGAGTTAGGTATTTCATATGGGTTAGTATTGTTTTATAACCACCTCAAATCCCTTTTATATGTCAAAAACTATATTTTTGAAGGATACTACTACTTTTACCTTATTTTTATTTCATATAAACTCTTCAATATAAGTAGATTTGCGTCAAAATTAGTAAAAAAAATAAGTGAGGTTATAATTTTATAAAAATATTAATATACATTTGTTAGAGATGAGGATGTGTGTCATATTAACCACTCTCGGCCATCCTTCTATATAATACCATATTATATAACACAACAGTATATTTATTGAAAAATTAAGTGAGGTTATGTAAAATATATATATATATATATATATATATATATATATATATATATATATATATATCTCTCTCAAAAACTACATTTTCTAGACATAGGGGTTGCAGGAGGTGTAATTTCTTCTATTATATTAATGTACTCTATGGGGTAACTACTCCTCGCTTCCAACCCCATTGTTTAATGTTCCCCCTCCCCTACTCAATGTTCAAATTCAAATAGGTACCAGATATTCACAGTTCAATAAAACTTTTTTATAAAAAAAATGTTTGGAACATAGTAAATGAGAACACATAATTATACCTAAAGTATAGCTATAGCTGAAGAATATTCGGCGGCGGAAAGTTTGTGGGCAAGGATATAGACCCACTAAAAATAATTTACTAATTAAAATTAAGTAAAACTGCAATTGATTCTTGAAAAAGCAAAAATTTTGAAACCAATGACAATGTAAAGGCCTATTTTTTATTAATATTTTAAGAATATTGGCTGTTTTTTCGCCTATGATATTGGGCTCATCCACCAGCTCTTTGATTTCAGATTATTTTCGGATGCATCAGTTGCCATCACTTCCCAGTGTCGGACCCAGGGTCTTTCTTAGGACCTTTCTTTCAGCCAACAACAGCTTGTCCAGATGTGAGGCTTCGTCTCTAACACTTAAGAAGGAAAACAAGCTGTTGTTGGCTGAAAGAAAGGTCCTAAGAATGATCCTGGGTCCGATACGGGGAAATGATAGCAAACGAGACCAAGGCATATCGCTTGCGCTGGCTTGGCCACATACATAGAATGGGGGAGGATCACACGGTAAAAAGAGCCTATCTGGGCAGACTAACAGACGGCGACCAGTTGGTCGGCCCAGATATCGCTGTAGTGAAGTAGTGGAGGCTGATCTGAGCGAGTTTCAAGTCTATGACTGGCAGGAGACAGCGCTGAACAGAAAGGAGTGGTCTATTCTTGTTTCGAAGGCCAGGACTCGTTTTGGGTCGCTGAGCCGCTACAGTTAGTTAGAAGTTTTAATGGTAGTACATTCATATTGAGGCACTAGAGTGTTTTTAATCGAGTTGGTCATCGTCTATGCCTTGATGTGGCAAAGCCGGTATGGGGTCGCGAGTCTGGACTCTACCCTGGTCCAATCTCGCGGGGAGCAACTACCCCCCGGTGACGGGGTACGGGAGCCGCCAGACACATAGGGAGTGTGTCGGCGGCTCGCGTCGGCCAATCAGCGGCTTTTGGTGGCCATCACGGGCTTCGCGTTGGCACCGTCAGCGGCATGGTTGGCCAGTCTCTGGCATCCGATGGCCATCTCGGGCTTTAAAGGGCCATCTGTGGCGTCTAGTGGCCTATCTGCGGCATAGGAGATACCGTTAAACTCCTTAACTTTGCCTCACGTCCAATGTTTGCCGATATTGAAAAACAAGCGATATCTTTTTTATTTTATAAGTGGAAATATAACTTTTAATAGTTTTTAGACTTATTATATGGCAACACAAAATAAGTGTCATTATGTTGGCAAAAGCCATGGACCTCTATTCCCGGACGGCATCCGTGCGAAGCAGTCGCAAATGCCCGTGCTCTTTGCGGAAAACTGCAATTTTTTACGCTTTTTCGCTCTCAAAAAGCGACAAATTGCGACAACAGTTGTGTAGTGATAGTGTACAGTGTTATTTAGTTTGATTCCGGCGCGAATCAGTTGTTTTTCGACTGGGGTGAGTTGTTAAGCTCTATTCGCTTGTTTATTTCGGCGCGTTAAGCGCATTACGCAATAACGGTCGTTTGTGTCGATAGTTATTCACACGCGTCGACTGGTCTCGGCAAAGGAACGGGCCTCCAGTAATGGATGGCCCAGGCCCCCAGAAGGCCCCGAGGCCTTCGAGTGTCCCGCGAAAGCGGGACCACGCGAAGGCCAAGGATGGCTGGTTAATGCCTGAGATCGGGGAGACGCGGGTGAAAAAGGCGTCTTCTTCATCGGCCCGTCGCAGCAGGTCGGTTGCCGGGCCGCGTCACGGGCATGCGGATAGTGCCGTTTTCACGGCTGCCGATATGCCCGGCTCGGTAGGGGATGCGTCGGCGGTGGTAGACCTCACCGCCGCCACGCATGAGGATAGGTGCGGCGCGATGGGACCGCCTCCGGTTCCCATGGCGCCTAGGGCCCCATCCGGGTGTGCCGCGCGCAGGAGCGCAGCACACCCGGAGATAGATAGGAACGTACTGCTTGCAGCGAACTCGGCCGTTTGCCTGGCCGTGAGCGCTGCAAGCACCATAGTTCAATATGCCTACATGGCGCCACCCACCTCTGCGCGAGCCTCACTCGTGCAAGGGAGCGGCGCCTACGTAGAGCATGATCACATCCCACCGTCCGGCAGCGTCCCAGACTCGCTGGAGCACGCGCTCTACGGTGCGATTCGCGATCATAGTTATTCCCGCCCTGAAGCGCCTGCCTGTAGTCCGGTATACACGGCGGCCGGTTCAGCGACGGCAGGGGATGGGTGCCCTACGACGACGGTGTCGTATAGCGCACGGGCTTCACCTGTGCCTACGACATCGACTTGCAACCTTTCGGGCTGCAACGTCGAGAGCAGCCGTCCCACGACACCGGTTGTCGCGCGAGCCTCACTCGCGCCCTCGGCCGGGGTCGTGAATAGGGACCTCGTAGGCGCGGCAGCGGCGACCCCCTCGTCTTCCTTCCCTAATGGGATGGGAGCCGCTGTTGCGATGTCGGCGCCTGCGTCTTCGGCTGCGGCGGTGTCCACGTCCTCGTCTTCAGCGGCAGCGGCGGCGGGCACGACGACGTCGTCATGTTCGTTCACAGCCTCATCGTCTTCGGCATCGGGTTCGGCGGCGCCGTCAACGTCTTCAACGGCAACGGTGCCGATTTCGTGTGCCCCGATGCTCGTTCCCGGATCGGGGTCGCGCTTCTGGGACCGGTCCCAGAGCAGCGGCGCCGATTCGGACGGCATGTCGGGTGCTTCTTCCCCAGCGCGCGCGCGCTCGCCTCTGCGCCTCACGGGGGGCGCACCCGCGGCGACTACTAGCATTCTCGCGGGTGCGGAGGCCTACTTCCGCACCGAGGGGGGTGAAAAGGGGCGCAAGGCGCGCAAGGCAACCGCCGCCAAAGTGGCCGCGGCTAGCCAGTGCGCCGCCCTCGTCGGGAATATATCGGCTCTCGGCTCTGGGGAGCTCCGCCTAGCGGCGTGCGCCCAGGTCGCCGAGATAATTCAAATTGCCCAAACGTCGGGCAATTTGAAGGGGGTTTACGTGCGCCGGCTGAAGGAGGCCGCGTCCAGGGTGTCGGACATCGTCGACACACTGGTCACGCGAAATCCGGAATCCGAGGCCTGGAAGCTCGGTAACGAGAACGCCAGGCTACGCATGGAGTTAAGCTCGCTGCGGGAGGAAAACCGCTCCTACCGCAGGGAGTTTGAAGACATGCGTAAGGCCCTAAAGGCCTCCGCTTCGGTTGCGGAGCCGGCGCCTGCTGTAATGGCGGCGCCGACCCCCGTACCCGTCAAGCGAAAGGCCCAAGCCGCCACGGCGGAGGCGGCGGCGGTACCGGAACCGCCCGCCGCACCCGCTGCGGTTAAAAAATCGCGTCCGGCCCGTGCTGCGGTAGCAGGGCCGACACCGGCTCCCGTCGTCGGGACGGAGCGAGCTCCGGCGGCCGCCAACGGGGTGGCGCCGACACCCGCTCCAACGGGGCCCGGCGGCATCGATCACGACGCGTTTGTGCGGGCCGTGATCGACGTTGTCGCCCCCATACTCGATGCCCGGTTCGCCGGAATCGAGGACCGGCTGAATGCCGCGCCGACCCTCCGTCCACCGCTAGCGGCCGACCGAGGCAAGGCGCCGGCAATCAAACCGGCACCAAAAGTGGCCGTTAGGCCGAAAGCGGCCACGGCTGCCGCCGCCGTCCGGCGGAATGCGGGGGAAGTAAGTACCCCGGTTCCGATGGAGGTGGTGGCGACCCCGGCTGTCGGGGTGACGGACTCCCCACCGTCACCGCCCCCCCCCCTAAAAAAAAGACGAATAGAGGGGGGGTGAAGTGGAGGCTGAAAATGCAGCGGAGAGCGGCACGCGATGCCGCCGTTGCATTAACGGCCCCCGCCACGGCACCCGTGCCTGTGGTGTCGGCTCCTAGGCCGGCCCCTAGGCAACGGACGGCGCCCGCGGCCGCGGCATCGGTCGTCGCGGCGCCCGCCGTCCGCGCTCGCATCGCGCACGTCGCGCCGCCGCCGGCGCCCGTGGCCCCCGCCCCCGCCCCGGAGGGGGGGGCGTGGACGATGGTCGTCAAGCGGAAAAAGGGTAAGGGGGCGAGGGCCGACGGGCCCCCTCCCCCCACCCAGGCGCAAGCTGCTCCCCTGCCGTCGGGGCGGGGGCAGCAACAACGGAAACAGGCTGCGAAGCCTGCGGTAGTATTCCGTGAGCCGAAGTCGGCCGCAGTTATCATCAAACTGCTGCCGGCAGCGGCCGCGAAGGGTGTTGGTTATCGCGAGGTCTTCGCGAAGGCCTCGACGGTGGTCGACATCGCGGCCATGGGCCTCCGCGAGGGGCTGAAGGTGGTGCGGACCGTCAGTGACGCGCGCCTTCTCGAGTTCCAGCCGGGACCCGAGAGCGCGGCCAAGGCGGACCGCGTCGCTGAGGCTCTGCGCGGAGCCCTTGCAGGGATGGCCGAGGTCGTCCGCCCCGTAAAGCGTGGGGAGCTTTACGTCTCTGGGCTGGACGAATCGGTCACGGTCGATGGGCTGCGTGACGCGATCGCGCGCGCCGGCAGCTGCCGGCGCGACGACGTGCGCACGAAGCACATCGGTGCAGGACCGGGCGGTTTGGGCGCATCGTACGTGATTTGCCCCGTCGCTGCTGCCAAAGTCATCGTCGAGATGGGCTACCTCGTGGTAGGCTTCACCTCGGCGAGGGTAGAGGCACTGGAAGCCAGACCGATACGTTGTTACCGGTGTTACAACGTCGGCCATGGCGCCCAGACCTGTCCGGACACGTGCCCGGACCGGACTAACTTGTGTCTCCGCTGCGGTAAGAGCGGACACAAGATGCCGGACTGCACGGCCCGGAACCCCCACTGCGCGGAGTGTGCGGCGGGGGGACTCAACGCTGCCCACCCCACGTTGGCGAGGTTCTGCCAGCCTCCCTACGTGAAGGGCAAATTCGTCCATCCGAGGACGAAACAACGCACGGGTGTTACGGGAGTACGCGCAATGGACACCTCCAATGCCTAGTACGCCCGTAACAATACTAACTATTTCAGGCGAACGTAAACCACTCCCCCACCGCTCAGGATTTGTGCCTGCAGGCGATGGCGGAGTGGCAAGCGAACTTGGCCGTAATAAGCGAACCTTATTACGTGCCGCCTTGCGGCAATTGGGTGGGCGACCTCGACGACGTGGTAGCGGTGGTGGCCAGAGCCGGTTCTGGCACACCGCTTACATGTCTCGAAAGAGGAAAGGGCTATGCGGTGGCGGAGAGCGGGAGTATCGTCGTCATAGGCGTTTACTTTTCGCGCAGCCGCCCCCTGGCGGAGTTCGAGCTTCACTTGGACGCCATCAGGGCTGCCATAGACAGATTGTCGCCTAAAACGATCTTCGTGATGGGCGACTTTAACGCAAAACACTGTTCCTGGGGAAATGCGTTCACGGAACCTAGGGGCCGGACGGTTGAGGAATGGGCTCTTCAATCCGGCCTGACCATATTGAACCAGGGATCGGTCCAGACCTGCGTGCGCGCGCGGGGTGGATCGGTCATCGACCTGTCATTCGCCACTCATGCGGCCGCCCGCAGAGTTGTCGGATGGAGGGTGCTGGAGGAGGTGGAGTCGCTCTCTGATCATCGGTACATCAGATTTGAGCTTACCCCCTCCTCCGGTCCGAGCCCTGTTCATCGCCCCCCTCTCTTCCCGCGTTGGGCCCTTACCAAGCTCGATCCGGAGCAGGCCGAGGAGTGGGCACTCACGGAAAGCTGGGCCTACCCAGTCGAATTCGAGAACCTGGAGTCGCAGGCAGAGCACATGCGCAAGACCCTGACGAGGGTTTGCGACGCGGCGATGCCTCGCGTCTCCAAGCGGCAGCCTCCGTGCAAGCAGGTCCACTGGTGGACCGAGGAGCTGGGCGAGATGCGAAAGGCAGTTCGCATCATCAGCCACAGGCTCAAACGCTGCAGGGCGCGCCGTCCTCCGGACTACGTCGCGGAAAATGGACTCGTGGGAGAGTTTAGGGAGGCCAGAAAGGCCCTTTCGATTGCAATACTGCAAGCGAAAGCCCGGGCTCGGGCCGAGCTCCTCGAGACGCTCGATCGGGACCCTTGGGGGCGTCCGTACCGTGGGGCCCGCAACACGTTGCGGCCTTGCACATCCACGGTCACGGAAACGCTCGAACCCGAGGTGCTCCGGTCGGTTATCGACGGGCTCTTCCCGGATCCGGGAAACTTCACTCCCCCCAGTATGGGTCCACCCGTTCCCGACACTCCCACGGACGAGGAGCCTCACTCCATCTCCGAGGGGGAACTAGACGTTGCCCTGGACCGGCTCCGGGGCAGGAAGACGGCACCGGGACCCGACGGGGTTCCAGGTCGACTCCTCTTCCTGGCCGCTAAACATCTACGCGGCCAGCTGCGGGAACTGTTCGAAGCCTGTATTCGCGCAGGTCGGCTCCCGTCGCAATGGAAGGAGGGTCGTTTGTGCCTGATTCCCAAGGGAGGTCGGCCTCCCAACGATCCGTCCGCCTTCAGGCCCATAGTGCTGCTGAACGAGGTCGCTAAGGTCTTCGAAAAGATCTTGGCGGAGCGGCTCGTGAAGCATCTCGACGCTGTGGAGCCGGGGCTTTCAGAAACGCAGTTCGGGTTTCGGCGGAGGCGCTCCACGATGGACGCCTTCGAGACGCTGCGAACGTCAACGGACGAAGCCGTCCAAGCGAAGGATGTCGTTCTTGCGGTGTCGCTAGACATAGCGAACGCCTTTAACAGCCTCCCTCATGAGACGATCAGGGAGGGGCTCCGCGCGCATGGAGTCCCCCCGTACCTCACGAGGCTGTTGGGCGCGTACCTGCAGGATCGACATATCCTTTGGGAGGGCGGTGAGTCCGGCAATCCCGAGGTAGGTCGTCGACGCGTCGCGTGCGGCGTTCCACAGGGGTCGGTCCTCGGGCCGATTCTTTGGAACGTAGGTTATGACTGGATCCTTCGGGTTCCGGTCCTACCCGGGGTAGGGCTGATCTGCTTTGCGGACGACACCCTACTCACGGCACGCGCTGCGTCATTTGCGGAATCCGTGGACGTCGCTAACGCCGGGTTGGCGATTGTCGTAGATCGAATAGCTAGGCTGGGCTTGAGGGTCTCCCCCGCGAAAACGGAGGCCATCATGTTCCATAGGAAATTTCGCAATCCCCCCGCGGACTTGACCGTTTCGGTCCAAGGGGTGGCCATTAGAGTAGGGCCCCAGATGAAATATCTGGGGCTAGTTCTCGATGGGAAATGGCTGTTCAAAGCGCACTTTGAGCAGCTAGTTCCCAAACTCGTCAAATCCGCGGGCGCACTCTCGAGGCTGCTTCCCAACGTAGGGGGCCCGGGAGGTGCGACGCGGAAACTTTACTCTGGCATCCTGAGGAGTATGGCACTGTACGGTGCACCCGTCTGGTCCAATGCACTTCACCGCCACACGCAGCAGGTTCTGGCCGTGAGGACCATACGGGGGTATCGCACAGTGTCGCGGACGGCGGCCACCCTCCTGGCAGGCGATCCACCCTGGCATCTCCAGGCGGACGTCCTGACAGTGGTGCGCCGCACCCGGCAGGATGCCCTAGCTAGAGGCCTGACCTTCTGTCAGGTCGAAATCGAGGCGATCAGGAAGCGGGAAACCGCCTCTATGATCGCCGTCTGGTCTCAAGAGCTCGACAACCCTGCGGCCTATGGCGGCTACACGGTGGATGCAATCAGGCCACAGCTGACGGAATGGGTCAACCGCACCAGCGGCACCCTGACCTTCAGGACGACACAGATACTTACCGGACACGGATGTTTCGACAAGTATCTGTGTCGCATTGTGGGCTGCTTGCCTTCCCCGGACTGCCGCCAGTGCGGCGCGCCCGACACGGCGTTACACACGCTTGTCGAGTGCGCCGCATGGGCGCCGCAGCGTTTCGAACTTGAGACGCACGTAGGTCCAGTCGACTCGCTCTGCGACTTGGTCAAGGCCATGCTGCAGAGCAGCGATAATTGGGGGGCTGCGGTTACTTTTTGCGAGACAGTAATGTCACTCAAGGAGGCCGCAGAACGAGACAGGGAGAGAAGTCCTGCAGCGCGTGCCAATGCGTCTTCTCGAGGTCGCCGGCCTTCAGCTGGCACCTGGAGAGGCAGGTACGCGCATTACTTCCCTCCCTGAGTTAGGTTCCGTTTACCGCGGGGGGCCTTTAGCTTGCTAGGAAGAGCAAAGGACCTTCTACCCCCGCACAACGAAGTGGGGTGTGTTCTCCCAGGGCACACTCCAGGCACTTTATTGCGCTGGATCGGCTGGGCGTAACTATGTTCTAAATCTCAGCCTTTCCAACACATTCAAAGCGCAGGGTCGTCAGGGAGGAGGCGGTTTTTAGTGGGTATTGGGGTTGCTCGCCCGTGCAGCAACGCTCGGAGTCTTCCACACTATTCTGTGACGTCGATCGCGGACGGAGCGCTGCCAAGAGCATACTATTGCTGCAGTGTTATCGCCCCCGACCGACGCGTGTCGTTCCCCTAGCAACGACCCAGTTTGTGCGTAAATCGGTTAAGCATTTTCCCTCGCCTCAAAACCAAAAAAAAAGCCATGGACCTCTATAATACTTTATATATAATACTTTCCTACTTCAGTGGCAAAAACATACGTTTTTGGCAGTTGACCTTTTTTTTTTTTATTTGAGGCGAGGGAAAATGCTTAACCGATTTACGCACAAACTGGGCCGTTGCTAGGGGAACGACACGCGTCGGTCGGGGGCGATAACACTGCAGCAATAGTATGCTCTTGGCAGTGCTCCGTCCGCGATCGATGTCACAGAATAGTGTGGAAGACTCCGAGCGTTGCTGCACGAGCGAGCAACCCCAATACCCACTAAAAACCCCCTCCTCCCTGTCGACCCTGCGCTTTTGTTTGTGTTGGAAAGGCTGATTTAGAACATAGTTACGCCCAGCCGATCCAGCGCAATAAAGTGCCTGGAGTGTGCCCTGGGAGAACACACCCCACTTAGTTGTGCGGGGATAGAAGGTCCTTTGCTCTCCTAGCAAGCTAAAGGCCCCCCGCGGTAAACGGAACCAATGACAGTTGACCGTTAAACCAATGTGTATCAAGGCGGCTACCGGTTTTTTTTATTTTTATTGCGGGAGTTCAGCAGACAGGCAGACGGCCCACTTGATGGAAAACGGTTACCATCGCCTATGGACATTTGCAACACCAAAGGTGCTATAAATGCACTGCTGCTCTCTTAAGGGAGACTGCAACCTGGTCACTGATGCCGGAACACAACTCAAGGCTGTTATGGCGATATACTCTAGATCAGGGGTGGTAGCCATCCAGTCGGGCAAATATCCTACCACCTGGCAAACTTATAATAATAATAAAATAATAAGTTTGTGGACAAACTTATAATAAGTCTATGAAATAATTTTTATTCTTAGTTCTATTCAACTCATTCTATAAAATATTGGTAATTTAATCACTTTTAATACTTAAACATGAAAATAGACGAATATTAACTCTAAAATACTGATTTAGGCAAAGTTTGGCACGTTTTACGAACGAATGTATTACCAAACTTTGCCGAGTCTAGGGTTGACGCCCTTGTCACTATTTTTAACCGACGTTCTAAAAGGAGGAAGTTCTCTCTCAGTTCGGTTGTATGTTCTTTTCTTTATGTGTGTTGCCGCAAAACTCCTTCACTTATGAACAGATTAGGATTTTTTTGTTGTTGAAAAGGAGATAATTTAAGTTGGGTCCCGATGGCGCAATGTAAAATGACGTCACGTTTCCTTTTGATCAATAGCGTTGCGTTTTGCGACTTTACATACCCCCGCATTTAACAATTTTTATTAATTAAAATCTGTAAATTAAAGGAATTAAATAAAACGATAACCTTAGACATATAATTCTATAGCAATAAAGACATTATATAAAAATATACTCATAATAAAACTACGTTTTAACGGTTTTAAGCGCGGAAATTTATTAGATTTTTGTTATTTCGAAACGTCGGAATAACAAAAATCTAATAAATTACCGCGCTTAAAACCGTTAAAACGTAGAATCAGTAATTTCTATCTAATATATTAACACCGAATAATTATTCTTAACCATTTGGATTTTTTTTATAATTTATAATGTATTCTTTTTCGAACAAAAGTAAAGAAAGTAATTATTTTAAAGTCGTTTCAAACAGATATGTGTTTCGAGTTAAAAATCAAAAGAATATCAGTTCGATAGAACACAAGGTTATGAAAAAAAACCAGTTTTAATTTTTTTGACACTGTTTTACCACTTGTAAAAAAAATTCGTGAGTAGAAAGGATTGTAAAACAAATATTCTGAAAAAAATGGTGATAGATAAATTTCAAAAACTCGAGATAAAAATATTTTAGTTTTATTTTATTTTTAAAAAATCGGCTTTTCATCCGGGAATTACAACAAAAATATTGTTTTTCAATATGCAATCTCAATCTTTAATCTCTAATCCAAAATCGATATTTTCAATCCATTTCCTACTTTTGTGATTTCAATATTCGATCCACAGATCGTTTCGTCGATCCGTTTTACGAATCCATCGTTGGGAGGGCGATCCGGCATTTTTGGATTGCCACTTGTATGAAAGTGACAGCTACGCGTTTTCAATAAACGATCTCTAATTTTGACAGATCCGTTTTTGACCTCAATCGATCTTTATTTGCGATCCCCCGATATTGAGAGATTCTTGTGTAATAATGGAGTTATTTGCGAGTGATGGTGATAGTGATTGAAATGTTACTTCAATTATGGGATTTGGATAGTAGTGACGGCGAACTAGAAAGAGCAGAGTCCTCAAAAATAAACTTCTTGCAAAGTTTAGAATAAACAAAACATCCGTTAAAATGGTTTTGAACGAAATAATGCCATTTGTTAGTGAAATCGAGGCGGTAAAGTGTTTTAATAATATTCACATTGCTTTATACATTAGATGACCTAAAATAATATTCAATTCTATTTTTAGAAACAACGGCTATCCACCATTGCATTAGCTTTTACTTAACTCTACGATTTTATGCATTGGGGACAATGCTAAATTCGGTGGCTGATTTTGTTGGTGTATCCCTATCAGCGGTATGTAGGATAGTGGCAGATATATTTGCTGCTATTGCTAGATTGTATGGCAAATATACTGTTCTGGACTACAGACAAATTTTATAATATCATTCGGTTTTCTAGAGTATATGGTGCCATTCATTGAAACTGAACTCAATGTTAAGAGGTTGGCAATATTATATTGTCAGTTCTATTTCAAATATATAACACAATTTTTACTGACTTGCTTGCACCTTTGTTAAACCCATCAGCTACACAAGAAATCAGATACAATGAGGTCCACATAAAAACTAGAAATATAATTGAAAGGTAAAACTAACACTTAAGATTATTAGGTACTCATATGGCTTACCACAGGTGGGTACTTCCTTTACTGTTACCATTTGACCTATGCTTTATGTACATGTAAGAATTTTTACAACTATACATATAATAGAACTGTAGAGGTCGAATTTCTGTACAATGAGAAAAAATGCTATATACCGAGTCAGGGGATGTAAGAAGTGAAATAGAACTAATTTAGATTTTTTTCAAATTTTCTGTTTCTGTTTGTCTGTCTCTTTGTACCAGTTAATGTCCGAACCGACTGAATTGATTTAAATGAAATTTTGTATGGTGGTAGCTTATATCCCTGGTCAGCATATAGGATAGTTTTTATCTCGAAAAATTAAAGAGTTCCCGTGGGATAGTTAAAAAATCGCACCACGCAGATGAAGTCGCAGGCATCAGCTAGTTTAAAATATATTTCTATTTAAAATGTAAACAGTCTTACATGTACAGAAAACATAGGTCAAATGGTAGCAGTAAAGAAAGTACCCACTTGTTTACTAGTAGGAAATAGTATTTCTTTTTTAATTTGAAAAATATATTTCTTTGTACAGGATGTTTGGAAACATTGCTTCCCAGTAATATCATTAACAATGTGATTGTCCTGAGAAAATATAACAAAGGTTATAATAGCTACAGCAGTTCTTCACATCATTTGAAGGACCTAGTATTGAGGAAGTGGCCCCTGAAGTAGAGTTGTCGTGAGAAAGTAAAGTTACTGTGACATCAGAAAATTTGGAAAATAATGTTACTCATAGAATAGATACAATTTCAAATTATTTTTAATAATACACATATATATTATACCTGCCTCTAAATATATATTATGTCTGTCGAATATATTGAAATAAAAAGTTGCCTGTGTTAATTTAGATTGTAAGCTGTTTGTACTACTGCTACACTTTACTGAAAATTCTTTCATCCATTTTGTGTTATTGACAAATAAACACTCACACAAACAAACTTTTACATTTATTTATATTTATAGGATTTGTAAATTGCTTAAGGTTCATGTAAATATGTGTTGTAATGATGGCTATTACTTAAATTATGCTAGATTTAAATGGAATAATGTCCAGGAAATAAAATATACAGATCATACTATAACATTGTTTAATTTCAACATAAAAGGTACATCATTACATATTATTAAAAACTTTTTTAATGTAGGTAATTCTAATACCTACATTTAGGTTACTTACCATTAATATTTACATTCACATTATACACACAAACTTAAAATTAAAATATACAAATGTAAAACATCCTAGAACTTATTTTTTTTAAATTAAAAACTAAATGAATTAATATGACTAAAACACAATTTTATACATTTTCTCCCTTCTAATTCCTTATCTCTAATTTTACTTGTCATTCTCTAATTTAATATCTTCAACCATACTCTAATAATTTTTTCTTGACTATATAATATTCTATAGCTTTATTTCTGGCTTCACAACCATCATCACTTTTTATCATCCTGTTTGGCACCTGTGAAAACAAAATGTGATATAATAATCTGCATTAATTAAATAAATATTATAATTAAATCCCTTCTAGAATTACATTTTATATGTTTACAGAATCTTAATCTCATTGACATCTGCAATAGTTGTAAAATTGAGTCATTGAGGCTACTATATGTATGTACTCAGTGTGCAAGTTTCAATACACAGGGGGGGAATCAGACCTAGGATATCTAAGTTGTGACTCAAATGTAATAACACTTGTCCACAATATACTTATATTCTTACTAAAAAGGGTTATTTAGTAGAACTTTAACAACAGCCCAACCCCAGGACAAACTTACTTGGACCATACTTAACAATATTTTATCTATAATTCTTAACAAATATGTTGTTTTAAAAAAGTAATAAAACACACTTGTCCTTGTGGTTGTGTATTTAATTAATTTTATAACAGAAAATTGTTATTTATTCATAAATATGATGGGTAATTCAATAGATATTTAGTTACATAATGTTTACTTACCATAAAATTCTCCATTTTCTAGTTTTTCTTGCTACAAAACAAAACGGGTTGGTATTGGTAGTGTCAACAAATAAAACTGAAAAGCAATCTACTCAAAATTCTTATTATTTCTTGCCTCCAAAATCTAATATAATACACTCTAAAAATGTCAAAAACCATACAATACGCCTCCTGTCACCTCTCCTCTCCTCTCCTCGCCTCTCCTTATCTCATAAACTTAACGGCTTGGCTTGTCTGTCTTTTACAGTCGGCCACCCTGAAACAATTGCACCGCAATTGGTGCATGCAATAATTTAACTTTCCAATAAATCAATTAGGTCATCTCGAGTCACAACTTCATCATCGCTGCTAGTTTCACTGCACTCAGGTGCACTTCGATAGGTTCGCAGTGAATCTGCAGCAACTACTCCGGAGAACTTCTTATAACCCCTCATGCCCTTTACACTCTTAATTTCATAACGACCATTATTAAGTACCTTATTGATAGTATAAGGGCCTGAGTATAGGACCTGCAATTTATTGTTTACATCCTTGACTTCACCCCCAGATGGTCCTTGTTTCCACAAAACTAAGTCCCCCTTTTTAAAGACTTTCTCTGGCTTATGACGTTTATCATAGTAATGTTTCAATAATTTTGCACGATCTTCTAGTCGACTAGAAGCATTTTGTCGTTTTCTGTGTACTGATGCAGACTCACCATTGCCTATTAGATCTGGTATCAACCTACCTTTATGGCTAAACATTATCTCATAAGGATGATAACCTAAGCTTTCATTCATTGTGTTGTTTATGCCCCAAATACAATCTGGTAAACATTCATTCCACATATTGGGATCTATATTACGTGTACGCATTGCATCTAACAATGTGCGATTGTAGCGCTCAACTTGACCATTTGCACGGGGGCATGCTATGGCATTTAGTGTATGATGAATCTGGTATTGAACTGAAAATGATCTGAAGATTCTACTGGTAAATGCTAAGTTCCTATCGGAAATCAACCTTTTTGGATAACCAAATAAGCTAAACACATCTTTGAGGACAGTAACAGTCTCCACAGAATTAATGGTTCTGGTTGGACGGGCTATAAGAAATTTCGAGAATGAGTCTACAATCATGAGGATATATTGGTAGCCTCTCTTAGTACGGCAGAATGGGCCTAGATGATCAATATGGACTACTTCCATGGGGATAGAGGGCTTTGGTATTGGATGTAACTCTCCACTTGGCTTTCCATAGTTTCCTTTACTGTAACTACACTCCAAACAAGAACTAACATATTTTTTTATAAAACGTGTCATTTTAGGAAACCAATAATCTGATTTAATTAATTCTTCACACCTTTTGATCCCTACATGGCCTATTTGATCATGAAATTTCTGCATAAATTTCCATCTAGCGAAAGCTGGTACTACTAATCTATCACCATTCAAAGTCTTTCTATATAATCTATCATTCATAATCTTGTAATTATTGGCAACATCCTCACATGCATTGCCTTCAGTTAGCTGTTTAATAATATTGTTCAATTTGTCATCTTGTAGTTGTATAGTTAAAAACCAGTCATCACTCGAAATCATATTTATGTTTACAATAGGTATTAACGATTCTATATTATCAGTAACTTTGAATGAGCTATCTACAGGTGGATTGCGACTCAAGGCATCAACATGCCTCATTCGCTCCCCGGGTCTATATTCAATTTGAATATCATAATCTTGGATTGTGAGCCACCAACGAGCTATACGAGGCACTAGATCTTTTTTTAATAAAGTATATCTCACAGCAGAACAATCTGTAACTACTTTAATTGATTTTCCGAATACATAAACTCGAAAATGCTTTAATGAATCAACAACTGCTAAAGTCTCAAGTTCATAGCTGTGATACATGGATTCCTCACGAGAAGTTACCCTGCTATAATAAAATACTGGCTTTAATTCAATGTCATTGTGTTTCTGAAATAGAATACCTGCTATACCTACTTTGCTAGCATCTGTATGTATCTCACAAGGCAGAGAAGGATCATACAGTGCAAGAACTGGTTGCGAGCACAGTTTAAGTTTTAATTCATTAAAACAATCATCTTGTTTACCTTGCCAGACCCATTCAGAACTCTTTTTTGTTAAATCAGTTAAGGGTTTTGCTATAAGTGCATAGTTTTTTATATATTTTCTAAAGTAGCTACATAAACCTAAGAACTGACGCAGTTGGTGAATGTTATTTGGTTTTGAAAAGTCAGATACTGATTTTATTTTTTGATTTCCCGGTCTTATACCCTGTGCACTTATTTCATGACCTAAAAATGATATCTCAGACATTAGAAAAGAACATTTTCTCATGTTTAATTTTAAGTCCGCTTTCTGCAACTCAATTAAGACTTTATCTAATAGTACTATACCATCAGCTACATTTTCAGTTGATAGTAACATATCATCCATGAAAAAGACAATATCATCACTACCCACCAATTTAACTAGTTTTTGAATTACTCTCATAAATACTGATGGGGCATTCGCTAATCCGAATGGGACTCTCAAGTATTCATATAAGCCATCTGGTGTAATAAAGGCTGTTTTGTGTATAGAATCAGGGTGAATTTTGATGTTGTGAAACCCAGAAAACAGATCAAGGTTCGTAAAATAATTTTTACCAGCTAATTTTGATAACTGGTCGTCAATATGAGGCATGGGAAACCGATCTTTGACAGTTATCGCATTTAAATCCCTATAATCAACACAGAGTCGATAGTCACCATTTTTCTTTTTTACAAGAATAATTGGGGATGCATATTGAGAATTAGATTCCCTAACAATACCACTGCTGATCAGGTCATCAATTATTTTTGTTACTGCTTGTCTCTCAGAATGAGCCAACCTATATGGTTTTCTTACAACAGGCTTATTAACATTAAGTTGAATTGTCATTTCTCCTAAATTAGTACAACCTATTTCTTTATTTGTATTGGCAAAGCAATCTTTATGGTGTGTTAATAATTGTATTAGGTTACTTAAGTCATTGGCCTGAATATCTCCTACCTTTATATTTTGTAACTCAGAATCAAAATTATTCCCACACTCAACTCTCCTCAAGGTTAAAAGATTAGAACTCACCTCTATATCTGTGCATCTGTCAGCTCTGGCTACCATCATTCCTTTTTTCCAAGATATAGGGCCTGTGCCAATATTACAGACCCTCACATATCCCTTGCCATTTCTAAGCATTGTGCTGGCAACCGCATATACAACATTGCCCATGCTATACTGCCTTGGCCTCGTGCAGAAGTCATCAGAGTGGTCTCCAGCGATATTGACCTTCACCAAGTTATCACCAATAGGAATTGTGATGTCTTCTGTAAGTTCAACTCTGAAACTACTTGCTTCACCACAGATGTCTATGTTCATTAAGTCACATGTGGCTCCAGTAACCTTAGATAAGTTAACTCCATTTTTAGAAACATTCAGTATCACATCTTCTCGGTTAATTACTGTCTGACCTATGATTAAGACAACATCTCCCAAATCAACATCGGTGGCAACGGCTGTAGTTTTAATTTCCACTTTATCAACTAGGAGCTCAAACTCAACTTGTCCTACCGCACGCACCAAACTATTGTTAAAGCCTTTCAAAACAATCTCAACAGGGGTAACCTTTAGTTTTATAGCGTCTACTGCTGCCTTAGAGATCACATTAAGTTCACTGCCTGTGTCTAAGTATGCTTTCATATAAACACCATTTACTGTTACAGTCTTCTTATATAAATCATTGTAATGTGCCAACAGTTGGATCCTTTTTATATTGTCCAGTGAGTTGCAGGAAGTAGCCACATGTCCAGTTTTACCGCACCTAAAGCACTTCCGCTTGTCAGGTAATTTACAAACAGTTGCTATATGACCTACTTCATTACAGCGATAGCAGATGGATGGCTTCTTTGCACTTAAGTCCTTTTGCGAGTTGTCACTAAATGATTCACCAACTCTAGGTGTCCCAATTGATCTTGGCATGGTATTTAGTACCTTTAAAGGGTTTGTTTGATAAGACTCCAAGGAAGACAGAAACCCTTCATATAATTCATCAGGGGTAGAGCATTGAAAAGCTTGCGCGTTTGCCTGTAGTTCCTGAGGAAGTCCCCGAATAATACATGATACAGCAGCTTCATTACTCAATTGGCATCTGTAACACATAGCTACTTTTTCTTGAAAGTATTTAGTCATTGATTCTGTAGACATTTTCTTCCTTCCTATAAGCTCTTCTAAAAGGGTGGCGTAGTCATTGTGCCGTGGAAAGGCCCTAGTTATCATGGTTTTCCATTCATCCCAAGAATGGTCATATGACTCTAATCTATTGAACCAAAGCCTGGCTTGGCCTTGTAGTTTTGACTGTAGTATGAATGACTTTGTATCATCATTCCATCCATATATAGTGCCTAATTGCTCTATTTTCTTAATCCAGCTTCTAATATTAATGTCTCTGTTTTCAGGATCAAAGTCAGGAACCAATTTTTCTGTGTTCTGTAGCTTATTAATGCCGGTTGGAACAATGTGACTTTCGTCGTAAATTGACCTTTGTATTGCTTCGTCAACTTTTCTTTTTATGAGTTTGTCGACACGCTTCGAAGATTGTGGGACAGACTCACTCACCTGTGATCGGTTTGTTTTGGATCGTACATAGTACCCTTGTTCTTTGTATCGCTTCATTGTGGGTTTTAAAAGCGTTGTCGATTGTGAAAAGAGAAATCCCACTTCTGATTATAACGGGTTGGTATTGGTAGTGTCAACAAATAAAACTGAAAAGCAATCTACTCAAAATTCTTATTATTTCTTGCCTCCAAAATCTAATTTAATACACTCTAAAAATGTCAAAAACCATACAATACGCCTCCTGTCACCTCTCCTCTCCTCTCCTCGCCTCTCCTTATCTCATAAACTTAACGGCTTGGCTTGTCTGTCTTTTACAAAATATTATGTTTATTCGTGAAATATACTACTTTGAAAGTAAAAATTATCATCAAAATCTAAAGAACTCTTAACTAAAACTGCGTGAAACGAAACGTTCGGGAGGACAGAAATTTATGACCAATCCCTTTTTTTTTGTGAGATTTTATAACCAGATGTTATATTGAAACGAGGATTTTGGATCGATCGATGGATTGGTTAAAATCTGGATAGATAACCATTTTAGGATTGCGATCGAATATTGAAAGCCGCCGTAAGTGTATAACTTTAACGAATAGTACTTAACGAATATTTTGGACAGCGATTCATAATATAGACATTGCATTAAAATATATGGTGGTTTCATTTTTACCGACTTCCATACTTACATTTGACGCCAGTAGGCTACTAAATTTTTTTTCCAAAACCCTAATTCACAATCATTCATATTTACATTTTTTAAACTTTATTTGTGTACTACATCTTATACTATTTCCATTTCTTTATTTTCTCGATGACAGCTCCTATGGAAACTTGAACGAGCGTCTTTTTTACATGATGTATACATTATTTAATAAAAATATGACGCTTACGCACGTACAAGGTCATAGCAGAGTCAGAGAAACTGACAGGGATGGAGCTATCGATAAACGTAACACGATAACAGACCCGATATTTTTTTACAAAGTGTAAGAAACTAAACTATTGCCGGATAATTTTGTACAAATTTATTAACTAATATTACATTTCATTACAAGATGTAATTATATTACGTTGATTCTTTATTTATTTATTTTAATCAAAATCTGATGAATCGTCTCTGTCACTCGATGAGCTCTCCCCAACATTTATTATAAGTTCCTGTACTTCTATATTATCGAATGCCACATGAATTTCCCAATCCGACGCTATAATGTTTTGGGTTCTTCTCACAATTTTTTCCCAGTGTTCGGCGGTTACTTCCACACATGCATTTTTTAATAAATCTAACATCTTGTTGCCGTAAAAAGGGGATGGGTATTGTTTCGAGCGGCGTGTCCTTTCATTTGTGCCCATATTAGTTCTATAACATTGTACTGGCAATGATACGGCGGAAGTTGAAGAACCCAATGACCACATTCGGCAGCTATTTCGTCGGTAATATATCTTTTAGAGAGGCCTTTTTCGATTTTAAAATATTGACTAATTGTACTTTTAATAAAGTATTATCCACATTTTCGCCATTACGTTGGAGCCAGACAATTATCTCTTGTTTTTATTGGCCTGCGTCGGCATTTTACCAATATGTCTGGAGTGATATGTAGCGTTGTCCATAATAATTATCGACGGTTCTTCCAGAGATTGCACCATTTCTTTAAACCATCCTTTGTAAATCTCAGCGTTCATTTTTTCAGTAAAGCATCTGACACGTATCTTTTCGTAGACCCTGCATGGCATATGATAAGGCGTTCACCTTTTCCCATTGGCACTGAACTAGTGGAAGCAGCGGTATCGTCAGTCCAGTTCTTAGATACTGTGTGGTTTGCATTTAACCAAGTCTCGTCAGTGAAAATAACATTTGACCAATCTGATATCTTTTTGGCTTCGATCAAAAATTCGCAGCGAGCCATTTGTTGTATTAGTCTTTGTTCAAAACTTAATAAATATATGCGATTGATATCATTACTTATTTGGTCACAACACTACAACTATCAAATTAGAACTGTCATCGAGAAAATAAAGAAATAGTATAATTACATCGCTTTCCCGCAATGGCATGATTGTTGCAACTACATAAATTGTAGATAAATTGATCAAGTGTTGAAACACACTCCCATATTCATACATTGTTTGTATGATCCTACTCACAATTAGGTAAGATATGAATCTTGATTTCTCACGAACGCTCTGGACGCAACCGGGATTTAACGCTTGGATGATGATAAACGTCATTCTTTTAGACTGGCCGGCAGAGTCGCCAGATCTTAACCTAGTCGA
This sequence comes from Dendrolimus kikuchii, assembly GCA_019925095.2. NCBI lineage: Eukaryota > Metazoa > Arthropoda > Insecta > Lepidoptera > Lasiocampidae > Dendrolimus > Dendrolimus kikuchii. The sequence goes on from CM034395.1 coordinate 14,610,795, forward strand.
GCATCTTTGTTTTATACTGATAACTGAAGCGTAAAATTCGGGAGCACAGTATGATGTCGAAAACAGCGTTAATAATCTCTTAATAGCCGGTCGTAGATATGGGACCCCATATCTTACTATTCATTCACTTGCGTTACCATACATCAGTAGTAATTTTACATTACGTGTACAGAGCTTATGACAAATTTTATTCGATACTAAGACAAAGATGAACGGTTAGTAAGACACAACCGGCTGTTAGAGAACACTGAGTGTACAAAGTAAATACGCCGCATATCCCAAAGAACGAGAAGAGAATAATCATAATAAAAACCATATATTTACTTCATTTTCATTTATTTGCTCAACTTACTGACAATTTCGAAAATCACAGTTATTTTGACAATTGTTTTGCTTGTAACTATTTAATTACACAGTAACAGCTGTCCACTATTTAAATGGGAAGTGGGTACAAAATGGTATTAAATATTCTTATTTGTTGGCCACAGTATGTTATTCATTATTACTACTAAGGTAGTCATTATATTACATACTTATATATGAATAGACAGGGTTGATACTTAGAAGTTTTCAAAGTCAGTAGAAATGTTGAAAATTAAACGAAAACATAATAAATAGAACATTGAAAAGGTTTCGTTGGTGTATTTATTATTACATTTTGAGACAAATGAGCAAATTTAAAGCGACAAAGACGTCACTTGATATAATACAACCGACGAAGCAAAACCGATATTAACAATACATTGAATCATTAAATTAATCTGATGACCATATTACGAAAGAAAGAAAAAACAAGAAGCGCGTATTTAAACCTATGGAAATACGAAAAAAAATCACAATAATGTCAATGGAATAACATCCTAGAGATAAAATTAAAAAAATGGTGTCACCTTTGATACCACTTAAGATTTAGTACTTAGAAATATTTTAATGGTGGGATCGTAGCTCATTTATATACAATACAGACAGTTTTAGACTTATACAAACAATCGAGTCCCCTACAAAATCTACTGGTTGCACACATCTATACAATAATATTTATTTATTTAAATAAATTAACTCTGTATTAGAAAAATCTTGTTAATACTTAGGCTTCACCTGTGGTAATGTTACAGTTATTGACTGTGGCCAAATGTCTTATTTATAAAGTTAAAAAATAAGGCCATTAACGAATAGCCACATTAGTGTTCATATGTATATACATACATTATCTCTCAATATTTAACTATATTAACAATATCGCATCACAAATAAAGCAATATACCCATCGCTACATCTCCGCGAAACGGCTTAGTATAGACAGTTAACAACTATAACATTATCCCAGATGAGACCCTACCTTTATATTAGATGGCATGAAGATCACCAGTCAATCAAAATTTAATGAGGATCACAGTAAAATAAACAAACTAGTCGCATATTGACCACTATATTATAAAGATAATTTAAATAATCGACAGTTAATTTGAGTTAGAACCTGCAATATACAAAAACTAAATTATACATCGGAATTCAATGCAGATTTTAGTCAAAAATACAGCCGACGATTACAAATTCAAATAATTGATTGAATTTAATAGTGACAAAAATCAAGGATTTGTGATTTCGAGTTGTGCTGCTGAGGAATTTCTTGATACGTCTCGTCAAAATTAACACGTCATTATACCTCTAGTAGGTGATTGATTTAATATTTAACTTTTATGAGTTCAGTACCAGAGTGATATTTTAACTTATCCGCTTTAACTATAATATACAATTACTAAATGTTAAATACAAATTAAAGTGCGGCCCGTAATGACTAATAAGTAAGCGGTGGGCATATTAAAAAAACAAAGTTGTTTTATTTCTCTATTATAGCTGTATGATTAAAATTTAAACTGCCAATATTGAATTCAGTCAGAAATATGAAAAATGTCTTGAATTTCACCTAAAATACAAAATTTTATATTAAGTGCCAAATCAAATTAACAGCCAATAAACATTTATTTGGATTAACCTTTGCTTTCCTCATTCTCAGGGAAAATGATAGGTTAAACCGCATTGCTTGTCCAATGTGGATTGACTGGTTTCACACACCGCGATGTGAAGGTGTAGGGGTGACCAATGGATGCTTGGTGCACCACCATAAAGGTTTCACGAATTTTTGCTTCAATGCTTGTACATGATAATTATTTTAATATATACATAAGCCAAGAAAAATTGCCTATGCAGAGCAGACATGCTCTGTCAAAAATCAAATCCACATTGTAGGAATGAAACTGCAATAACTTAGCCATTGAACTAACAGGACTTATGCCTTACTATAAGTGTGCTTATTTTGCCTTAAAATCCCACAAAGCATTAAGGGTCTTATTCATAATAAGTTAATGTATGTTTGAATACTTCTTTAAAGTTCTTAAGGAAGCGTTCAAACATACTTAAACTCAATATGAATAAAACCATTATTGTAGATTTATTAAATCATAAAGCCATCTAGTTTATTTAGATTAAACCGCTTATCACAATAAATTCCGGGTAATATAATACATTTGAAAGTATTTCAATTCCTTGTTGGAGAAATATGACTAAAGAAACAATGATTATTGTATAAAGTGCACAACAAAACTTTTCACGACATTATTGCATTCAATTGCCTTGCTACTCCAAAATATATTTTAAAAGGCCTACTTTTACACTTTTACAAGTATATATAATTATTTTTTATGGGAACGTGAAACACCAATCGTTTGACCCATGACAAAACCTTGCGCAATCACATCTCATTGCCAGTTTTTAAAAAACTCAAAAAAGAAATATCTGTACAAGATTATAATTTAATTTTTAGTCAATGGAAACTACAAATCATGTACTCTCTATCTCAAATACGATGATATGCCTGACACATCCCCTAGAACGTAACTTGTGGTAATATCTTATGCTTGACCTATGAATTAGATACAAATTTTAAGTATGTAAATATTTCTTACTGTTTAAAAGTGATATTACAATTAAATTCACGATGTTTTTCTCTTTATTTACACAAATTTCGTGTAACATTTTATTATTTAACTGACATATACTGACAGTTACTTACTAAGGGTATACTTATCACATTCTCTCAATGCCTTTAGTACGTAACTTTAAACAGTCTGTTAAATAATAAAATTAATTTAAACATAATGTCACTTTTAAACAGTAAGAAGTATTAATTTATATCTATATAATTACAATTTGTATCTAATTCATAGGTCAAGCATAAGATATTGCCACAAGTTACATTCTACAGGATCTGTCAGCCATAACATTGTATTTGAAGTAGAAAGTTATCTATTAATTTTTTTAAATATGACATGGATATTACCAATTTTACACATGAGCTTCATATTCAAATACATCGTAATAATTTACACTAAACACAGCTGCAAGAAAACATTCACATAAATGACATGCATAAAATATTTTAAACTCGGAAGCCTACATCCAAAACTACTTAACGCGCGTAAAGCGTCCGGCGTCGCCGCGCACTTTTACTTTTAAAAGTAAACAATTAATTAATTATACATTAAGCGGACCGCCGCTAGGGGGGGCCGCCCGACAAATAATAAACATTAGGATCGAATATCGTCTTGAGATCAATGATAGTAAACGAAGGGGGCTGGATACGGAAATCCACGACCACTCGCCTCCACTGCCACGGCTCGACTGGCTGCTGCATATATGACAAGCATACTTTTGTGTCACTTCAAAGCTTCACTTGTGTGCATTTCTGGAACTAAAACGTAATTTACGTTGATCCAGCTACCGCATTCAAAGGAAGCCAGTACCAACTTCATACTGGCATTGTGTAAAATGATTTGAAGTGACACCAAGTTTGACTAACTATTATTCCCGATTGAATATTTTGAAATCAATCAGGTCCCCTAATTGGATCAATGTAAATCAGCCTTCACCTCGCAAATTTTTGCTAAAGTGAATAAATCTTTCAGTGATTTTGAATATATACCTTTTTCAGGATTACTAATAAGTAATCAATAGAATTATCTCGAGAATAATAATGTGAAAATGTGTATAGTCTAATTTACATTAGATAAAAGCGAGTAAAATACCATAAGTATCTTTTTATTAGTTCTCTAGAACTGTTAAATACTTTGATTCAGATAGGTTGGATTAGAACATTCACTTTCACAGATTCATATTACGAGCATATTTGTCAAGATAAATTGTAATCTGGTGTCATGTCATGCACCTACCAGTAAATGTAGACACATGTCAATTTCATAATGCGACTTTCGAAAAGCGCACAAAAGTAAAATGACAGCAGCTGGGCCTTAATTCTGCTATTAATACAACGCTAGAATGTTTGAAAGTTGGCGTCATTGTATGAAAAACGAACCATTATGACGCCAGTGGTTGAATGGCGGTGGCAGTGGCGGCGAGCGCACACGACTAACGCCGTCCAGAGGCCGCCGGTCATCCGGCGTAGAACTCGAAGAGGTGCGGCGTGTCTTTGGTATGGAGGGCGCCGGGCGGCGGCGGCCACTAGGCCAGCTTGGCGCGCTTGCGCGGCGGCCCGATGGGCGGGATCTGCTGCTGCTGCGTGGCGAGCGCGCGGAACGCCTCCGCGATCAGGTGCGGGTGCGACGAGATCATGTTCTTCCAGCCGGCCGTGTCCATCACGTCCGTCGCGTGACTCCTGAAATATCACCGTATACAACTGACATGGTGCTTCTACTGCAACGCCACGACTATACAAACACATGAACATTCAATGAAAATTCTAATTCTGTGGGGTGTTTCATATCTTTTCTTTTAATAATCGGCAGACAAACACACATATTCTATACTAGCACTTTTATCCGTGCAGGAACGGAGAAAGAATACAATTTCCTGCGGCCGGGCGGCCTGTCGTAAGAGGCGACAAGACAACCCACAGCCAGGTGGTAGGGCATTTGTCTGTCTCGATAGCTACCACCCTTGGTCTAAAGCATGCCTTCATAACAACCTTAGTTGTATTCCGGTATTACAGACCGTTCACCGTAAGGTGTCCCCTGCCGTGATGTTGGCACTATTACTTGTCACTGTCAATCTGTTGTTGTCAGTTAGATTGTCTGTTGTGAAGTGTTCCGCTGGTTTTTGTGTTATTTAATATTATTTTTCAAATTAATCATGCCAAAGCCATTTAAAAGCAGTGCAAGAGAGATTGTGTTGAAGCTGCGTGCTTTTTGTGAGAGAGAAAAGGCAAACCAAGCCCCGTTAATTCGACTCGATCAATTACGTTCACGAGTCGCCGCTATGACAGGTTAGTAAAATAGGGATACCAGCTTCAAACTCAATGCCTTTAGTATGGATAATAAGAATTTACTGACACAAAGAATTAAAATAAAAAAGTACATATCTCAGTGAATTTAATTTATTTCGTTATGATATGGTCCTTACTTGTATTTATATAAATATTTAATTTTATAAAAGGATGTAAATTTTATGAGTCTATTTCAGGCATGTCGGAGAAAACCGTGAATAGAATATCTAAAGAAGGTGATGTTGCTGCCTCTACGTCTCAAAATCTCAAGTCTCCTGGAAAACATGGTCAAAAACGTAAAACGGCGGATCTTGATGATTTCGATTTATGCGTATTAAGAAATAAAATCCATGATTATGTATACTGTCAGAAAAGTTGTTCCTACCTTAAATAAATTACTTATTGAATTAAAGCTTGATATAAACTTTGGTGGAGGTCGAACGACTTTGTGGAAAATTTTAAAACAAATCGGATTTCAGTACAAAAAGTGTGGTTGGAAGCGAAAAATGTTAATGGAAAGACACGACATAGTAGCACGGAGACGCAAGTATATAGATACTTTTATCCGTGCAGGAACGGAGATAGAATACAATTTCCTGCGGCCGGGCGGCCTGTCGTAAGAGGCGACTAAACAACCCACAGGCAGGTGGTAGGGCATTTCCCCGACTGGGTGGCTACCACCCCTGGTCTAGAGCATGCCGCCATAACAACTTTGAGTTGTGTTCCGGCATTAGTGACCAGGTTCCAGACTCACTTAAGAGAGCAGCAGCGCATTTCTAGCACCTTTGGTGTTGCAAATGTCCATAGGCGATGGTAACCGCTTTCCATCCAGTGGGCCGTCTGCCTGTCTGCTGAACTCCTGCAATAAAAAAATAAAAAAAAAATACTATGAGGCAAAATCGTGTAGAAGGTCGGCCAATAGTTTTCTTAGATGAAACATACATTCATGCATCATATGCAGTGAAAAAATGTTGGCAAAAAGATGACGAGAACGGAGTACTAAGAAGTGATTCTGCTGGAACGCGATGGATTATTGTTCATGCAGGTGGAGCGATGGAGTTCATTTCTAACGCTCAATTGATTTTTAAACCACAGAGTAAATCAGGGGACTAGAATGACGATATGAATAGAACAAATTTGATGAAATGGCTTTCGGAGAAACTTATACCCAGTTTGCTTCCGAACTCGTTAGTCGTCATGGATAACGCTTCCTACCGTACCGTACAAGTGAATAAAGCACCTACTATGAGTTCCTCAAAACTCCAAATGCAAGAATGGAGTACAAATAAGGGATTGTCATATTTACCAACAATGTTGAAAGCAGAGCTTTATCAAATTATAAAAGAGCACAAAGAAGCGCCGATTTATGAGGCTGACCAATTATTGACAAGTACTGGCCATAAAGTGGTTAGGTTGCCCCCCTATCACTGTGACTTAAATGCAATTGAGTTTATGTGGAGTTTTTTACAGAGACGAGTAGCTAGCAATGTCTGCCAAGAAGCTGGGAATATCGTGAAGTTAACCGAAGAAGCTTTTTCATCTATAACCCCTCAGGATTGGCAAAAGCAGTGTGAACACGTAAAACATTTAGAAGACAAATTTTATGAACGTGATGGCTGCATGGATAATATCATGGATAAATTCATAATTGAACTAGGAAATGACAGCAGCACAGATTCGGATACGTCAGATGACGACGTTTACGCAAATGATAGTGATATGTCTGGAATCGTTCCTTTCGATCATAATTACTGTCAGGAAAAATTAATAAATAATCTAAAATTTAAATTGTGTCATCATTTGCAACCTTCCTAGTCTTAATTAGAACTGTATATTATCTAGACGTAATAATAAAAATATACTAGGTCGATGTCTGTACTTTGGAGATATTGAAGAAAACTAATATAGGGGGTCTTTATTAGAGCAACAAAAGCCAAAACAATAATTTTACATTACACGTACAAGTTAAGATAATGGGGCGTAAAAAGTTCATATATTGTAGGCAACATCGGTGGCAATGCTGCCAATGCCCAAGGCAGGGGACATCTTATGGTGAACGGGCTGTAGTGGCCAGAGTCCAACATTGGTAGCACCTTTGGTGTTGTTATAAATATCCATAAGCAATGGTCCAACAAGTGGGCTGTCTGCCTGTCTGCTGAACTCACACAATGAAAAAAAAAAACTAGTTTGCTCGCGTGTTAATGCCTAGACAAAGAGAATAGCTTTACACAAAACCTTAATTCGGTTTTTTACATATTTTAATAACAAAGAACAAGTCCATAATTTTAGTCTAGACACCTCCCCGGCAAAACATAGAGGTGAGTCAAAGCCAACCTAATTTGAAGTAATACAACAAATGACATGTTGTTTATGACAACATAGGCAGTTGTTAGTGAATTGAAAAATGCGATTGCAGCGCCGTCTATTTAGCTAATCCGTGTATTCTATGGAAGCAAAATCATTTATAGTGATAGAAAATATCCTAAGTGTTGATTTGAGATATAAGCCAGCTATGTGTCAAGTTTCATTCATATAAGTTCAGTAGTTTTCAAAAAGGATGCGACTGCCACACCATCTTTGTCGATATTTTCATCTATGCCATGGAAACGACGTCATTGTTTAGAATAAGGAGTATGCTAAGTTACGCCCCGGGATATGAGCTTGCTCTGTGTGAATATGCTGGTCCTAATTTTTTTTTCACATACAAACTCGAACCAATTACAGATTTATTTAGTATAGTAGAAGATTCCCAAGGTGAACAAGTTATGCTTGTGTTGTGGGTATACAACGGACAGATCCCAGATACCCAGACTGTAGTGAACAATGGAAAGTTCGTTTGCGAAATTTACTACGTCAGGAAACGAACCTGCGTTCCAATTGACTTGGCCGGCAGTGGATTATCCCACTGACCCACAAAGGCCGTCAAGTTGTTAAATTTATCAAATTACAATTTCCAATAAGTAAAAAATACAATGTTCAGCAATTTGGTGACATTTTCATTAAATTAGATATGTCAATTAAATAAAACCATCTTAATGTATTAAAATTCATACACAGGATTTTAGACGAATAGTAATTATTATTAGAATTACATGGCTAAGCTAGACAAAATGTCGCTATAATTAGCAACACTGGATTTTAGTGGTCAAAAAGACCTAACAAATATTATTTGAACGAAAATGACATGAAAATATCAAATTTTACAATTATTTTTTCCTAAATTTGTGTCCAGTAAAACAGTTATTACAAATACACTTTATTACTAAAACATTTTAAATAATACCTGCATGTGCTCGTTAATGCTTTAGAAAGCTAAAATACTTACTGTCGCATATTTTATTTCATAAATTTTATAATATGTATGCTCCTAATTGAAGTCTACTTAATATTAAAATTGAAGACTATCGAGTGTAATAAATAAAAGAGCAAGGTTAATAAATATGACTGACGTGTTAATGAAGTCGATGGTCTGCGCCTTGAGCTGGTCGGCCGAGTGTAGGTCGGCCAGGATCAGCGTCTCCGCCGCAGTCTCCACCGATAAGCTTAGACATAACGCCTCCTCGCACATCACTTTTAACCGTTCCAATGCATACTGAAAACAAGAAAATATATACATATAAAGATTTGTTCAACAATAATACGGTAGTAGATGACGGTCGATCAGTACAGGAACGGAGAAAGAATGCAATTTCCTATGGCTTGGCGGCAGTTGTAATAGAGGACGTAACAACCCACAGCCAGGCAGTAGGGATTACCCTACTGGATGGCCATCACCCCTGGTCTAGAGTATGCCGCCATAACCACCTTCAGTTGTATTCTGGCACTAGTGGCCTTGTTTCAGTCTCCCTTTAGAGAGCGGCAACACATTGGTAGCACCTTTGGTGTTACAAATGTCCATAGGCGACGGTAACCGCTTTACATCAGGTGGTCTGTCTGTCTGTCTGCTGAACTCATGTAATAAAAAAACATTTTATATCATCTTACAAAACTTTGTAGAATTTGATATAGAACGAGTCAAATATCATTATCGCGCCTTTCCACCGTTTTATCGTAAGCGACATATGGACTCTTAAGTATAATTTTTGTTGCAAAAGGTTTTCAGTTTATTACTTTACTTTTGTAACAAAAGAATATGTTTAAGTCCAAATGTCGCTTACGATAAAGTGGTTAAGGCACGATATCGATTAGTTTTTAGGAGTTAGTTAGTTAGTAGTAGTAGTTAGTAGTTAGTTAAAGAATAATTAAAATGATTTCTATTATATTATATAATATATATATATATTAAAAAACAAGACAATAGTTCTTTTACATACTATTAGAATTTATTAGTACGAAAGAGTCACACCCCTTTGTCTTTAAGCTTTATGCGCATGAGGTCACCCTAATGACTCGCTTGTTTGTTATTTTAATTGTTCGCGATATTTATATTATATGGATTAAGACTCGTCAAAAGGGTTTTGCAAAGTAAATTAATTAATTTTGAATTAAATTTATTGTACTTGATTCGAAGCCAAATTCGTGCGCAATACTACCCTCTGTAAATCAATAGGGGAGACATGGGGGGGGGGAGTAGTATACAGATGGGATATGCTACCCCTAGATCTGTCAATCAATGCAAGCTCAACTTAAGATATTTAAAGATTTAGCACAGGTTAATTTCAACTTCTACACATTAAAAATCTATTATGACGTTTTTCTAGTTAAATATAAGTTTTATTAGTTTAAAAAAGGCAAAGAATAAAAAAAACTTAAAGATCACACATTTTAAGTTTTTTCAAACTTAATCTAAATGTTTCTCTACAAGTTTGCGCATTTGCATTGTGCAAAATTTAAATGCCACAATGTTTAACTTCCGGCTCTAAAGTCTATATCTATAGCTGTGAAGAAAGAACATCAAATGGCCAACTAAAACTGATTCTCATAATGATACATAATAATAATAATATTCCATACTCATATTATAAATGGAAAAGTTTTAAAATATGTGTAGTCTCAATACCGAGAATGGACATTATTTGTGATAAACGAAATTATGTGAATATGAATATTTGTAACACCAAACGTGCTGCCAATCAGCTCCCACTCTCTAAAGTGGAACCTGACCACTATTGCCGGAAAACTACTCGACCAAGCGTGGTAGCCACCCAGTCGGGCAAAATACCCTATCACCTGCATGTGGGTTGCTTTATCGCCTCTTACGACAGACCGCCCGGCCGCAGGAAATTGTACTCTTTCTCCGTTCCTGAACGGATATAAAGTTCAAAGGTATTAACATAAGTTCAATGAGTATTATTAAATCACTTATGTATTGTTGTAAATCTTAGTTTGCAAATTAAATATGGACGTTACCTTATCAGCGGCTGCTAATAGGTCATCGGCCATTTTGTCTAGGTTGGGCGCTCTCCCCGTGTATATGAACCGGAGCATTTCTCGTAACACCTCGTGGTCCACGTCTGTGATGTCGACTCGATTCCGTTTTCTCTCTTCCATTTCGTGTTCGAACATGGCCGCGAACACAGGACTCCGCGCTGGAAATATAATAACATGGAAATAAATAAAACTACAAGCGAAGCAGAGTAATGAATGCATTACAAATAGCCCCTTGTACAATGACATCGTTTTGATCTGCTAGTAAAGTTTAATTTTAGGATTCCTTGCAAGTTGCTCCATAATAGATACATATTATTAAGTATAACATATTAAAGGAAGAGGTCTACATGTCTGCCGCTAAATAACTATGTAGTAAAATTAGGAAAAGGTCAATAACTTTAGAACCAGGCATAGGTCTGGTTCTTTTGCCCACTTCACTTAGCATCGCGCCGTTCCTACTGTCAACGATCCCGTACTAACAGATAGTTTAGAATTGCTTAGCTTACAGAGACACTGCGTCACTCTGCGTATTCTGCTATATGTACAACGAGGATTGTTCCGAGGAACTGTTTGATCTGGTGCCAATACCTCGTTTTCACAATCACATTGCTCGCATCGGCGGGATGTACACATATATTTCCTTGAGCTACCACGCTTATTTACGCTTCCGCTGAAATTTCCCGCCAAGGTTTTTCCTCTGTGCTACGGTTAGGGTTATTTAACAGGGACGTCATAAAAGGTCCTTGAGGCCGGCGACGCGCTGGCATCCTTTCTACTGTTGAAAACGTCCATAGGCGAGCAATATGTCTGTTTGGAAGCCTGCCTGGCATCATCCCCTATCTCCGCCATAATTATTATATTTATTGCGGGTAATATACAGGTAAAAATAAATTTGTTGTTCGATGTTTTTTTGTTTATTCTCTACGGTTTTAGAAACGATTTTTTTAAACATTTTAATTCGATATTAAACCATTTCATATAATATACTGTTTATGTCATAAACTATAAGAAATTTAAATTAAGTGGAAGAATTTATTATTGGTAATATTTAAAAAATAAAACTTGAGTTTAGTAGAATAAACCGGACTGTGAATAACGCTAAATAAAGTATTGAGAAATAATAAGATATTAGTGTATAATATGTTCTATTTAGAACAAATAATATATAATAATAACTTGTTATCAATTTTATACCTATTTATTTAATAGCTTAAATCATGTTTGTCATTTGTTACACAGGGAAAACCATTCGCGTAAATTCCAATGGATTGTGTTCACCAGAATAACACATAGGAACACGTCACCCTAATCAGAATTAACGTCCTAAATTATTATTTTAATATAATATAGCATTGTTGTTTAAAATGGGCGGATATACATATTTGGAAAAGCTTTGACGAATTAATGAGCAATGTTTTTCAAACACACTGCTGATAACGTGTTCATATTTGATGGCTACTACACTAGCACTGCTAAAAACATGTTATTGTTGTTTAAAAGCAAAAAGGTTAAACATAAACAATACTTCAAACTAAATAAGTTGCTTGCTTCTTTTAGATTCTTTTTATTTTCTTATAGAGACAACAACAGTGCACGATCTTATCAAAACTAATACCTATTATTTTGCTAAAACTGAACTTTAAGTTTTACACATGCTTGCTTATTCATATTATTTCTCCCACGAATAACGACAACATGAAAATTAGTTTGTTTATTCTATAGTGGTTGATAGACGTGTAAGGAAGATGCATACTTATTATGGCTTTGATGACTTTCTTCGCTGCTGAAAATACGCGTACTTACGTTGATAGACGGGCCACACGAACATCCAGAAATAAAAATTGTCGAGACATAATTACGCGTACTTGCTCGCACGTCTATCGCCCGTTTTAATTGTAAAGTTATGATGACATAATTATGAAAACAACATTTAAAAACTAAGGAACAGTAAGGTAAAATAGCCATTTTCGCAGATTCTTATTACGAATATGATATGACTAGTGTCAAAATAACGTTGAACCTTGTATCATCATATCATGGCACCTACCAGTATATCTATCTACACAGGTGACAATCTCGCAATGCGATTGTAAAATATATATAAAAAGTGGCTATTTGAAGGCCCCCGATTTTCATGACATTCGTAACATCTAATTTTATTTGCCATATCTTTCAATTTAGTTGTTATCTTTAAAAAAACCTAGATCTATTACATTATAAATGCAACTTGAATATTTGCTTTTCTTTTCAACTAACGCAAGTTACGGCTCTTATTGCTAACAAAACTTTATTTATAATCGTAAATACCGCTATCCTTGCAGAATAAACCAATACAACAACAAAAAGTATGGTTCTGAAAAATAAAGTTTATATAATATGTAGTGTGTGTGTATTCTTGTTAAGTCATTTATGGATCAATTGAAAATATAAATTTTAGGTGATAAGTTTAGATATATTTAGTTAGGTATGCGCCAGACCTGTATCGTTTGACACGGTGAAATAGTCGCGATATAAGTAAACGTGACAAGGAATACAAATGAGAAGTTTTTCAGGGTTTTTTTATCCCTTCCACTGGACGAACTCTGTCCGGTCTCATATTTTAGGGTTAGAGTTGGGTTTTTACTTTCTTCAGAAGAAAATATGAACAAGATTCAGGATAACAGCTAGATTTTTATTGACAGAGGCTGGGAACCAGGCGGACGGCCCACCCTACCGGATGGAAATTGGGCACCACCGCTTAAGCCGATATTTCAATTTGGATAAAGCAACTCTAAGTGATATAAACATAGAATTGAATTAGTCGTTTCATATGAAAGAATTGAAACCATAATAGTTACCTGCTAATATAGCTTTGTGCGCCTGGAATTCCCTGCCGCCGACCGCTAACGTGACATCCGAAAACCTTTCATTGTCAAAGAGAGCTCCTAAGTCGTCTGATAATCTACATTCTGGTACTTTGAACTGTACTACGTTGCTTTGTCCACTAATATTGATACTGTCGGCAACAACTGACACTTCACAAAATATCGTCAGTTTGTCTTCTGGTAGGAGGCCGTTCGCTTCGTCTAATAGAAAGTCTCTGAAAAATGCAATAAAATCACCATTATCAACTCAATTCATTCATGGATTTGTCTGAAAGGATCGTTTTTTGTGCACAATCAGATATAGTTTTAGTCTGTAAGTATATTTTTGTTTGTGTATAATAAATGATAGATTATTATACTAGTGAGGCGGGTATGATTACTGATTCAATGATATTGGAGGGTAGTTTGTATCCATTACCCCACTACTCAGCTCCCTCTGTCATCGCTCGGAGCGACTAAACCATCCCAGTGGATCTCCCCTACATAATCGAAAAATAAAAAATTACGGAAACTAGCGCCATCAAGTGGTCCAGGAACGTCAAAAATTATAATTAGTTTTCCACTTTACTTAAGAAGGCGCTGTGCAATATCGTTGAATAAATATATCGCGCTAACGAGATCTTAGAGCATAAATGAAACCACAAGTTATGGTCATATTTGGTGAATCTCGCACACTTCTACATGAAGATTTACGTGATCCATCTTTTATTATATATAAGTTTTTTTAAACTAATTTTATTCTGTCTTTCCCTTTATTCCAATTTAGAACAAGTTATAAGGTATTAGTACCATCTAGTAGAATTTATAGAACTATCGATTATAGCGCCATCTAGTGGTATATATAGGAATATAATACCGATTGTAGTGCCATCTATCGGACAGGGTAACTGATATTTTATTCCAGAGACGCTCATCTATATTTTATACATAGTGTATTCTATATGGCCTAGACAGTGACTCCGACTTCGGTCAGATACAAATTCTCATTTCGGTTTTGGGTCTGATGCACATGTCATAGTAGACCTCTAGGGCGACTAATCATTGTGCGAGAATCACATTCTATAATTTAATGTAATTAATTATTAGATCGGCACGCTCAGAATAAATACGGTTTGTATAGAGTGTCCTCTTTTATTCTCTGATTTACCTTTACCAACCCGTGTTCGCCTAATATCCATCTATGATTGGTGAGAATTGGAAAATAACTCCGACAGTTTTTATACAAATTCATTCTAATTTTATTTTGTCTGTACCTTTTATATTATGTATCCTTTATAGAGGACGTTCGCTTGCCTACTTATTTAAAGTTATAAGTTGAGATATTTAACTTAAGCGGAGTAATAATATTTAGTACACCGATAAAGCATTTGTTTAGTTTGCAAACATAGGATCATTAGAAAGATCCTATGTTTGCAAATTAAACAAAAATTAAACAAATAAGTAACATAAATAATAAGCAACAAAGTTTTTTATACAAAGGAAAAACAAAATATTAGGCAAATTTGCCTTGTTGTTTTATGTTACTTTACAATAGTCAAAAATTACAAACACAATAAATTAATTCATACAAAAATACAATTAGGAAAGTTTTCTTTTGCGTGAAAGTTTGCAATAGATTACATCACTGAGCATTATACAATCTAGCCTGTTAAAGCGTAATTCAGAAGTAAGTCTGCAAGTGCTGTAAGTCTGAAAAAGCACTGAATGAAGTTAAATGAAACTTGATATACAAAACTAACTTAAATTCCGAGTCAAGATATAGAACTAGAGCACAGTTTTAAAAAGATAGCGTTGCTCTGGGATACTCTAGTGAAGCATATTGAGAAAGCGCTATCTGCCACGTTGCCTTTGCCATTCATAGACATTTATGGTGAACTATCATTGCATAGTTTATGGACGAAAACAACATTATTAAACAAATATCACAGATTGATTTAAAAATTGGATTTAATATTAATATTTAAATAATACTTTGCAATGAGTATCTATACTTTTTATATAAAATAAAAAATATGCAACAGCAACAATATAACGGCCACACTTGATGTAAAGCGGTTACCATCGCCTATGACATTTGCAACACTAGAGTTATTACTAATGTGCTGTCTGCCAGGATGAAATTTTGCGACACCCTTTTTGAAAAACCTTCATCAATAATCTTCTTCGATAATAATCTAGGAGCTCGTTCCAAATTTCGTATTTTTAATTAAAACTGGATGTCTTACACTTGTATCAGAAATCTTCAGGGGCACATGATATCCGGCACACCGGGCTTATACGGAGTTTTCCGGGAGTTATATTTTATCGAGTTAAAAAAACCATCGCCTTAGTCTATTCTAAATTAACAGCGTGGCCATAGTCACAGGCAAGCAAAGACCAGTTTAAAATAAAATGTTATTTAATAGTATCAAATTATAATCTGTAAAAGCTTTGGAACTAATTAGCTCATAATATAAAAGAAGCCACAAGTTTGTGCATTCGTTTAATGACCTGGTGAAATAACATTATCTCATACTAGCGGCCCGGCGCGGTTTAACCTGCGCTCTGTCCCGCTCCCGTGGTATATAGCGTCATATTATAAAGCCTCTGACACTCCCTGTTAACGTAGCTTTCTAACAGTAAGAGAATTTTTAAAATCAGTTTAGTAGATCCAGAGATTACCCCCTACAACGTCACAAACTCACAAACTTTACCTCCTTATAATATTAGTGTAGATTTGTAACTAAATGTTATCTAGTTATAATATGCTTGGGATGGTGTTGTTCCACGACACAGAATATATATTATATATTTAGGTAAATATTATGTATGTTTATATTGTAATTTATGTAAATTTAAGTACAAAATTCTATTAAAATTAATATTTTCCTTTTATATTTAGTATATATTAGTTACATCTATTGCACATCTACACCCATCCATACCGAGTTCTGTCCATCCAAAGGTTGTCTGGAAGAAATCGTTCCCAGAGATGACCGCCCATTGTACATAGCATTACGATTCTATACATGTGTCTTTTGTAACATTGTGTGCAATAAAGTATATTCTATACTAATGGAGGGAGGTAGGGGTATTGATAATTATATTGTCGTATGCGGGCGCGTTTCTATATTTTAGTTGAGAATAAGTTTTCAGGGCAGGCAGGACACGCTGCCTGGAAATTGGAAAAGAAATGCACGGCGACAACAGCATCAACAGGAATAAAACTCCTTTTTTTTTAATTTAATAAAGCATTAAATGCAACTGCTTTTTATTTTCTGTCAATTTTATAACACTTGTACACAGATCAAGCAAGCATCACTTCATCTTCGCGTCACTGAGTCGGTTTCTAACACGAAATATTGACAAAATATTGCTTAGTGTGCGGTTTGATTAAGTTGTTCAATATTATTGCAACCTAGAATTGGCAATAGTATTGTGTGTGTGTGTGTGCGAGTAGTCTAAGAGCGCTGTCGTGTGTGTCCTTATTACTTTATTACATGTTAGAGTTCGCCCCACGTGTCAATCCACAGGCAGCATAATGTGCTTTACATTACTTACATAAAAACAATTCGTTTTTTTACATGTAACAATAATAAAGAAACTAAGTCATAGAGTAGACAACTGCTCAGCAAAACAGAGGTGAGTCAAGTCAACCTGATTTGAAGTAATACAACGAATGACAAGTTGCTTATGACAAGGTAGGTATTTGTTAGTTAGTGAATTGAAAAACGCTATTGCAGGGCCATCTATTTTGCTAATCCGTTTATTCCATAGAAACGGCATTATTTATCGGGATTAAAAGTATCCTAAGTGTTTATTCGGGTTATAAGCCAGCACTATACTGAGTTTTATTCATATACGTTCAATAGTTTTCTGGTGATGTTCTAACAGACAGACAAACATTGCATTTTCGGAATCTCCAGGTCCGAATTATCCGCCCTGATTTTTTTCACACTTTTAAACACATTGTACAAACTCAAATCATTTACAGATTTACTACGACTACGACTAGAGATGAAACATTTTTATAGTCCTCGAAAATGCAAGTGGTGTAGGGTACAAAGTCAAAAGTTACGCAAAAGCCTATTTCCAACGAACGATATTTTGGTAGAAAATAACATAACTTTCTTTTTTGAAACTTATGATATGAACCATCAGATCCACTAATCGAAATGAAATGCCAATGTTTTGCTAAAGTTAGGGTTAGCTAATGATTTTAGCTTTGGTGGTTTCGGCCGGACTTTAATGAATCAGTAAAGATGAGTCAGGTTACCTGACTGAGATCGCTTTTGCCGATAAGGCTGCCTTTTGTTTTATTAACCTTCAAGAGGTCGCGCTGCGTCGATTCGAACTCAGTTGATAGGTTTTTGTTTATAATTTCTAATATTTCGGTCACAATTATTTCTCTTCCCAAGTACCCTCTTCTAAGTTCACTACAAACAAAGATAACGATTTTATGCCCTTCTGCGCGCATCCCGTGTTGCACAAATAGCTTTTGTTTTAGCCGCGACGTTGGCGTCGAAAGGACGACAATCCGACAATATATCTGAAGTTAAAAATAACCGAGAAAATTAACTGCTAGAACAAGGAAAAAGTTCGAGTTTAGGTGAAGATGATGTTGTACCTACCCTTATCCGATTTTAATATTTTTTTACCGGAAGTGATAAAAAGGCAGAAATTTAATAACAACACGGAGAGATTTAAGGGTCATAATATTATCAGGAAAGATTCTGGTGTACAGTAGAAACTGCTTAGGTGTCAAAACGTTTGAAAAAACTTTGAATATATTCATAAATAAAGAAATTCGTAAAGAAATCATAAATTTAGAGTCAGTTGATAGTAAAGAAGACTTTGTTTCTAATTATAAATTTAATTGCAATTACCGGGTCTACAATATATTTTTTCAACTAAATAGTTTACCAACGTTAAGATCATTGTTTTAATTAAAAAAAAAAACGATTATTTAATTATTTAATATTTTTAAATCCTTTAGATCTACGGTAGGTCTTTTAGGTTACGCGCGACTTGCCGTTGCAAATGACCATGCGCCCACCCGCTTGAAGGTTAAAACTATATTTATTGTATATGCATTTTTGTAATGGAGTACGTTCTTGCTACAAAGATAAAGTTTTTGTTTCAATCGTAAAGACCATTTAATTTTGATTTTAAACACTTCAAGACTCCCGAAAATTTCAAGGCCTGCACAAGCGGGCTGACGGCCCCTGTGTCCGATATTATTTTCCAACATTACGCATTGTATTACTATATTTTGTTCTGAATTTTTATAATTTGTATTCAACTAATTAAGGGCCTACAGTACTATGGAAGAGGGAAATTAGAAAGTGTAATTGGATAATATATGTATTTAAAATAGATGGAAATTTCGGCCGCTTAACTTACAACACATCCTGAAAATAAAAAAAATTAGGCTCTACCACAAGTTATAAATGCATTCAAAGATAATTGATTAATGTTGAGTAGATTTTGAGATAAGGAATATTTCTAATTAAATGCTTTTCTTATGGTTCCGTATGCAAATGACGACAACAGTACATGTTTGTCACATCTACCAATCGCGGGTGCTTCCTTTTTCTACCCACAAGTCTAAAATAATAATAATAATTCCGTTTTCGACCCATTACAAAATTCAATTCCGGTTTCTACCCAGTAAACTAAGTACAGCGAGCAGAAAAAGTAAATTCGATTAAAAACATTTATTTAAAAAATAATAAAGTCAAAAAGATTCTTATACATAGTTTACAAATAACTAAATATCACTTTTAGATTATAAAATATTATTATATAGATCACATAATCAAAGAGGCAAGTGAGGTGTGTAAGAACAAGCCTAAATGGCACTCTGTTGTTCGTGCCTACCCCGCAAGGGAACTGGCGTGAAGTTATGTATGTATGTACATAATCAATAGATATAAAAGATTTGTTGAATAGGGCGACCAAGAGAAGATTGAGCCTGCTCCTTTATATTATTCATTGAATTTTTTATCAACAGTTTGGCATGATTGGGTACACAATTACTATTATGACCACTGTTTTAACAATAATACTGCCGATAGTTTTTAAATTGCCAAAGCACGTCGGTGATTTAGCACATCTCCACAATATGGATCCGTTCTTATTAACTCTACTCTTATAAAATTCTCTTCCACTATACAATAAAACCTGGTTGATTTTTTTTTCGACACGGTTAAATAATAATCGGTTTCAACGTTACCAATAATACTTGAACTTTGCATTTTGACTGCACTGATAACTATAATTTAAGAATCATGTATTCTTGACTTGTGTTACGTAATAACTAACATAAAATAAACAAAAGGCATGCCAGATTAGCCGATTTTTTTACAAATATAGCTATCCTTTTTACTTTATCCTTGACTCTATGAGAGGGGCAGAGATAGCGACATCTTTTGAAAATTTGTGTTGAGGTGCGAAGGTTGAACTTTGTTTGCAAGGAATTTTGAGAAATTAAAATGTGTGTGGTTTGCTTAATGATTTATTTGCAACTGTCAATAAATAGAACAAACATACCGCGCCCCAAAGGGCGTGTAAGGGCCTTTCTAAATTCATAATAATAGTTTTATATAACTCATTGAAATAAATTTAAATAAAGTAGATACATTGACAGATCATTATACAACATCGTTAATAAACTGATGAAATTGAAATTGCACAATCTTATATTAATTTGACTAAATTTTGAGGGCGGTGACACAAGTTTTTATTATAAAATACAATTGTAAATTTTATTTAACTATTTGAACTCTTATTATTTCTTCAATGTAAAATAATTTCTTTATCCCTTTTTTATGTGTAAATTTTAAAGTTAAATATTTCGTGTGGTTTGCTTAACGGTTTCTTTGCAACTGTCAATAAATAGATCAAACAACTTGTTTCTTCATTTCTGTGTGTTGGTTATTATTATCCAGTGACGTCACACACACTTGCAGCTAAGAAGTCATTCGTGAACTAATATTGAGTAAACTTAAACATTTTAATATTGTGATCTGTTTATCTAGCAATGAATAAATATTTAAAAGCAAATAATGTTTCTGACCGTACTTCAACACAATAAAAATTAATAATGGGTAGAAGACGGAAAAAAAATATTGTATTTATTTTTGTAGGTTCAAAATGGAATAGATTTTGGGTTGAAAGCGGAAAAAATATTTTTGGGTTATTTAAAGTGGGTAGAAAACGGAAGCACCCCAAATCGGGTCCTCCATAGCTCTTAGACTGCCACGCACTTGTCAAAAAAATATTTTAACCCAATATGCGATGAGTTTCAAGTTATGAAAAAAATTATGTTACTCTAGTTTTTGACCTCTCTAGCTTTCGAACTATGAGGTATATACAATTCTGTAAAAACATCCCGGCGATAGAGCTTAAAAAATACTTTGAACGAAAATTGATTCGAATAAGATCCGTTAAGTAGATTTTGAGATAATTATATATTTCCGAAAGCGGTCCGCGCTTTTCTATGCAAACGTAAATTGCCGATCGGAATTAGAAGTTGTGTAAAACTGTACTAACTAAACCAGCTCGGTGTTCCAGGTAGCCCCTTAATATGCCAGGGCCTAGAGAATCAGAGAAGCTTCCAGTGACTTCGATGACACTGCTTATACACTTTTTTACGAAGGGAAATCCGATTGAGGACTTTTCACTAGGGCAGAAGCGCGGTGGGGGCGTGTGGGATTCGCCACGTTGTTGTAGCACTAGACCCCAAGGAAGTTTCATTGCCACCCGAATCGGGGCTACCCATTAAAACCCCTCGGTGTTCCATCGTTCACCTTATGCCAAGGCTACGTGTACATGACCTGGCTAATACGCGGACCCTGGCAGGCGGTGGCCCATCGGCCTCGTCCAACGATTTATACACTCACACTAACCTTAAGATTAGCAAGATTATAAATAACCTTAAGCTTAATAATAAATATGTTTTTCTTTTCTAATTGATTGCTTTTTACAGTTTTAATTGATCTTTGTGATAATACTTTACTTAAATAATTTTCTATACTAATAAATAAAATTAAAGTATATATCTATCTATGATTTTAAATAAATACCAAAATACGACTCAAAACTAAAAAACATATTCAGTGAAACGCTTGAAAAAGGTGAAAATATGAAGAATCTATACTAATATTATAAAGAGGTAAAGTTTGTGAGATTGTGACGTTGTAGGGGGTAATCTCTGGATATACTAAACTGATTAAAAAAATCTTTTACTGTTGGAAAGCTACGTTAACAGGGAGTGTCATAGGCTATATAATATGACGCTATATACCACGGGAGCGGGACAGAGCGCGGATGAAACCGCGCCGGGCCGCTAGTAATATATAAAATATACCAAAAGTAAGCTTACTTATAGCGGTATAAACGTTGATTATTATTATCTTAAGTATTATCTACGCGGTTTTACCAAAACAATATATTTGGGTTTTTCCTTTGCCTACAGAACTGCAAATAAAAAAGAATTTAATAGAAAATACCCGTATCTAAAACCCATTAAATGGATCTTGTGCAAATCATTTTCTTTCAAATATTTTTAAAATCTATCTAGTTTTTTTTTCAGACATTTATACTGTATGGGTCTAAAGTTAGGAAAAATTAATTAATTAAATTAATAAGTCCCTTATTTTTGTAAGAATTATGTTTTTGTGTGGAATAGTATAACTGTTAAGTAAATTATTGTTTTGTTAATTTTATTTTCCGAGTTGCCACAAACAAGAACCTGGTGTCTTGGTGTCAAAAACCCTAAAATTTTACTAGGGATACAGGGGAATTGAATATAAACGCAAGTCCCAATTTCTTTTCCTGGTTTTAGTACATCATTGTGTAACGGCATATAAAATACACTTCCCTGACAAAATATCATCGATATAGTCCCCGATGTGTCTGAGAAAACGACTGTCACATACAAAGACAAATGGCGAATATGCCGATTTTATAAAGTTTACGTTTTTGCCAAAATAGTTACTGAATCTTTTAAAAAATATATCTTTTTAAACACAAATTAACTCTCGAGCGACTTTCATTAATAACACTTTAAATGAGTGAAGCTAATTATTGAATGTCTTTCAATGAAAAAAAAATTTTTTTTGACAATTAAAGAGACTAAATAATATTACCGATCGACATTACATCGATATATAACAAAAATATATAATCGATATGTCGATGTATCAAATCACATTGTCTACGCTCAATGCGCAAAGTAATCGCTAGTCTCCTGCGGAACGTTCAGGATCCGTGCCGGGACCTGTAAATACCACACACGACTATAATGCACTGGAAATAATCTTTAGTTTACTGTTTCATTACTCCATTGTGTCGCTGTAAATATATAAGCGTATTTAAATTATAATTGCAATATATCTTTTTAACGACTCAAGTTCACCACCACGTGATCTTTTTGCAAATGGTACACATATTGAAATTCAGTATCTGGCTATGTGTATGTCACAATAAATTATCTCAAAAAACTATTACAACTATCACCTCCCTGCCATTTATATCCTTCATACTATTCCACACAGACTCAACAGATTCTAAAACATACATATGAACGATAGGTAACATATAGGAACGGGTCGTATATAAGGATCTAATTTTTGCCAAATTGGTTACCGAACTTTAAAAATGTATTCATATAATAATAAAATTGAAATTTGCAGAGCCCTTTCATTTGATATCTAATTCGATAGTACTGCTCAAATTTTAAGTAATTTTATATAACGGGCTTTATTGCAATATTCAAATAGGTACTTTCGCAAAACTACACTACATATTTTTAGACACGCTCCACATATGTGCTTAATATATTTCTAGCTGTAACAGTTTTTGAGATAATGTATTGTGACACACACATAAGACAGATACTGAATTTCAATATGTGTATCGTTTGCAAAAAGATCACGTGGTGATGAAATTGAGTCGTTAAAAAGATCTATTGCAATTATAACTTAAATACGCTTATGTTTATATACAAATATAAAATTAAAATCACAACATCATCTATTTGAAGTACAGGTCTCGATTTCTTAAATTATTTCTTAAATCAATAACGAAGACATCGCACGTACAAAATAAAATAACACAGTATACAAAAGTTCATTGATTCTTTAAGCCATTCTGTTTTCGGTGAACCGATCAATACTAAAAGTGAATCAAGATAATGTATATATTTTAAACAAATTTAAATAAATCCTTTATGGTATTCAAAATATTTTGTCGTCTTGATTGGTTTTATATTTTTTTTATTAGTAGACAAACGGCCCACCTGATTCAAATCGGTCACCGTCACCTATGGACGTTTGCAACACTTCGGGCGTCGTTAGAGGTTGCCAACCTCGAAGTAATTTTAAATAACCCTATAATGTAAGCGCAAACGGAAAACCTCGACTAAAAGTTCCTTCCAGTTGGTTAATCGTTATCATAAGAAAAATAAAGGTTCTAGAGATCTTATTAAATTTACACGTTACACTCAATAATGTTACGTGTGGAAAGTTTAAATTGCGGAAAGGATTTTGACATAGCCGTGGTGTGAATTTTTTTATCATAATGTTTACTCGCCTATGCCACGACAATATAATAATAGGTACCTAGTATATGTAGGTACATGCCGTGATAAAAGCCTTTCGGATATGTTATAAAACGTCACTATTTCCGGATTTATATCCATATTAAGATTCATTATTTTACCTTGCGATTGGTAGAAAATCGACATTACATGTATAACGACGGCCTCTGTGGTTGAGCGGGCTAAGCCTTTGCCGGCGTACCTCACTGCAACGCAGAGGTTCCGGGTTCGATTCCTGGTATAATAAATTTCGGAAACGTATTTTCTCCGTTATTTACTATGGTCTGGGTGTCTGGGATCGGCCCCAGAGTAGTCCGTTGTATATTACCCATAACACAAGCGTAACTTGCTTAATTTGGGGGTATACAATGTGTGTGTTTGTCTGCCGATTATAAAATTTAAGTCAAATTTTAACCAGTAGTAATAAAGCAAATGAATTAGTGGTATGGGATATAAACAACCGGCATAAATATGCTAATTGATACATAGTGTGTTAGTTTATAAGCTATAACAATACGCAATATGTCACGGATATTTATTTGTACAGTACACTTGCTTCTGCGATCAACGTATACAGGTGCATAGGCCTACGAAACAACATGCATTTTTCTCGTTTACTGGTTGGTATCAAATATTGCCAATAAAAGAAAATATTTCTAATTGTATGTTTTCCCCAGAGTACAAATTTTATAATGTCTACAATAAACTATGCTCTTTTATTTAACCTAGGCAACCGCGCCGTGCGTCGTGTCAAACTTGTTTGCAATATAAATATTCAAAGACACGCGGAATGAGTTCTAAGATATACTGTCAAAAATTTTAATCTCTAAGGCCAGGTCAATCACCTGAACGAGTACAATCCAATTGGCATTTTTTTGCCGACACACCTTTTGGATTAGATTTTATAATAAATTAGGGGCGTAGTTGATTGTTCACTTAAGTTTTTTAGGTTCATTACGTAAAAGATGAAATATAAAACAAGAATATTAAATTAACAAGCGGAAAATATGTTACTGATATTTAGCATCTTTTTAATTTTTCTCAGCGATTAAAATATGTTTATAACGCAGCAGCTTTGAGAAAGAAGAAGTAGCCTTAAGGCCTAGAGCGCATGAAATCTGTAGCATTACAGTACATAATTTATATTCGGTGAGCAATTAATTCCACGGTGCACGCGCTTCTATGGAGTTAATAGGTTTAGGAAAAATCACACTAAAATATTTTTAGTGCGCTTACGACCTGAAATTTCCTTCAGTGCTGAGACAAGAATCATGACTGTAATATCAATTTATAAGATTAAATTAAAACATAAATACAGAAACATAGTTTCGATGTTGTTTTTTTCATCGTTATATTTTTATATTTAGTCTAAAATATATAGACTTAAGGACTATAAGACTGTCAGGAGCCTTAGAACAGACGAGCGTGCATGACAAGAGTTATGAATGTGAAAGAAGCAAGTGAGGTGTGTAAGAATAAGCCTAAATGGCGCTCTGTTGTTCGTGCCTACCCCGCAAGGGAACTGGCGTGAAGTTATGTATGTATGTATGTAAAATATATAATTTAATAATAATATAACTTATTATTTTAACCTGAAGACCACGTCTCCACACACCTTAGCTACTCATATCCATGTTGATACTGGCCTTTCTTGTACGACATTTTTTTGGGGCTCATGCAGGAAGTGGAGCGTCACTATCTGCCCATTTTTTCCACGTTCCCCGAACTATGTGACGGGCGGACGCCATAGTCCCCAGAGCCCAAATCCTTAATTCCACTAGCAGTTTATCCCAATAGCCCGGTTTTTGTTTTCATGTCTTACAATAATAGTCCTACACTGACCGGGGGCTTGTCCTTGGGTGCATTTTTATATGGTTTGTAGACAAGGATAATCGTCGGTCAGTGTCACGTCACATTTACATTAAATTTGTTAAGGGACCTCTACCTGTTGATCTTCCCGAGGTCCAATGCAAGCACTCCAAGTCCTGGCCATTTTTTGGCCCGTGGTCTTGAAATACATACATGAATAACTAATTATTATATAATGATATAAGTGAAGTTCGCCATTAAGTATGTTGAATATTTCCTTTAGTAATGCATTATTATGCTTAACTATGTTTAGTCGACAAAGTGTCATTAGCTACTCTCTAAATATCTACATGCTGGAAACTGGAAATAAATGTATGCACTGGGTAACATATAAACTTATGGACTTTGTCCCCTTAGATTGCACCAATAAAGTCAAAATTTTATAAAACTGCAGATGATTACATAAATCGCCATAATAAAAATTAGCTATTTAACAAATTTTGACAAAATAGTGTTAAGATTTGTGACAGTGTTCCATAGTTTAACAATATTACGTAATAATAATTGCTGCACCAAAACGAAAACCTTTCTTTCCAAAATGTTTACAATTAGTAAATATAAAAGTACATACTTTGAATTAATATGTTTGATTAAATTCGATTGATATCATACCTCCTTATGAATTTTTTGAAACCCCAATCCTTGCCTTGCACAAATCTATACGCTCGCTGTGATTCCATCGCTTTAGTCTCTTCCCGTTTTGCGTTTAATATTGAAAACTTGAACTTAGCCCGCACTTCTGATTTATTACACGACACTAATAATAGATATAAAGATAAATAATCTTTGCTCTCCTCATCGAGGCCTTTAGGGTTTACGCGGAGACACCACTTTAATTTATCACTAGCACCCGCCGAGAAAGTCGATGATTTTAACACTTCACCCATTTCTTCTCTACAAAAACTAAAATTGTTTATTGTCCACATATAACTGAACTTAACCACTTTGACCTGAAACAATACAAAGCGAAATATTAGAAAATTATTACTTTGTGGCTTTGCTCATAAGATTTCTTTAGTTGATAATTATAAGATTCAACGTCCGAGGAAGGGAGACTAATAGTGGAGGCAATAAATTAATAAACAAAGCAGAAGTATTGTAAGGTTGTCCTAAGGCAAGTTCCATGCCATGACTCTACCCTGTGTAGGTAGTAAATCTTTGCATCAATGGTAAAACAAACTGTTTGTGCAATTTAAATTGTTCCGTTAACAGATATGAGAGCCACAAATCATCATTAACTTATGTTTAAATATAATCAAACCATAAAATTATTTATTGTTTTGCGTTTTATTCTGCGTACATTTATTTACCAAACTCTTGTACAGTTAGGGTTATTGTTGTTTGCAAATAAATATAAAATATGCTATGATACCCTGCAAATCTTCATAACACTGTTAGTTGCACAAATTGTTAGACCATTTATTAAGCGACATCAGGGTGGGCGATACTCAATGAGACAGCTTTGAAGGTCAGGAGGAATAGACGTGGAGCAATCGCGGGCGCAGGCTGGACGGCGCTGGTCGTTGCCCCCGACCGTTGCTTGACTTGCGATGCTGCTGGGGTCTTCGTCCGGTCGCCGACCCGCTCATCAAGGCCGCCCGCATCATCCCCGCACATTTGCAGATACACATACTTATATCTACGTAACATCCGTTTGGTTTTATGACATCCGGAGAGTCCACTGTCAATATGTAAAACTAACCCTCACTTGACAATTGAAGAAAAACCATACTTTAGAATTGCTAAAATGTTTGCAACAATGTGAGTCGGTAAAATGAACTTTATTAAATGTGGTACATAAGTCTCGAGTTCCCCTTGTTCATTTCGTTATAGCAATAATGTGTGATGTGTGAAATTGGTTACTGAGTGCTTTCTGAGTATTGAAGAGCGTAGTTATCGCAGCGCGGCACGTGTAACATTGTCAGGGCAACGTGGTCACGTGCAAACGCTGTGTATGTAGGGTTAGACACGGAAGCGTTTATTATTTAATTTCTTGTTTACTTCAATCATTAAACAATCATAGCGCGTCATTGCCACGCATACATCAGTGCCGTTGTTTAACGGTTCCATAAAATATAAATCGTCATCAAGTTCTTGCAAATCGTTTAAACTGGACGAGGCTAATAAGTATACGTGCCGCTACGTTCGCTCTGCAAGTAAAAAATACCGTTACTGCTCGCAACTATATAGATTTTAAGCAAAAAGCATCAAAAAAGGTAATACCAGGTCGGTGGCTATATCGTACAACGGTCGTTCCAATAATTGTTTTTCAGTAGCGTGGATCCACCAAAAGATAATGATGTTGTTCGGAATATACATAGATTCATAATGGCGGCATATTCGCAATATGGCAGCTTTAAAAAAATATTACGCATTATAATATCGGCTACGTGAAAATCATATAACTTATCAAGGGCAGTCTATGACAAAGCAATGTAAACGTCGGACTTGTTAACAGCGAAGACTGATAAATTAATATTGCATTATTCGCTGCCTCAAGAAATTTACGATAATATCTGCAACGCAATATTACCACGTAAGTGAGATATATCCGAGATCGCATAACCGCATGATGATACCCAAATACTGTTAGTATCACGTTGATTCAGCGTTGGTAAACCTAAGGCACATAGTGCAAACGTGACCCGCGGCCAAGCTGCAGATTGGACAGCATACACGTATGCATTATCTACGTACTTCAATACTTCCTAGTTGGTTAAATATGTACACATTAACACAATCTGCGTGTGCGCGTAACATTTCAAGTTCACCGATAACGACCTCGATAAACAATATTATCGCGTATTCGTTAACTTACTTAGCTTAACATCAGATGACTCGTATTTACTATTTACGATTTCGACCGTGAAGGTTTACGACCACTTAACTTGATGTGCCCCGCCGGGAATCTATTTCAACAATGTTTGTGGAGCTTGTGGAAGTTATGGATGCTATTAATAACAATGTTACAAAAAGATAACAATAAAGATACCACACCTCAGTTTAAGTGAAGGTTTCACCCGTTTTCTTAGGATTACAGATTTTCTATGAAACATACAGCAATGTTCAATTATGTTGAATTAATCCAACTTTTGTTGTCTGTTCTTTCGAAATAAAAAAATCAAGCTGAAACCTATGAGTTATATTAGAGACTCCTTTAGCAGACGTTTTTACAGGTATATATGTATATGTGTATAAGTAGTGCGAATTTTACCTGTGTGAAGCACCAGTTCTCTGCAACGGGTGTGTTCCCGTCGTGCAACGGGCTGGGCACGCGGCTCACCGCCATCCCGCCGGCGCCGTTCGAGGAGACGCGCGCCGACTGTGGAGCGGGCGCGCCGCCGCCCGACCCGCCACCGCCGCACTCGCTACCCGACGCGAGCCTGCACAAATACCACAAAACATTTTTGATTTCTTTATGAAACAACGAGCAGACTATCGATCTGATGTCAAATGAGTACTATATTGGAAACTTAAAGGCCAGGGAGGTTAACATGGCCACACAGGGTCAGATGTCCATACTTTACCATTTATCTCTAAACTACTGAAAGGTCGACATGTCTAGAGAACATCGAAATCCTTCCGGGTGGAAAAGAACTTTTGTAGAAACATATTTTATTAGAAATATGTCAAAACTTATTGTAGGTATTCAATATTTGTAATATGAATTTAAAAGATATTAAATACTGTTGAAATACCATCAGTTGGTGTTTTCAGATAACAGTCAACTATTCAAGAAGGTTGATATACCGCGTTTTTTATTTCAATAAAAAAACACGTCCTTATCATTAAGTAATGGAGATAAATACATCATTGATAGAAATAAAAGAAATGGCGCATCATCAAACAAAAGTGCACTAGTTTAAAAATTAAAACTTAATAATGTTAACACTGATAATTATTTAATTAACATTAATTACATATAATGTATATAAGCTCATTAATAAATGTACCTAAATGAGTTAGTCGCTCTTTGTTTTATTTAACAATATATTACAAACAAATTACTGCAATTTTTGTTACTAAAAATGTATGCCTTGAAGTTTAAATGGTGCTGAAACCAATTTTTGCATACAAGCAAAACTTGTAATTACAATACCCAAGCTGACCTAGTGGCCGATAGGCGGCAATACCTGTAAATTCTCATGGAATTCAATGCAAGGCAAAAATGTAGCAACATCGTAGTACGCCAATCAACGATCGGAGTTTCGCTTCCCAAAAGTGGGACGCGAACACAATACTTAACTCCACATTTATAACTGCAAGTACATGTGTCCGAGAACAATAAAGACTTGGCGAAAGAAGAGTTACACATAAGTATATTTGGCTTTTGGGTTTCGGTGCCGGCTAAATTCGAGAGTATCTCATGAAGTGGGACATGCACAATGAGAGAGATATGACTGTCCTGCGAGACTTTCACGAGCAGTATTTCGATTACCAAATACGCGTTAGAATCTGTGTCAGTTTCATCACCACACTGCATCCGCTCACAGTCTGCGTGCGATTGCTTTTTGTGAGCGTGTGTCAGTTTAAGCGCGTTAAACTGAACATGATGGAAGTATACAACTCATTTTAATACTCAAACACTTGGTTAATTTATATTATCTGCTATTGTCTTGGCACAACATTTACTCACATGGTGCAGCAATTATATCAATTAATGAAGCTTATGGTTTCGAAGCATGAAACCTCATAATATTTGTTGGCCTTTTCGAGAAATAAACGAATACTACTACTACTTATTCTAGCCACATCAGAAAATTCAGTTAATTAGATTAAATTTAAGAAGCATTTATATCAACAATACTTCAACAAGTTTAGAAGTGAGCAATGAGAAAAATTAAAACAGCATTTAGTAAGACTCGGAATATGAACAAGAAGGTAAATTGCAGACCAGCAATGGAAATAATGTGTGTCAAAAGAAAAGTGTCAAAGCACTAAATAAAAGTAGGCTAAGTGAATTAATCGGTACGACCCAGAAATTGACAGCGAGTTTACAGAGACGAGTCTACTTGGGTAATATTATTGAGCAAGTATTCGTAAGACATTATACAAAATAATATACAATCTTTTTTAGATTAACACAAAGAAACAGGTCTTGTCCAACATGTAGCGCCAGTGAAACGTAATCACTACTTGTATGGTAAACGAAAGTTTTAATTTATAAAAAGCATATACAAATATAATGTTTATATGCAAAGACTTAATATGTAAAATATAGTCAATCAAAAATATACTCAGACGGCATTACACATATCCGTAATACACAGTATGGAAGTAGTCAACTAATAAATATGATTTAACTGGAACTTCAACAATTTCTGACCTCTACTTATCTAGTCTTAAACTCTTAATACTACTCTTTCATAGATGGTAAACTTTTCATAGATAGCTGAGTTTCAGATAAGATAATAACCGTACGCGTAATGATTCGTCCGAGGTCGATCAACAATTTGCCACTATGTCAAATGGAGCGGCCCGACCGACCTACATTCAGCCTGAGTAAACCGCTCCTATGACGATTAACAATAGGTGAATCATCATATCAACTCATCTATTACTTGTGGCCTACATAAAATGGGTCATAATTAAAAAAAGAATTCTAATGACATTTTTGTGTATCAAATGGAATGAGAGTGTAGATAATACGTTACACATTCGATATTAAGGCGGATGGTTGCAGTTCAGCCGGATGGTAATGCCGTAGAGACCACCCACAGCAAAGACCACCAAACAAGCAATAAAAAATCTTAGCGTTCACCTTTTGTCACCGGCGATTCATGAGTTCAACAGTTTTTTATATGTACTTGCTATAATATTGTTGACGGCAACTTGTATTTTGGCAAAGGAATATATTAAAGACTACAAAATGAAATACGTTTTTGTAAATGGGTTTAAAGTTATTCTAATAAGCTCGAATACCTTCGGCTCAACCTTCTATGTAAAAATATTACAAGAATGGAAATTAATATAACCTCTAGTAATCAAACAATAAAAGTCCTTGAATAATTTAAAACAACAGCTTTTAATATTTACAATAATTAAATTAAGGAACATCTAGCGGAGTGGCACTTTTAATTGTAAAAATAAAATATAACTTAATAGTTATGGATCGTTAAAATGTTACTGTGAAATTCACTTATGTACACAAATAAAACTCAAACACACATTTGTTATAAAACGTATATTGCCACCGCCGTGGCTACAAAAAGCGAACCAGTTTTATGAAAAATTTTCAAGTCCAAAGAGGCGGAGATCAGCAAACACAATCACAAACAATCAATCAAAAACAAGACACAATCATAGATGTGATATTTGATTGATTATATATATATATATATATATATTTTTTTTTTTTTGACAATTACATAATATTACGTTGTTTTTATATTACAGTCATATTTGATCTTAGCGTGTTTGTAAAATCTGCCTATAACTTTACTTAAACCTTGGATTTACCCACAACTTCGTCTAAACTTGACAGGTAATGTAGATTACAGTTATTTTGCCTAAATTCAAAGGGAAATTTTAGCAGGGCGACGGATTTTTTATTATGAAAATACATGAATTCCGAAGACTCCCGTAAAAACCCGCGATAGCTAATGTTACTAAAGGCATACATATCTAAATCTAATAAAGATGTCTAATCAACATAGAAACTATCATATCAAGCAAGTTTTAATATCATGTGATTTTGAAGTTAGGAAATCCCGAATATAAAGTCTCGGATTATATTGTTTTATCAATCGGATACGAATCAGCTGATTTTTATATATAATACCCCACTTTAAAATACTCCCGGAAGATTCCCCTTATATAAAGCACCGCATCACTTGAAAAAGAACTTAAGCTATCGTTTTAGTGAAATCGTATCGAAATCAGCTAATATTTATGCAATCTAACTAATTTATACCATACTCGGGAAAATTTCCGCGACACCAAGTATAACAAATTTTAATATATAAAATTTACTGTCGATCACCGAAAACCGCATTGAAATCGGTCCATTAGTTTTTACGTGAATCCCGAACAAACCGAGAAACAGATAAACGAAGGAGATAAAAAAAATTGCATCATGTTCTCTGTCCTTTATATAGTCTATTCCACTTTTTTTTAATAGCTTTATAATATTATTATCAACAATAGGGAGCTGACTAGCTGTTGGTAACGTCAGGAGCAGTTAAATATCTTATAATAAACTAAGCTATGAATTTAATTGAAATTTTGAAAGCCAAGAAATCTATAAAGTATTATTATTTGAAGTGATCAAACAACACATATGCAAATATAACTGCGTATACAATTATGACTGGACAAATAAATTCAAATGCTTGCGGGTAACAATAATAAACAAGCACACCGACATTAAAGCAGGCACATAACTTCAGTGATAATAGCGTGATTATTTATAATTTACATGATATTGCAACTTATAATATATTTACAAATGCATAACTCTACATAATTTATGTAGACAATGTCGCATTAATAAACCAGTTTTAATTATGACTATCATAAGGGATAAATTACTCTCGACGTTATGTACGTCCTAAAATCGTTAAAAATTGATACAGGTTCTGTATTACAGGTAGTCTTATCAGGTAGCTGTATTTATTGAAAGTTTAAAACTCACATATCGTCAATACTCCAGATATTTAGCAAATTCAATTAAAATTTAAACATTCGCTGAACAAATTATATACAATGTTTATCCTATATACAATAAGTATCTTAATATAGATTCATTTTGCAATATGGAACCGAATACAAAAAAACTTGCGTTCTGAAATACTCCCCCAAGTAGGGAAGCCACTCAATTCATGTAAAAGTTAAATGTTGCATAACAAATAAAGCATTTCTGTTTAGCAAAAATTTTGCAGGATAAAGTTGTGAAGCGGGAATTTTGTTTATAAGCTTTGGAAAGTCAATAACCGGTGAGATGTTGGGCAATCTCAGTGCGCGTATCATCAGTCTCCCGTGGTCTTATTATAGATGTCATCCGACCTACTCGCATCCTCTTCTATATTTAAGTCCTCCCGGCGTCGTTTCACCACTTCACTGAGAATACTAGTTGAATTTGAAACCGTAGGTAGGTAAGATAAAATGACACGTATTTAAATAAACAATACCTATATTTCTTCACAAATGTGACCATTTGTAGCTATAAATATAAATATGTATATTGGTAAGTGTAATTTCCTGTACGTTGCACACGTACGTCAGAACATAATATTAAAAATCACAAAGGGACCCTGAAAGGTTGACAATAACACTGCACAACCATAAATTTGCAATCAATAATAATAACGTTGGCCTCTTGTCGAGACAATGGACTCGGAATAAGGACGATAGAACAATAAGGGTCCTGATTCGCATATGACAAGCTTTATATTTCGAACGGTGGTTCGTTATATAGAGAGCGACTGAAGGGGGGAGTAACCAAGTGAGCATTGCCCTCTTAACGACAACGGCGTGCTGTGACTCAGACGCACTGAGGACGACCTGACATTATAGGGTCCTCGACTGGAATCTGAAGGACAGTTTGTTTACCATCAACAAACAGACCTACGATATTAACCTTCTTGTTATTTTAAACTATAATTCAAATGTTCGATGACGACGTGTGACGATAGCGAACATTTGAAATATAAGTTGACATTTTTTAATCGTCCTGAAGTTGGTAAATATTTAACGATTCCGAATTTTATGATTCGGAAAAAATAACTTGATATGTTAGGGTTAATTTTGAAACAAAACTTATTTTTCATAAACCTTTGGTTTACAAATTAAAAGAAAATCGTTTCGACGTGTCAATTTATCTTTCGAAATTCGTAACTTGGAATCAACCTAGATAGATATACAATATTGGTACGACTCTTCTCAAAAGTTTTCTTGAAATATATAAATTCCAAACCTGGTTTAATTTATTATTTAGAAGGGATATCGTAGTAAAATTTTTATTTTTATGATACAGGCAATTTTATATAATCTTAGAAATTTTGAGGTAATTGTAAAAAAATCGCTTATTTTTCTACGACCTACGATTTTTTAAAATTTACGTTCTTCCCAAAACTCCCTAAATCTGTTAATTTTGAGAGAAGGAAAAAAAATCATAGAACCTTTTTATGTAAAAATTTAAACTACAAATTTTTAGTACAACTTTTTTTTGTCTAACTTTTACCGTTTTCGAGTAATTGCAAAAGGGACTTAAAAAAAAATTCAACGCTTGCCGGGGGTTGCAGACACGAAAACCTTTACACATTGTTTTTTGTATCATTTAAACTACATTATATCAAAAATGCAATGTTGAGTGCCAATATTTTGATTTCAGACCTTATTTGACTGGAATATATATACCTCTTTATGTGCTTTATAAATGTAATAATCTAAAAATAAATTTAAATATATTACTTTAACTTTTAATATATTATTTGTATCAGACGGTTTAAACAAGTCCAAAGTCATATCATCTCAATCTTACAATGGTAGGAAACGATCTTCTGTCCCATGGACACTTTAATAATAGATGTATTGTATCATGTCCGGTGGTGATGCAACGTACGTATGGAGGGCGAGGTTGTCTGAAAGATAAACCTAACAACAAAACCCACAAAGTGGCCGGATAACGTGAATAGTGGCCAATTTAAACACCACATTATTGGTGTCAATGAATAAACCTAATCGTGCTTGATCGAATGTTTTGTTCAAGGCATCAAACAATAAATATGAGTTCAATACTATACATGTATACTGTAAACTAAGTATGAAACTTAGTTGGTTATAATGTAAAATAGTTTGTAAAATGTTTAGGTCGGCACTCAGACGTGTTCCTAAATGAATATTCATAAACAGTCCTTATTTTAGTATGTAGTTAGTTAGTCTTTACGGTCCCCGTTACACTATATACGCCAACTAAATTTTTCTGCACTCGGAAAATAGCGAAGGTTAAATAAAATTAAAAATTGAAAAGAACGGAATATATGTATTTTCGTTGTCGTTCAGTTATCGTGTAAAAAGGAAATTATAATCGTAATTTGATTCAATGAAACTTTAAAACTGTTGTTTTGAACATTGGTATCACATGATTATTGCGGCCGATAGAATCAGCGCAAATTCTAGGTATGACGTCTGAAACAATCAAACACATGACGTATTCAAGGCTGCGACAACCGACATCATCTCATAATCTGCTGTATATAATAAACAGTAATTGTTCAATGTCAAATGAAGTACTTCTAAAACACCTTCCTCGAATATTATTTTCAATAATAATCGTATATAGATATTATTATAACGCAGAAGTCTGTACGTTGTGTTTATTTATTAGAGGTGACTGTTTAGGCCTTTCAATAAATGCAGATCATTGCCGTTGAATAAATAGTTTAGGACAAAGCAACAAACTCGAGTCTTTGAAACAACCTTATGTTGGTCAAAGCTTTTTAAAAAATTAATTTGTTTATATGGTTGCAGATTATATATCATAAAAAGGCAACTACACCAAGGTACGAGAGGACACGTGTCTATAAATCAAAATTGAGTCTTATTATAATGGCGATGGTAGCTTTGACAGTGCTGTTCTAAAAATATATATTCGCATTCATTCCATTGCGACTGTTCGTCCTATTCAAGGACACTAGACGTTGTGAAAATTGTGGCATAAAAATTTATTAACATAACTATTAGTTCACTATTACTCTGGAATAATTACAGTTAATTAATATAATTTTATGCAAGCTTATACAATAAAATCTACCGTCAAGAAACGCTTTACAACAATTTTGCTGAAATTGAGACTGATAATGAATGATAACTGGTGATAACATTTAACGAGTCGGTCATCATAATGATAACCGCGAACGTAATGTTATTTTTAGTAAATGCGTGACAGGTTATTTAATGGCAAATATACTGCATAATGTGAAGTTCTATATAGTTTATTGTATTTTGAATGCGGAACTAAAAGCCATACCACCTCTATTTGCCCGAGTTGTGCGAGGACGCGCAAGGTGACCGCTCCACGACGCGACGTGTGGTCGATTCAACCGGTGCGGCACATGTTACGTTAACGTGACGAGATGACGATTTTGCCGCACTGAAAATAAGTATTTACCAACGATTTTGAGAGATTACGATTATCTTTATCATCTAATAATACTCAAATCTAACGTGGGACTTGTAGGTGACTTTGCCATAATCTGGCATAAACTATAAACCAAAGACATGAAATAAAAAGATGAAAATATTTACCACTGTTGCTGTTCTAGCTCGATAACAACTCGCTCATTCGGATATAGTCGTTTTGATTATATAATACTTAACCTTTAACTATCGACATGGAGTCTCACATATGTCGCGCGTGTTGCGAATTCTTCAAATTGGCCACTCCTCCGTGCTCACCGCGACTCCGCGTCTCAGTAGCTTTTGTTTTATATATATAGCAGGAGGCAGATATGTTGTCGGTTTTATAGCATAAGAGTAACGCTCATCAAAAAATCGGACGTAGTCTGTTAGGCTACATATTTTTTTGAAGATTTTTTACTTTTATATTTCGTAGTGCAAAATGGCAGAAAACGGTAATAAACGTCAACGTCCTAAAACCAGTTCAGTTGAGCCATGAAAAAGAAAGATAATGCGGGTAGACAGTCCGTCATTTGAAGAGGAAATCAATTTCCTGTTGTTAGCTTCGGACCAATCTCTTAGCGAAGGTGATTTTGAAGATTGTATTACATTTTAGAGGATGCCCTCAACTCAAGGAGGTGTCAATGAAGCAAACAAGAAATTTTTCATTTATTGCAGCAGCCGCCGATCCAGAAAATGGGCAATGGTCACCACCATTGGCCATGTTCTTCTACCGCATTCAGGATTTGAGCAGTATGAACTCTTATATACTGCACGATCCAAGATTATAGAAAAAAGAGATTTCCTAAAGACTTTAAGCTAGTTCGCTTGTTCGCCCCCATATCCAGAGACGTGTAGTCTACAGTCAATTACGGAGAGAGGTACGTTTATGATAAAGCGAGTTCTGTGTGATGTTATGATCGAAGATGTTCAAAGTGATGAAACTAGTAAAGGCAAACGTTGACATGCAGGATTTGTCCACCCAAACTGCACAGAATGACAGCGTACACGTGTGTCGGGTGTTGCGATGCCGTATGATTGGAATGTTCTTGCTCCTTATGCAAAAGTTGCCATTAATTTATGCTGTATTGATTCATTGTCAATTTTTATTTTTCGTTTTTGGAAGCGACTATTTTATTTTTTGTTTCTCTCTACAATAGATTATAAGTAAAAAGTGTTAACTTTATCGTTTTTCTCGCAAAAGATCGACTGGAACGTAAAATAAGGATCTCATACCAATTGAGGCTGAAAAGTACCACAAGTGTTAATTACTCGTTTTTATCCATATAAAAAAAAGTTGTTTTGATTTACTTTGAAGAGAGTGCTATAATATTAGATGTGATGTAAGGTTCTTGAATAAATATAACTGCGATCTTAACACTGGTAACTTAACAATAATTTCACCTAAATCTTGGAACCCGATTGCAGCTAAATTAATTATTTTATCAATAAAATAACCCCAACCGAAGCGTCTGTTTTAAACGCTATTTAGTTTTTTTATATCCTCTTTGACGATATTTGCAGCACGCATTCTGTCAATTCCGTCAAACATCATAAGGTTACATTAAAAAAGTTTATATTGTCCAAAGCGCTAAAGTTAGATTAGAAATCATTTTATAGGGTGATTAAGTATTCTTAAATTTTTCTTTCAGAAGAACCTTCTCCTGACAATAAATAACAAACACAACAAAGAAATAATTAGCGAAATCGGTCCAGCCGTTCACGCGTAATGTCGTGACCAAGGGAAATAGGGATTCATTTATATATATATATATATATATATATATATATATATATATATATATATATATATATATGATTACATTTTAACACAATTTTGACAACTCCAAGTTGATTTTCATAACAAAAATCCAATTTAAAAGTAGTAGCCTGAGAGACGTCATGTGCATTATAGTGTTATATATGTTATATAAATTTGTCATTTCACCAGTTGGAGTTAATGCTTTTATTTGATTTGCTAACTTTGTGTTTAGTTTTAAGTAAGTTAAATTTAAAACGTACGTAAGTCATTTACAGTTCGACTACTTACACAAAGACAAGCTCTGCACTAAATTTGAATCGTTTTTTTTTGTAAATTTATGTAATGGAAATTGGGCACATGCGATTTGGGGAATAACATGTAAATTATAGTTGTAATAACATTAACTATAGTTACAAATTCGGTCCATCTCTGAAAGTGGAACTGAATTTGCAAAAAAATATCTATGCTTAATTGTCCCTGAAACCTATGTTATTTAGATAAATATGGGGACAAATTAGTGATGTGGTATATTTGTAGCTAGTTTTTTATTTATTGCTGGAGTGCAGCACGCTACATCGCTTATGAACATTAGCAACACTAAAGGTGCTACCAATGTGCTGCAGCACTCTTAAATGGTGGATGGAGTGTGTTTGATATCAAATTGAAAGGAAGATATTGACGAGCAAACACTGTTGGAACAAAAGATATTATAGAAGTTTAATATATAGTGCAATCTCAGAATCTACTCTTTAAGTAGCAGATTACTGGTAAGTTTCCAGTTTTTGAAATGTTGTGATGTTTGTAGATTTGTTTAACGTAGTGTTTACGAGAAAAGATATTACTTGCTTTTAGTTTTAATTCAAATATATGAAATTGGTAAAATTTTATTTAAAAAATTATCGATATACATCGATAAATACATGTATTTTTTAATATGTTTCTGTCTCATCACTTATTTGTAGATAGATGGTCAAAGTGGAAAAAAGGCGAATTTACCAAGCACAACGCTATTTTCCTGAGGCAGGAATCGAGATTCTTTAACAAGATTGAATACAATACATAGTTCAGATGTAATATGTATGTATGTATGCACATAAATTTTGTAAATATATATATTCGAACGTTGCGTGTCCTACTCTCTATTATAATTATACACACATCACAATGTTTTAACGGGGACGTTCTGGAATTCCCAATGTTAAAGTTTGTGTTAAAACATGCTGACCAAAAAAATCAATATTGTTAGGATTTTACGCTCCCTAAACTTTTTTTTTCTAGTCTAGTCTAATATGTGCATTGTGTTTATTGTTGTCATTTCTTATAATTACATCGACAAAGACAAACGTGAAGAAACCTGCACACGAAATTTACCGACATAAACGTGGAAGTATTCATTTAAAAAGAAGAACTCCGTGCCTTCCGTGGATCTTTTATCTATAATGTTATAAAATTCTAAACATGCCGTGTCTTTTGATGCTATTAAAAAAACAAGTGGAATAGACCTATGTAAACGATGGAGAACACGATGCAATTTTCTTTAGATTTCTTGTCTCTTTATCTATTTGTTCGGAATTCACGTAAAAACTACTGAGCCGATTTCGATGCGATTTTCGCTGATCGATAGCAAATCATTACACTTAAAATCTGCGCTACTTTTTAGATTAAAGAAAATGTGATTTCAATGCGATTTTTCACCGATCGATGGCAATTTTTATGTAATAAAATTTGTGATAATTTTCATCCCGGGGCCCGCGGGATTTTTCTCGGGAGCTGATTGAAGTTGTTTGGGCTACATAGAAGTTGGCTTTTTCCGGTATGGTTTTCACTAAAACGAGAGTTTACATTCTTTTTTAAATACTGTGATACTTTTGTGTGCCGCGAATCCCGCAAGAATTACAAGTTAAGCGTGGACGAAGTCGCGGGATTATCCTAGTAAACTTATATTAAGACTACTAGTAGACCAATCGGTTCCAAAATTGATTATTATGGGTGAAGCTAACTTAATACGATCAATTAACTTGCGATAAACGGAATTTGAAAGCAGTCTGTTTATGTATCTCAAGTTGAAAATAGACTATATACGGCGTATACGTGAAACCCTTTTATTATTGTATACCCGTCATATCCAGATACATTAAACGAGAGCTGTGTCATGTCATCATATTATAATTGGATTAAAATATTATTTTAATGTCAATCGAGCACGATTTGATCGGACAAGCGAGTTACAATATTACAAGATAACCCCAAGTTAATGAAACTAGACTTCTTTTATCCCACATAATATTGAGCTAGGCTCAATTTCTGGGCCAACATCGATAGAAGATATGATTTTTAGACTTTTTTTGTATTTCTTTTATGTTTGAAAATTAAAGGTTTAATTTATATTAATTTGTGTAGATAAACCGGCTATGTACTGGTTTTTAACCGACTTCAAAAAAAGGAGGTTCTCAATTCGTCGGGATCTTTTTTTATGTATGTTCACCGATTACTCCGAGATTTATGATCCGATTTACGTGATTCTTTTTTTGTTCGACGCGGAGTAGCTGCCATTTGGTCCCCTAAATATTTGACATAGTTCGGCCCAGTAGTTTTCATTTTATGAACATTTTTTATGAAAAATTTTCCATTCCGTTCCATATGTACACCGATTACGTTGAGATTTATGATACGAGTTATGTGATTCTTGTTTAGTTTGATGCGGAATAGTTGCCATTTGGTTCCCTAAAAATTTAACATAGTTTGGCCCGGTAGTTTTCATTTTACGAACATTTTTTTGATCCCGTTTCTTGGGTCCTATATTTTTTAAGGAGCGCGGCACCTTTCGTAGGTCTACCCATACATAGCTAGACACTAAAAAGTAACAAAAAAATAAAAAAACTTCGTTTAAAAAAACCGACTTTAAAAACTAAAAAACTAAAAAGTATAAAATAACTTATTTCTAAAGCTATTATTATTAATATATATTATCTAAAACATCTTGAAGTCGGTGCAAAGTAAAACATAAAAATTACTATATTTTGAAAATTACTAAGCAATCTTTCAGACTAAGATGTTTTAGATAATATATATTAATAATAATAGCTTTAGAAATAAGTTATTTTATACTTTTTAGTTTTTTAAGTCGGTTTTTTTATTGCTTTCTGTTGTTTTAACGTAATCATGCAAAATTATAGTTTTAAAATTAATGCTGTGACGTAAAGAAAGACCGATACACTTTGACAGACAGTTTATTAATATTATAGTGATTTAGGGGTATATAATATAACGTAAGAACTTTCGATTACTAGTCATCGACAGTAGTTTAGGTATCAGACTAGCTTCACCAGTCCTGGCTCTGTTCCAAAATTGTATCAACGGCAAGTCCCGCATATACCGGTATTACAAAACTTATCTGTTGCAGAATGTTTGTAAATTCAAATAAAAAAGAATTTTAAGATTAAACTTTAAAATATTGTAGAAGTTAAATGAAAATTTACATAAGACCTACGTTGCAAAATGTTAAGGTCGAACACAACGAAGTGGCGAGTTTACGTTTCCTGGTTGTAAATCAGGTTATTGTTAGACTTAAAACGGGAGTCACTGTCGCTCATTGGCGTTCTTGAAGTTAAGGAAACGAGACAGAATCATAAAAACGCGTATAACCTCTGATGTCGAGTAATAGAACGTTTGGCCTCGTGAAGAATCGAGCGATGGATCGACAAACTGAATAATGGTGAGACTACGACGTTACGTCACGACCTTCATAGGCCGGTGCTGTGACGTAGACGCATTCACGCCTACCTGTTCGCACGTGGCTCAATAAAATCAACGTTATTAGCAAAACTGCTAACAGCACTTGTG
The DNA here is from genome assembly GCA_019925095.2 of Dendrolimus kikuchii. Classification (NCBI taxonomy): domain Eukaryota; kingdom Metazoa; phylum Arthropoda; class Insecta; order Lepidoptera; family Lasiocampidae; genus Dendrolimus; species Dendrolimus kikuchii. Next base: position 14,653,481 of record CM034395.1, read on the forward strand.
AATGAGCATTGAGCATCCGCTGCAACCGAAACCCGTGCGAGACTAACCATTGGCGCATTTCCATTCGTTCTAATCATACATGGACAAGACAATTAATCCGACGTTACATTTATTCAAATAGACTTAAGCATCAATAAAACTACAATTAAGCTTATTTTAAAAATGCCCAAACCATATACATGTATAATTCTTACTTTAATATGAATAATCTTCATTATTGCAATTGACTAATTTGAATGGTTTTAAATTAATTAACACCTTTGCCATAGTTAAATAATGTTTGTTAGTGATTCTAAAGTTAAATAAAAAATATACCATTGTTAGTCTGGTTAAGTTCCCTATTTGTACCATCTCTAATAAAAAATATAATTAGTAAAAATGTTACGTACTTTAACCAAGAGGAGCGCGCGGTTTGCTGATTATACCTAGAAAGGAAATGACAATAATGTTATAGTAATAAATAGATGGTACACGTGACTTGGAGAGGAAGGCCTAGGATCAAGGTTTGAAACCACAAAAGATTATCATGGGCATCGCGGAGCGAGGATAAGCTTGCGAGGCGGAAGCAAATGGCGAGGCCGAGGACGGGCGGCCAATTCACAAACTCAACATACGGGGAAGCTGCATTGCTCCAGTCAGTAAGTACAAGTAAGAATTTTATATAATTAATATGATAATCATTATTTTTAAAAATTCAACTTCGCTTATCGCTCTGCGGTTACCTAACATTTTTTCAACAATATTATCAAAAATAAAATTGACTGTCTCAAAGTCGTAGTTAGAACTCTTTTTCTGCGCAAACGACAATTCCACGTGGTCTTTAAACGGTTCATAGTGGTAATTCAACTATTCCACGTTTTAAGATATTTAATTAATATGAACTTCTTTCAAAATATTTATAAAATGATTTTTAGTATAATTAAACAAAGCTATCTATGTTATTCTGATAAATAATAGAAATTAATTATATTAAATTTTCAATTGATTCTAATGAAGTGTAATTGGCAAATTGAATAGATGACATAAAACTATGTATGTTGTTCTATTTTGTATTCAATTAAATTTTAAGCAATAAATATATAGTATTTACACAAGAGAACGACATAATGTGCAAAGGTGTACGAACACGTGTGTAAGTGTACACAACCGAGTCACAATCACGCAACGTGCCCTTACTGGCTACGAAACGCAGTAACATTTGGCAACATGGCTATTGGAAAGCAGACATCGATGGCTTGTAATACCGCATATAGACGTTAATCTAACTAGGACAGATTGGTTTATAACTTAAACAAGAAACTGTGCCACCTCGGCCCTACTGCACTGTTTATACATTGTTCACTAAAGAATATGCAAATAGACACAATAAATGTATTATTTCTATAAAGATTTTAATCAAACATGATAATATCGAGATACGTGCTTGAATACTGTCTTGTCAATTGCTGTTGCAACATAATATATTTCAGGAAGTCGCCAGCCACATGTACATTCTTGGTAACACAGCAACAAATAAGGCCGAACTAGTTTGACCTTAAATTTATTGTCCTATGAATTACTGGATGGCCAAAATGATTGGCGAGACCTTGACTTCAGCCTAATATAAATTGTGTGACCCCACTTCCTACATTGGCGAGGGTCGTCACTGTCGATTGCCTTTAATTTTAACCAACAATTTTGATGGCCATTTTGAAAGTGAATCTCAAATTAAATATGAACTCGTTTTAAATTATAGGTATAATAGCTTGAGCTACTCATCGATTGAGAAAAATCTGTTTTTAAATTAATGAAGGATATATTTCAATGTAATCGCAAAATAATATTTACGCATCACACACTTCCCGAACGGCTTTATTGACCTTCAATATTAAACGTGAATGACGTGTAAATAAAATTTGCAAGATTCATTTGAGTCAATAATGTAATCGTGTTACGTTGTCCTCATTGTCAGCTCTTGAATGTTGTTCACTTATTAAAATTATTAACTAGCCCTGACACAATACGTCTCCAATGGTGTAGGTGTATGTATGATTGGAGTAAAACATTCTCGCGTGCCCCCGAGTGCTTCGGTGTGCGTGTGAAGCTCGTAGAGATATTAGCGGGGCTACGGTACGGTCGGCAGTCGGTACCAACCAGCTCAGCACAGGGCACATTGAGAACACGACCCGGTTCGCCGCTCGAGAAAGCATCGACAAAACTCGGTTGAGGCCGCGCATACAACCAGCCGGAACTTTCAGTGTTCGTATGCGAGACATTAGTAAAGAATATCTACAAATACCTTCCTATTAGAAGAAGAAGAAAGAAAGAAGAAGAAAGAAAGAAAAACGTTTACCATCTCATAAAAAGATTTAAAGAAAAAGTCAGGACAATGTATGAATTACATGATAGAGGCAGAAACAGACTACTCACTGTGATTAAATACAAATAATTTACATTTTATATAAAAGATAATAATATGGTAGAGTATTAACTTAACACCTTGGCAACAGCAAAATTAAAGTAGTATTAGAATCACGAGTATTGCATTCGTATTTATAATCACGTGACGCGTTCAAAGTCAGTTTCAGTCATATTTGTTCTTGTAGAAATCGATGAAAAACGCTTCGATCAAATCGATGTAAATCTCTTTTAAACTTTGTCCGTTTATCATCTCATGAGATGTGTGGTTCCAAGGCAATTCAATATTGATGTTAACGCTAAAACTGACCGTTTAAAATAAATTAGTTCAGCTACGTCCGTGACCTTGGATTTAACGCCCCCGTTCTACTTTTATGTATCTTAACAATACATTAGCCACCATCTGTCGGGTTACTTAGGAAATAATAGCATTAATTAAATTATCATTTCACGTTTTAATTGTTCATAGCTAGCTAATCACGCGACGTCGAGTGACTAAATTGCCCCCCCCCCCCCACCGCAATAACGTACGATAATTATAAAGTTAGTAAGAAATGTAGTTTTTTTTGGCAACAAACATGTTAAAATGAACAAGTAACTGAGATTTAATTTTAAAAGACAAGATTATAAGACATTTTCTTAAGTTTTCGCGACTTGTATACATAATAAAACTACGTTTTAACGGTTTTAAACGTCGGAAAATCCAAAATATAATAAAATTACCGCGCTTAAAACCGTTAAAACGTAGTTTTATTAAGATTACAAGATATAGAAATTGTTTCTGCTTGAAAAAAATCCAGGTCAAATTTGACATTGTAATGCATTTGACCTACATGACAAATAAACGAACATTGAAATAATATAGAATGGACTAGCTTCTGCCCGCGACTTCGTCCGCGTGGAATAGTTATTTAACTATCACACAGCAACTCTTTAATTTTACGGGATCAAAAGTATCCTATATGTTGGACAAGGGATATAAGCTACCACCATACAAAATTTCATTTAAATCGGTGCAATCGTTTCGGACATTCGCCCATACAAACAGAGAAACAAAAAAATTGAAAATAAATCCCTGACTCGGTTTTTAGCATTTTTTTCATTGTACAGAAATTCGACTTCTACAGTTTTATTATATGTATAGATAAGGCTTTTATATGTTTTGGAGTTTGGTATCATAAGAATGCATCTATGAAAGTACATAGTAATATTGGAATTGTGTCAAAAATATAATCTATATTTCAATATATTTTTAAAAAATTATAGTCCTAAAAAGAGACAAGTTCTTCATTTTAATATAGGTACAGAAATAAATATTTTTTATAAATTAGCTTTCCTCTGTTTTAATATCGGAGGCAGATTTCGGGTCAGAGCGTGGACAATAAGGGGCACAAGGTAAAAGATGGTGCATTGAAAATGGCCTTACGCCCAATAGCGCGATCAGCAGCCGCGTTGCTTCCTATTGGCGTGGATGTGACAATGCCAACATTGAGTGCTGTCTGCCTCGAAGGCGACGAAGCTGCAAAGGCCAATCAACATTAGTTACTAACTCGCTTGACGTATCAATACTTTGACATTCATAATAAATCGTACATCTTTTAAACATGCAGGCGTCTGCGGGTCAGCTCGCGCATGTAGGGGTCTCACATAAATACTGACATGAAAGCTTATTAAATCTGACTAAATATTTTTTACATATAATCTTACATAACTATATTATGTGCTATCGGCTATTACTAGGATCGGTAGATCCAAATAATAGCCGAACCTCAAACCGCTTGGTCGTGCTATAACAATATATACTATACTATACATACGCAGGAACTGCGGCGCTTGGCGCTACTAGTATCTTTTATATTTTAAAAGTACCACCATATTATGATTTCGATTATATTTATTTAATATAAAAGCTATTCTAAAATTTATTTATTTGGTTTGATATTTACTTTTCCTGACACAATGCCTATTGCTTTATGGTTTCAAAGTTGCAATGACGAATAAGCGACCTCAAAAGTAGACAACTTTTCTTAGCGTAGTAGAGGGGCCGCCATTCTAATGGCCGTAGCCTAAAGTATCTTAAGGAGGAATTATTCTGAATAACAAAAACTTGGTCAAGTATGCATCGCCCCAAAATAAATGACCTCTATAGCGTCATTAAAAAGTTGTAAAAATTTGAGTGAAACATTATATTTTAATGATAATGTTTTGGAAATATATGTGCACTCATTTTACTGTAAAATATATACTATTTATTATTAGGCAAAGACAGAAATAACCAAGATCAAAACAACCGTATTGAGGAAGGTCATCAAATTTTGAGATCGACTATTAGGACCAAAATTGTGATCACAAATTGTTACATTCAGTAAAGGGGGAAAATACAAATATTTTAGCGTTATACAGGTCAACCCAGGCAGGGGCTGCCAAAGGGGAGGCAGAGGGCGCAGAGAACGAAGGGTACTGCGCGGGGGAGGACCCTGACACAGATCCCAACTCATAAGTGAAGCGCCGCGAAGGCCTCGAGAATCGGCTGCTACATCATTGATTCCTCTACGCACCACACCGCGTTACGCACAAAATGGGTCAACTCGCGCGGTTCGGCGACCAAGTTGGGAAACCGGAGTGCGCACGATGTCCCCGTTCGAAATTGCTCCCTCGGCAAATTAACGCCTTACGCTTCTGTGCTCCAAATCAGTTGCTGATAAAATATAAATACCAAGGTATATCTGATTTCAACAACATAACCACGGCTTTTATACTAAATATTAGAGATACCACGAATACTCTCAGCTACTTTTTTGACTACATATTCAGTATTCGACCGAGCCGAATATATGTGACATCTCTAGTTAAAACGTGGTTTAACTATCAATTTGAGTAGTAGTAGTGAATTTGAGTAATATAATATGTGAATTTTTTCCACGATTTACTATTCGAGTAGAAGCCAAATATATAATCTTTACAAAATATGACGGAATAAACAATTACTAAATTTCGTTATTTTGAATAAAAATGGAAACGTTACTAGTCGGCTTGCTATATTACCTATGTACTACATCATGGTGCTTCTTTTAATAAATAGAGGTTAGTTACTAGGACAGCGTGGGCTCACAAATTGAGAGAACGTACGTGACCTGGTCTCGTCACAGTTTCACGAGCCACTTTCAGCTGAGTAATGACAAGATATCGTGTGTTGTATCGATGTTACGACATTGTTAACCTACTTCTTCTTATATTACATTTAGATAACTAATAAATTGACACCTTTTAGTGGTAATGACGTACATACAAACCCGCGGTTTTAATCAAAATTCAAAGATTAAAAACACAATTTGTTAAGTGTGTGCTAGACCAAACAGTAAAAAGTTACGTAGCGGCTATTGGTGAACGTTCCTGTTTTTGTCACGAGACAACTGAACAAAAAAACCGTACAATCGAAAATTTACTATATCGAAAAAAGTACTGGGAAAGCTTTATTCAAAATGTTTATCGTTGAAAGGGTTTCTTAGGATACTGTAGCCACTTTGGCAAAAGGGAACCCTTGCTTAGCTTTCTGTCATATTCATCCGTCTGTCATTGTATGTCACACTAATTTTGTGAGAAACAAATTGTTTTTTTATTTGATCTAACGTGAAATCTCGTAAGTATTTCGAAGCGCCTACTTCTCAGTGCGGGGTCACCTTTCCTATATTTTCTTTTCTATTTTGTGACATCCACAGCATCACTTGTGAGACAATTGGTTTCAATATTATCCTTCACAACGGCGAGCCAGCGTTTCTAGTGCCTACACCTTCTACCGGGACCCGGTGGAGCCGGTATGACTAGACATTTGTTCCCTACAAAATTAGCCGGTTTCCCTAAAACCAATTTTACAGAGTACGGTAAAAATATATTCTGTTACATATTGGAAGGTTATTGTATAACATCGACTTGAAGTCTAAAGTACATTAATTACTAGGACACAAAGAAAACAAACACTTCCGCATGTTGCTTCCTTATTTTGACAAGTCAATGAAGGCACTAATTATATTATTTGTGATAATTGTTTTTCAAGGGCGGGCATTAATATGTAGTACTTGTTTTAGTGCTGAACAGTTGTAAGTTGAAACATAATGAAGATTTCTGTTACTTATGAAAAATAACCGTGGCTATCATCACATAGCTAATACGGATTATATATAAATCCAAGTCTATCAGAATATTGATCAAACCTGGTATCTATAGTCTTAAGGATATTAACAATTTCGTGGGTTATTGATACAAATATAAATGTGAAAGAGAGTTTGTGTGTCTGTAAATTTTCATTTGATCCTTCTTATTAGACATGAAAATAGGAATATATGTAAGCACTTTATATGAAAAATAGTAGTTAGATGGATATTGTTGAAACCAATTTTGTTGGTATTTTTAAGCTCTTTCATCGAGAATACACTCACAATTTTCCACAGACAGACTAGACTAGACAGACAGAAGAACGAACAAGACGATTGCTAAGGCATACACTTTGACCTAAGTGACAAAGGATGGGATAGCTTCCGCAGATTATGGTTTCAAATTTTAGCCAATAAATTCGCAAAAAGACTTACAAGTTCCATCAGACAAATGCACTTTATGAAAATGTACTTAAAATTACAACATTAATTCTCAATAACAGTGTAGACAGGACAAATAACATACTTATATGTATTTACCTAAATCGACTATGAAATGAGAATTGAGTTTGGATTGTTGCCAGAGCAAGACAAACAACGCTATCTTTTACATTGTTAACTGATTTCATACATTACAAATTGCTAATTTAAACAAGAATACGTATGTAGTTTCTTGTTTAAAACAAATGTTATTGAACAGATGATAATAGATGTGCGGATCATAAGCGCTCGTCTATACGACACCGCCACCGTGCCGCCGTTGGTCACCGTGTTGTGCAGGTGCGAATTGCGACCGCGTTATCAGCGTACTTTCGCTGTCGAGCGGGCGTCAGCAGTGGGGTAGCGATATGGGAGGACGAAAAACGTTTACATATACATAGAATAGCAGCGCGGTGGCGGCGTGTCGGTGGTTCGGTCTATACCAGCGCTAAGGGATTTACATACATACATACATACATAACTTCACGCCAGTTCCCTTGCGGGGTAGGCACGAACAACAGAGCGCCACTTAGGCTTATTCTCACACACCTCACTTGCTTCTTTGACATTCATAGCTCTTGTCATGCACGCTCGTCTGTTCTTAAGGCTCCTGGCTAAGGGATTTGTTTTGTACTATTAGGATCGGAGCCGTATAACGAAATTTTTTACGACAATGATTAATCCACCCAATCTTACGGTTAAATAAACGTCAGAAAAATATTAGTAATTAAAATTCAATAGAATTGATTTAGTTCTTAAAAATCGTGAGCTTATAGTTCTTATCTTATAAACCTTTATTTAATTTTAATCATTTGCCCCATTACACCGTCTTTTATACTAATAGGACCGTGTTAGCTATAGCGGAGTAATAATAGTAACAATTAAAGTCGGTTCTGACACTCACCGCGCCTACTCTTGCTTTTTTGATCGCCTCTGTTATAGGCTAGAGATAGTCTTACGCTCACTGCAACTTGCGTTCGTTCGTTTCAACCTATTTTTTACTTAATTAAAAAGAGGGAAGATATTAAACCCATCTATCCTATTAACTGTTATATCCGGTGTATATTGCACCTGCTAATTAATACCTTCTTATTATATATAAAAAATTGTAGCAGTTATTTAAGTACAATAATCCGCGAACAAATACAGGTTGTATATTTCCAAATTAAGCGACTTACGTGTGTTATGGTTTGTATAGAAGGGACCTCAGACATTCAGATCAAACCAAATGACAACACGTGAACTGCGTGGGCCAACGCATAGCCTAAAAAACCACACAGGCCGTCATTCAAATTGTTTATATAACAGTTGATTGCAAGAATATGTCGTGTACCTTTCAGTATATCTACTTTCTTTAAGTTACAAAATTGAATCTTAACGCAAGCCATATTTGGCAATCGGAATATAACTGTTAGGTTTTATTTAAAACATTTCTCCTGTTCGCCAAACAGCTGTGGTACAACAACAAAAGCTGTGGTAGCTTAGTTGCTAGCGCACGCTTTCGAGGCTCAAAGGGCGCGGGTTGGAATCCTGGGCGTAAAGCATGCGTCATTTAGGCAGTTATTTGACCGAATGTGCATATTGTTACAATTATCACGTGCTAGCGGTGAAGAAAAGCATCATAATGAAACCTATTCATGGATGTGTTAAACCAGCCAATCGACCTTGGACAAGCGTGGCGGGTATTCCGTCCGTTTCCCCCATAAATGGGAGGCCCCAGCCCATCAGTGAGACGGTTATGGGTTGTTATTATAATTGTCGGCCAAATGGAATAAACGCCTATTGAAACATTGATTTGCAAAACCTTTTTATGTAAAGCAGCGTACTAAAACTGTATCGCTAAAACCCACTTCAGTTATCGCATTCCGTTTGTCAGTTACTGGAGAACCGAGATCAAGCCAGGCCGCAATCTTTCGCTTTGTGAACGCTCACCGGCCCTCGGCTAAATTGATACATTCTTGAGAAATAACCTCGCCCAACTTACCTATTCAAACAATCGCATAAGACGGTGTATAGTTTAATATGCTAGGTGCAATCAAACTTGTGTTAGTTGTGTCCAACATTCGGTTCAATTACGACATTGCTCGACTCTACGTGGGTTTTTATGTATGTAACCAACCCATTTTGTTGTCCAAGTACAATCATCATTATTGCTTATTTTTCTATTAATAAAATAATAAATTGTATAATTTCATATTAGTTAAGAGAGCTTTCCAGGCGGCGTTGCTCACTTAAACTTCGGCTCTAACCCACCGAAAGTATCCCACATTTGGAGATAACAATATCCTACATTTATACGCGCTATTGATAGCACATATGAATATAGCAAACGTAATGATAATCGCCTCATTCCCTAAAGCTGTGAGAGGTGTAAGAAGAAACAAGTAAATGTCCAAACAAAATCACTTTCACATTTGTATGTTGATCTGGATAACTTCCTTATTAAAATCGATTTCGTGAAGAAAATACTAAGAGATTGGTTTCTATGTTATAATTCCTTTTCATAGATACAGATTAGTTAACGAAAACTGAGATAATACGAATGTAAAACTCCTATGAAGATTTCACAATGATAACCTAATGATATTATTGGTTACATTACTAACAAGAATATGGTTATTACTAATACACGACAAGAAAAGATTCATTTATGTCGTTGTCTAATGTTTATGTTGATAAATGTGATTACAAAGTGTAGCTACATATTATTACTAGCTGTACCCGCGACTTCGTTGGCATAATATATGACGAATTAAGTTCGTCGCTTCCGACAGGATTGCCCTCACCCGTGGCTTGGTTTATTGCCGGGTCGAGCTTGAGGCGGTCAGGACGCGAGAAACCACGACCATTTTTTTTTTACCCAAATGACAAAATGAATGAAAAGAGATTTAGAGTCTCCTGTAGCTGGCATTGATACAGTGGGGCCGTGCGCCCCCACCTGCTGCAATGGGTCGCACGGAAACGCGCGGCCCTTACCTTCAGGATAACGCAGATACTTATCGGGCATGGATGCTTCGATAAGTATCTGCGTCAGATTGTGGGATGTCTGTTCTCCCATCAGTGCCGCTAGTGTGGCGCACAAGATTCTGTGTTCCATACGTTGGTCGAATGCGCTGCTTGGGCATCGCAGAGATTTGAGCTCGAGGCCGTCGTAGGGCCGATCGATTAGCTGGGTAGTTTGGTTGAGGCCATTCTGCACAGTGACAATCACTGGGGGGCTGCGGCAAGCTTCTGGGAGGCATCAATGTCACACAAGTAGGCCGCTGAACCTAGAAAGGGCAAGGTGCGCATGCGACTCACGGGTACCGACGTCAGTCGGGTGTCCGGAGACGCAGATATCTCATAAATCTCCTCCCGTGATTCCGCTACAGCTACACAATAACCTGTTGACCAAGTGAGTTTACTCTGCTTCCCGGGACACTCTCAGGCCTTGATGCGTGGATGAACATGGGCGTAACTACGTTCGAAGTCTCATGCTCTATATATCACAAGCCCGGGCATATGAGATGCAGGAAGGTTTAATGGAGTAGTAGCATATTGGGAACAACTTTACCAGCTGAGCCTAAACACATGCCGGTGGCGCTTTTGTTATTCCACCTTCCAGTCGTGTGGTCTAACCTTCGCCGCTTTGGTCTAACCCCCACAAAGGGCCCGGTAGTGTATGAAACGTAATCCTCCTGCTTCGACAACAAAAAAAGTACTTGACGAATTACATTTATTTTGTCCTAAAAAGCGAACAGGACAGAACAGGTAAATAGTACAAAAATTTTACAACGTTAAATTTATGAAAACATAAAATTAAACAGGATTAGCAGGGCAAGTTGGTCATAATACCCGGTAGATGGCAGTAATAATCACAAATAAATATTTATATTCATATCTTCCGAGCTCATATACATAAATTTAAGGACATATTCCTGTTTTAAAGTAAACATTTTCGGAATCTTTTTAAGATCAGTTTTCAAACAGACATGCAAAATTAAGGTTTGAGATCAGTTTTTTTTATACCATTTTATCGTGTTGTTTTCTAGGCAATAAGCGTCATGTTCAGTGCCGTATTATATGACCACATAATACAGTCTACTTTAATTAATTTAATAACATCACCTTATCAGAAAGCGATAGGTACGTGATACAAAATTACAACGTATTGCTTGATATTTTAGTTGTCATGTCAAGGTTAATTTGCAAATATTTTTACTACATAAAGTTCTTTTAAGATCTAAATCTGTTTCAAATTTAAGCTATTTCTTTGCAGATAAGGATAACTATGTCGATTTTGCAACAGTACAAATAGTGGTCGGTCTTATTGGCGGCTCTAATCGGGGCATAAGTATAAATTACGCACTGGCAAAGCTTACCAAGTATTGTCTCTTTCGACAAAATAAGTTTTCAGAGTGTAAAATAAAGACTTTGCACAGTGCGTTGATGAATTCAGGTGTATACGGTGTTTATATTCTATCCTTTCGGTTTTACGGTAGCTTTATAAATTCAGAGCATGTGCGATTTGGATACGAGGAGAAAATTGTGTAACGAACTGACATGTGCGACATTTGCAAGTGTGGAATTGTAATATTTAGGGATATAGTTATAAGGGAAACGTTTGTCATAAGTCTCATAAGTAAAGAGGGTCGGACGGTGCGTCTACCCACACTCGTGTGCTCTCGTGCATTCTGCGCGAGGGAAGTCGTCGACCCCAGCGAAGAGTAACTCGGCAAATCTTCATTTCCCGTCCACAATGATACATAACTTAAACTTTATACAATCGCCTTACCTTCTGGGGTTGGGGTTGATGGGACTTTTATACGCCGATTTATATACCGGGAATCATTTAGGTACATACAAAATGTTTGTTTAAATATGATTTGCAAATTTGAATAACGACCATATCACTATGTGACTACGTTAACCTATAAATAAAACTTCCTTTTTAATAACACTGAAGTGCAAATGCAAAATCACGCTTTGTCAGAGAGCTTGGTGATATCAAAATCTTTTGGGACTGAAACCTTTTGTCGCACGAAGAAGGAATGCCTTGGTTGCATTTAATGTTTGTAAAAGGATACACAAAAAAGGTCCATTGGAACTGGAGGTAAGCGCTTTACGGCTTCAGCTTACTACCTGCTAAAGGAATTCAATATGCCCATATATAATACTTTGTTCATATACTTTTATAATCGACAAGTATAAATGAGTGGATAAGAATATTGAACGGCCGTTACGGTGTGTTGTTAGTATAATTGTCACCGAAATAGACAGACGTTAAAGTTTATAATACTACATACATGTATTATAAACTTTAAGGCTGTGTTTGGATTTGCATATAAAATTATATAATAATAACATGTGATGTAATGCTATTGCATATCTACATATAATTAAGCTTAAAGAATTAAAAATTGTTTGGACATGAAACTGTGAATAATAACGTTGCATGATGATTTTGAAAAACCAGAATTGTTCGAGACAAATAAATAACGATTCCTTGGGGGCGGATTCAGCTAACCATTACTGGGGTTCAAAATGATATACGATCGATATGAGGGTGAGAATGAATAAAAAATCCAAACAACATCAACGGTCGTGCTCATGGATGAATAATCGGAGGTACAATATACAATGTGCAGCTTGTTTTGAAATGTAACAAAGCAGGGATAATTGATTTACCAATTTAGGAATAGTCAAAATTATGTCTAATGATAATGACTTTAGTAAAAGTGTCTCGATTTCTAACTCTCCCTCTACTTGGCATTTGATGATCAGCTTACACAACAAGGAAAGTTAAATGCGCGTGCGGAGCAACGCAACTTTCGCCCATTGTAGAGATAGTGTACAAAATGAAATCAACACACCCGTTTGATACCTACATACAAGAAAGTAATGAATGGTTTAAGAGCAATACATTATCCAGGCAGTATTGTAACACCTATCAACGTCAAATATACTGTACCTGTATAGTATGTTCTAAATCAAATAACTCAACCAACGGAAAGTCCTTCGATGAACATGATAAAATAAACTAGTTCCGCGTTGACTCCAACAACCAAAATAGCTCACCTGGCTAAGGCCATTATTCGTTCGTATAATCCAATTGTCCACTATAGTTGCACCACTTCGATCACACTAATAATCATAAGTCAATAAATAAAAAGTACAAAAGTCCACTGAATCCGAACAACACCGGTATGCGAAAGTGTATTATTACGTTTGACAGTTTCACATCACCACATGGCTAGTTTGTTCCGTTCGATGTCGTGATACGTAGTGTACGCTCGACGTTCGACGGGCGACTGCCGCAGCAAAGTAAGACCGGTCGCTCAAGTGCCACTGGTTGGTGAGTCGGCTCATAATGTGAATGTGAGCGCTTCTCTTGCCGTTCACAGAGAGCGGAGCTGAGGCGAGGGGTCAGCGAGGGCGGAGCGCCCAACAACCGGCGCCCGCGGGACATCTGCGCATCAAGGACCCTTTCTCCGTTTGAGCTCCATTGTGTGATGGTGAAAGCTCACCTGGGTTCGCATGTTCAGTAAGCTTGTCAACAATAAATACAACTGTGAGTCTCAAATCCTTCACTTCGCTAATACAAATAAAATATCTTTCCCTTTTGGTTTTTAATCTACATATTCCTGTTTTCTTTGCATTAACTGGAGCAAACACGAAATCATTTATGGCGAATTCCTCTATGTTATTAACGATTCATTTGCCTTACGAGCGGTTCAAATTTCTACCGATGGTAAGGCAGCTGAATAAGATAAAAGAACCGGCACATGTTATTTAGAATATTATGTGAATAACTATAGCCATATTCAATAAGCAGGTGTGACTTGAAGAGATTTATGATTTTTTTATAAATCTAAGATATCCGGTGATAGCTTATGATATTTATACTGGAACACCAATAAGAACAACAAACTGAAAAAATCAATAATATATAACTAATTAATTTATTTGAAAACGTTTGCTCGAAGTCAATGACACAAGTGAACACACTTGATATTATTTAGCATTGAAACATCAATGTTAAATAATATCAAATACCTGCAACAGTCGCAGTAGACGTTCAGTGCACACAGGAGTGTTGCTCTTGTTAAGCCCGAGTCAAACGAAAGTCAGATGCATTAAATAAATTTCTGTTATATTTTCATGTAAGTATACTCAGTTATCAAATTTCGCCAATTGTATATCAATTTTGGTTTACTAATTATATACCCGTGTTATTACTTAACAAATTTTTTCGTGTAAAATTTTCATACATAATAGGTCCTTACATATACTTTGATCTCAAATACCTCCTCTTTGATTAGGAATTCCAATTTCAAATTTAGACAGCTATTTACTTATGCTTTTGTATTTTGAAAACCGTAATTCATTTGATTTTTCCTCTTTTGGTTTTTTCTTTGCGTCACTTACTTCACAAAATGGAAAACTTCAAATATCGCATTATTTAGGAGTAGGAGTTCCATCGTGGCACCAGTGCTGCCGAACGGCTGGAAGGATTAATTATGTGTACGACGGCGGTGTTGCAAAAGAAAACACAGTGCGTTTTTGGTTCCAACTTTTTCGTTCTGGAAATTTCGACCCGCAGAACAAGCCCCGTGGACGGCCGGAGACCAAAGTTGATAGTGCAGAATTGAAGGCTATTGTGGAAGCAGATCCATCGCAAACCGCGTCCGAGATAGCTGCAGGCTGCGGTGTTAGTGATAAAACTGTTTTAATCCACTTGAAGCAAATTGGGAAGGTGAAAAAGCTTGAAAGGTGGGTACCTCATGAATTGAGTGCAGCAAACCGACAAACGCGCGTCGACTGCTGCGTTACATTCCTCTACCGGAACAATAATGAAGACATTTTAAATCGAATCATTACTTGTGATGAAAAGTGGATCCTGTACGATAATCGGAAACGCTCATCGCAATGGCTGAACCCTGGCGAACGATGCAAATCCTGCCCCAAGCGAAAAATGACTCAAAAAAAATTACTTGTGAGCGTTTGGTGGACTAGTGCCGGTGTCGTTCACTACAGCTTTCTTAAATCTGGCCAGACGATTACGGCGGATGTCTATTGTCAGCAACTGCAAACCATGCTGGTCAATCGCTCGAGGCCACTGCTGCTTCAGAACAACGTTAGACCACACACTGCACAACAGACGGCTACCAAATTAGAGGAGCTTCAATTGGAATGTCTAAGACATCCACCGTACTCCCCGGACCGTGCTCCAACAGATTACCATTTTTTTTCGAAATTTGGATAACTTCTTGCAAGGGAAAAAATTCAACTCCGATGGGGCAGTCCACAGCGCCTTCAAAGATTTTATTGATTCCCGTCCGAATGGTTTTTTAGTAAAGGGATCAATGAACTACCTATGAGATGGCAGAAGTGCATAGATAGCAATGGTATATACTTTGATTAAATAAATATATTATATTAAAAAAAAAATCGACTTTATGTTCCTCCCTTAGAAAACGCCAATTTCATATGTAAAGACCTAATATATGGGAAAAGTTTTTGCAAATCTGACTTTAGTAGGTACTTCAACCTGGGTTGGTCCCTTAGAAGTTTTTGATCAGTATTAGTAGATATAGGATTGATTTGCATAAAAATAAAAGTATTCTTGCTAAATGTACATTTTTTTGAACATTTTTATAAGTATATACTAAGTGTAATTTTTTTTCAAAAAATGAATGGTGTTAAAATTTCACGAAAAATTATGGTTAGTTCCCTAAGACCATTCTCGTGTAGTTGCACTGGTGAAGGTACTTGCCCGTACTGCCCTGCTGAAAGTTTCTGTCCTGTATATTCCTGTTCGTTATTATAATGAAATAATATTCTGTCATGAAAATTGTAAACAACATTTCCTAGTTGTTAAAATGTTAAGGAAAGCGAAATATCACTTGTTTAGAATACGTTTCTATACGAAATTTGCAATAATTTGTCTTTTAAGTACATAAGTTTCAAATTAATTGAAAGATCACATATATATATAAACCAGTTTGACCCGCGGATTGTCTAAAGAGCAGGCGTTAATACAGGTTATATTGTATAAAATTTTGATGTTAGTGCTATTTGCCCCCGGAAGATTCACTTCATTTTATATCGCAAACTATCCCATCTCTGAATTAAAACTACATAATTGTACAAAATTACAGCAAAACCGATCCAGTACTCCTAGTAGTTTTTTCCGTGAAAGCTTAACAGACAGCGGGGTCTTACGATTTTTCGCTCACGAAAAAGCGTCACGGCCGCGTGTTCTAATACTTACATTTTTAAACTCGTGATATCTTTCGAATGGGATGTCCGAATTGAATAATTCAAAAAGTTATATAAAGGTATTGAAGCAGTCTTGAATATGAAGTAATTTATTTTGATAAGGATGAATACCAAGATACAAATAAAGAGCCTTTTCTAGCGGCGGCATTTTAATTAAATTTTTAAAATAAAAGAACACTTATTGTGGCATAACTATAATAGTTAGACATATGCTGTCGCGACACTTTTTGTAAATAATGATGTGTTCTGCAAAGTCGTAGTACATTATTTTATTCTATCATCAATAGTTTTCGCAGCGCACGCGATTTTAGGTATTTTTTTTTACACCTTGGGTTACATTATTGGAGTTTTAGTAAGGATCCCTATTTTTTTTGAAAATATAATATAGCCTATGTCACCCGGGGATAGTGTGGCTTGCCAACAGGTTTCCCCAGGGGGTGCCGCCCTGGACTCGTCTCCGTCCAGGACGCGGTACAAGGGGATGCGTCCCCGGGGCCCTTAGCGGCCACTGTCACATTCCCCCCTTCACTCCGTGACAGTGGTGTCCCACCTATCCACTCCAAATCCTTGTATTCCTTCCCCTTCCTCCCAAACCTCCTCCCCAAACACCCCTCCCTTCCGACGACGACCGCCAGCGTCGAGCTCTGCTCCGCCCAGCGCGGTTCTGCTAATCTTGGTCGGTAGAGTTGGAAAACCCTGTGGCCGGCGTTGATACGGTGGAAGCGACTCGACCGCAGCTGTTGCGATGGCTCTCGCGGAAACGCGGGACTCTGACCTTCAGATTGCGGGCTGTCAGCCTTCACCCCAATGCCACCAGTGTGGCGCGCTTGACACGGCGTTTCATACGCTAGTCGAGTGCGCAGCCTGGGCACCACAGAGGTTTGAACTCGAGACAATAGTAGGTCCGATTGATTCGCTTGGCAGCCTGGTGCAAGCCATGCTGCAGAGCGATGATCATTACCGCTTCAGGGGCCCTCATGCATCAAGGGAGCAGAGGAGTCTTCACCCCTGTCGTCGAAGTGAGTTAGATCTTCCAGGGGCTTTCTCAGGCACTTATTGCGCTAGGATCGGCGTGGGCGTAACTACGTTCTAAGTCTCATGCCTTTCCTGCCATAAGCGCGGGGCATCGGAGGAGGGTGGTTTTAGTGGGTATTAGCCATTTGGGCTCGAGTCTCCACACAAGCCGGTTGATTACTGTTTGGATTGCCCCTTCTGGGAATGCCTCCATGATCGACTATGGTCTAATACCTTGCAAAACAAACAATCTAATCTTTCCTCTTTATAATATTAGTATAGATATTCATATATATTTATTGTAAAATTAATTAGATATTTGCATATTATAAAATGCGCAAGATTTTGCGCTGGAAGTTGTTTAATAAAATTGGAAGCTGGGTTGCCCTAAAAAGCGCTATATCTAGCTCCGAAAGCGCTAAATTGGCAACCCTGGTGAGCTGAACGCCGGGGAAGTCCCGTAAACGAGAAAGCGAGCGAGAGACCGAGCGAGGATATACCTCGTCCTCCGACGACCTCGTCCCTCTAATACCTAAAATCGCGATCTGCGCCTCGGTAAATGCGATGTTCCGAGCCGCCATTAATGGAGGCAAACTTAAATTTGCATCGAACTATACCTCTGCTCTCCACGTGGCTGAGATCACATCACTGCCTCTATTTTTGGTCTGTGTAAAAAAATATTAATAAATAATTTTAGAGTAGACTATGGATGTTTTTTGGTTCCGGATCAAATTCAGTTTTTTGTTTGATAAAATAAAATAAATTTCAATAAAAAATGGATTAATTAAATTGTACCTAACCTAACCAAATCATAATTTGCAGTAAACCTGCGAAAAATCGAAATGTGTGCATTAGAAGTGAAACTTCAACGGACAAGTGGAAAAACGAATGGCAACGGACAAGTTGAAAAACGAAATGCTAAGGGATGAGTGGAAAAACGAATCGCAACAGACAAGTGGAAAAACAAATGGCAACGGATAAGTAGAAAAATGAATCGCAACGGACAAGTAGAAAAGCGAATGGCAATGGATAAGTGGAAAAATGAATCGCAACGGACAAGTGGAAGTCAGTTGTTTTTGTCAATAGCTTCAATATTCAGACACGGCAAGTTTAGAATTTTATAATATTATCGATAAAACATAGAAGAAGAATATTTCTTCCATGATATGATCGTCTTAGATAGTTAAGTTACTCATAGGCGTTTTGGTAAAAAGATATTCGTTATTATCACTATGGGTGGCAGGTAAAGACATCACTGCGCCCTTAAAGGCGTCTCAAACACCGGTCGACCTTGTCCGGCCTCTCAGGGTTAACCTCCCGGGAGAAAAGCCCTTGGCCTCGAATTCCAGAACCCACCTTACCTGCTCACAAACTTAGCTCTTTGTTTTACCTTGATCCGTTTCGGCACAGCGATTTTCTTAGAAGCATTATCATTATTTATGACGTTAAAAGTACTTGTTAATAAAATTTTAATTCCCTTGAGTATTCCAAAAGGAATTTTTAAGGTTTAAGACTCAATTGGGAACATCGAATAATGTTTATAGAATACCTTTTCAACATTGTAACTCACAAATGGTAGCCGAAATCCATATCTATATACCTATATAATAAATGTAAAGTAGCTCTGTTACTTTGTACGGCTAAACAGCTAAACGAATTTTAATAAAATCTCACATGATAATATTCTGGCGAAGGGCTACAGGTTACCTAATGTTAAAAAAATATTGTGGAGGTCGAAATAAGGATATGAAAATTTATATTTAAGTTTTTGGGATGAAATAAGAAATGTATGTTTTAGTGTTAATACGTTTTTATTTTATTTAGAAAGTAAAAATAAATTCGGTGGAAGTCGCGGGTACGAGTTATATATACAGATAAATGAAATTGAAGTGTCTGTTTCAAATGTTAAATAAAATTAGGGGGATAATTCGGATCATGAGATACCGTGCAATTTTTCGATTTATTTTGTCTGTTGTGTCTCGATGTTCCGGCTAATCTCTGAAGCGGCTGGACCGATTTTGACGGGACTTTCACTGGTAGGTAGTTGATGTAATAAAGAGTAACTTAGGCGATTTTTTTTTAGGATCCCGCGAAAAAATATTAATACAAGTCGCGAGCACAGCTAGTTCGTTAATAATTTTAAATTATCGAACTCAAAATCAAAGTTGTTTCTTGAGTAGATACTGTAACGACTAACCAACCTCTTTAGTCGTCATATACATTAAGAAATATAATGATTTTAAATAGAAACGTAGAACGCCTCCCAAAACAATCGAAGACAGAATCGTATCGGGCCGCGGGCGGAAACCATGAATGTAAAAGTCACTTGATTGCTAATATAAACTTAAATCCTGAACCCAGTATCTTATTGAAGATCCCGGTCAACTCAGAAACCGCTGTTCGTTACAGTAGCTACATACTGCCAAATTTTAGCTATTTGATACTCATTAAAAATTAGTTTATTAAAAATGATTTTTCATTCACCAGATAAAAGTTATTCATAGAATAAAGTAAAACATGAATCATTAAAAATATCAGTTACACGTGTAAAACAGTTGAATGGTTTCACTTTTAAATTCACTCAGGCTATAATTCAACTGATAACTCTTATCTGACGATTGAAAAATCGGCCCAAGTTTTATTTTTTAAGCTATTATGAATATGTAAATAGATTAGTGTTGTTATAATTAGGCGTGTAGAAAGCGATTAAGCTACCCATTTTCGCACAGATATATTGAATTAACAATAATCACAAATACATAACTATTACGTTTAATATAAAGAAGAAGTTTTTCAGTCAATTTACCAAGTCAGACACACAAACACACATCGTCATTATTGCCATTACACACATCCTCCGTGCTCTCACTTATCACACAATATCACATCACCACCTACTCAGACTCATTTAGGCATATGCTAAACACATATTTGCCAGTTATATTAACGTAATGTAAATCTATCGAATTATCAATCTTTTTATATACCTACGTAACTAAACTTTTCTACCTGTACAAACATCCACATCTTATCTACATTAATTTATATTATTATAATGGTCCTTTGAGTTTTTTTTATTTTAATTTTCGCCACTAAGTGTATTTCTAATTATCTTTTCTTAAGATAAGATGTATGTACTAGCAGAAGGTGATGTCAGAAGCCTTAAGAACAGACGAGCTTGCATGACAAGAGTTATGAATGTCAAAGAGGCAAGTGAGGTGTGTAAGAATAAGCCTAAATGGCACTCTGTTGTTCGTGCCTACCCCGCAAGGGAACTGGCGTGAAGTTATGTATGTAGGTATGTAAGAAGTTTTTAGTATAATTTTTTACAAAATCCCTATATTTAATAATATTATAAATGCGAAATTAACTCTGTCTGTCTGTTACACTTTCACGGAAAAACTACTAGACCGATTTGGCTGAAACTCAGTATAAATATATTTTCGATGCCGAGGATGAGCATAGGATACTTTTTATCCCGAAAAATGGGTTAGTTTCCGGGATAAAATATATTTGTCTCTCTGTTTGTTATGCTTTTACGGAAAAACTATTGGACCGATTTAGCAGAAATTCGCTATATATGTAATTTTAATTTTTTCTAAATTTATTGCAAGAGTTCAGCAGACAGGCAGACGGCCCACTTGATGGAAAGCGGTTACCATCAACTATAGACATTTGCAACACCAAAGGTGCTACAAATGCGCTGCTGCACTCTTAAGGAAGACTGGAACCTGGTCACTAATGCCGTAACACAACTCACGGTTGTTATGGCGACATACTTTAGACCAGGGGTGGTAGCCATCCAGTCGGGCAAACACCTTGCCACCTGGCTGTGGGTTGTTTTGTCGCCTCTTACGACAGGCCGCCCGGCCGCAGGAAATTGTATTCTTTCTCCGTTCCTGCACGGATAAATAACGGATTTAATACCGAGGGTGGGATAGATTTTGGTTATGGTGGTATTTTGATAGGTGGCTGGTTTATGTAAAGGTTATCCCAGAAAGAAAGCTAGGTTTTTTGTGATTTGTCACTTTGGTTATTTTGATCATATTCGTCGTGGCCATTTCGGTCATTTTGGTAGTTTACAGATGATAAACGAGACACTACTTTTTATCGCAAAATAAAACAAGAACGGGTTGAAATAGAGGATGAAAGTTTGTATGGGACCAATCATTTTTCAAGTTTATAGATATAAAAATTCATACATACATAACTTCACGCCAGTTCCCTTGCGGGGTAGGCACGAACAACAGAGTGCCATTTAGGCTTATTCTTACACACCTCACTTGCCTCTTTGACATTTAAAAATTCATCATGTATAAAAACGCAATAGTAACTTGGTTTGTCTCTCTGTTTAGCTTTCACTGAAAAACTGCTGGAGTATTGGATCGCTTTTACTGTATATATTTTGTATATATGTAGTTTTAATACCAAAAATCGGGATAGATACTTTCATCCCGCGGGATGGGATAATTTGCGATATAAAACGAAGTTAATCTTTCGGGGCCAAATAGCACTAACATAAAAATGTAATACAATATAACCTGTATTAATCCTTGCTCTTTAAATTAGAGGCTCTATCTAAGCTTTGTACACGCGGCGCTGCCGCGGGTAAAACTCTTGTAAATAACCATTGGCAGACAAACACGTTGTATATTCCTGAAGCTAAGTTACGCTTGTTTTTTATATATATTTTATTTTATTATACTATAATAAATTATTAGAATAAGGTATTAATTGTTTATAAATTGTATTATTATAAATATTACAATAAACAAAATTGAAGTGTTTCTCTATGATTTCAACAAAATAAATGAAAATTAAAGTGAAAACTGTAAATATGCGTTATCAACTTTAAGAATTTTTGCCTATTAGTCTGTTCGTCAAGTTCGTGTCGAATGACATCCGAAACGGTACAACGAATCTTAATGAAAATTCCGTAACGATTAAAACAAATTTATTTCTCATTTTCATTTCTGTCTCATTTTGATAAAATGCACAATTCATAAGGTATGAATATGCTCACTGTACGTATTTAAGAAATTTCAATAAGACTAAATGTTTGAATTTCATAGAATATGCCTATTAATTGATTTGGTCTTTAAAAATAGTAAGTATTAGCGATTAACATTTTTTAACAGAAGTATAGTATAATCCCTCGTTTATATTATGTACATTTCCACTGCAAGAAAGTGGTGGAGAAGCGGTTAGTGCGAATATCAAATGTTCGAAGAAGTTGCGTTTACTTTTTGTTTTAATGCTTAACTCGATGCATGGAAAGTGGTTACCGTCGACTATGGACATTTGCAAAACAAAAGATAGTACCAGTACCAATGTGTTGCCGGACTCGATGGTAAGATTGGAACCTAGCCACTGATGCCGAAACACAACTCAATGCGAGCAACTGCATGAACTAGTTCCCCCATTACCATTTTGCCATCGGACAACCAGACGCACCGGTTTAAGCCGCCGTTACATGGTGGAAGCACTGCCGGTTAGGACCAAGCGCTTCGCTTCATCTTTCTGATGCGCATTTCCGAAAAATGGAATAATTTGCCGGAGTCTGTTTTTCCTGACAAATACAATCTAGGGATCTGAGTGAGGGGAGTGAATAGGTATCTTCTAGATAAGCGTGATCCATCCTAGACCGCGTCATTATTCAACATCAGGAGGGACATAAAAAAGGTTGTTATGGTGGCATGTTCTAAACGAGGGGTGGTAGTCATTCATGGGCACATGTCCTACGACCTGGGTGTGGGTTGTTTTATCGCCTCTTTCAAAAACAACCTGGCCGCAGGAATTAGTATTCTTTCTCCGTTCCTGCACGGATGAATTACATACTCGCGTTGTCCATTTCCCTCGTCACTTTCTTGCTTGCTAAAGGGAGCGCTACGATAAACGGATACCGCGGGGCGAAAGGCTGTTTTTTATTTTTTAGAAACTGCATCAAGTGCCACAGATCCGCTCACTCGCACTTTCCACGATTAACTTTCTCATTTACAATGCGAGTTGACCTTTCGCTTCTATGGCATTCAATCCGAAAACAGGTCGATTTAAGGTTCAAATACTAGCACTAATTAATGGCAGATTAGTGGTTAACGCACCCGCGTCTCATTTTAATAACGTGGGTGCGAACCTGGTCGGAAACTGTACACCGCTAGGCTGTTTTTTTGAATGTTATAATGCACTAACGTAATGCCTAGTGACAACAGCGAAGGAAAATAGCACATTGAGATTACCTGTGTGAAACCTGTCAAGCCGTATTAAGGCTTGTTCCTATATTTTACTATTCATTCAATTGCCCTATCATCGGTTGAATTTTGATATTGCTTGAACTGATGTCAAATTTTAACCGATAAGTAAGGCAAATGAACGGTCGGTAAGCCATAGGAACTGGCCGTTAATTAAGTGCGTGGGCCTACTGACTATTAGGACTACTTTCCGTCCTCTTAATATGTTCTGACATTTACAAAATCAAACATGTTTCAAATAACCTTGTTTGTGGTTATTACTAATTTATAGTACCACGGTGATTAACAACTTATAAAATTATAAAAGCGGCGCATAAAATATTTCCTTATAGCAAAAAGTGCCACGGTCTCAGCATTATACAATTAAAATGTTAACTATAAAACACCGATACAAGCGTCTGGCTGATAAATAAGACTGAAAGTAGTAACACACTGACCTAGTTCTGATATCTAATTAGAATTCTTCACGACTTACTCGGGATTTTTGCCCAGAATACCACGCTGACTTTGATGCTGTCACTATGGATACATAAGTCTTCAATATATAAGTGGCACACGTAAGCTACAATAATATATTATAATCAGCATTTTCCCCGCGCATGAAAAGCCCTAGGTAATAAATAGCTCTGTTACTTACATTTTTTTTTTGTATATATAAAGCTTTATTATATATATTAAACGAAACTTTTTTCTGGATCTTGTTAAATTCACTACAATAACAAAAAACTACGTCCATATAGTCTAGACAACTGCCCAGCAAGGTTAGTCAAAGCCAACCTGATTTGAAATAAAACAATGAATGATTATGAATGTCATGTAGTTTATGACAACGTAGGTATTTGATAATGAATTGAAAAAAAAATGCGATTGCAGCGCCATCTACTTTGCTAATCTGTTTATTGTAAGAAAACTGTGTCACTTATCAGGATAAAATCTATCCTAAGTGTTAACTCAGGTTATAAGCCAGTAGTATTTAGTTTCATATGATCCTATACGTTGAGTATTTTCCAAAAGATGCAATCGCAACGCCATCTTTTTCGCTATTTTCGTCTATCCCACGATAACGATGTCATTTATCGGGATAAAAAGTACCCTAAGTTATGCCCCAAGATATTAGCTACCTCTAAGTCGAGTTACATTTAAACCCGTTGAGTTGTTTTCATTTGATATTCTAACAGACAGGCAGACAAAAATTCCAAAAATTGTATTTTTGGAATATGCTGGTCCGAATTAGCCCCCCTAATTTGTTTCACATTTTGAAACGCATTGTAGAATTCGAAGTATTTACAGATTTATTATAGTACAGATAGCTATACTATAAAGTGGGTGAACTTTATGGTATAGCTATAGGAAAAATATATATCTATAGGAAAAAGAATTGTGAAAACTATTATCAATCCTTCAGTTTAAACGTAAAAGTTTATCTGCTCTATTTTCGCATCTTTGAAGTTCTGATAAAATTTGGTAGTATTGTTATTTAGTGCCCAAACATATGTTATATTTATTTCTGAAGTTTTAAATAAAAAATCTGTAATTTAATTCACGAAACCTATCCACGAAGAATATATGTTTAACAAACAGTTAAGTATTTATTTAAAATGTTATGGTAACGTTAACAATTTAGTAGCAGTAGCAAAATAAATATAAAATGATTCATTATAAAAAAATTCCTTTGCGTTACAAATAAGAGAGAGTAGAGTGGTTCGTTCCCAAGTAACTCTCGCTGTGCTGCCAGTGGGAAAGCTCGTCACCACGACTAGGTGAAAATTCTGTGTCGCCACTAGTGACTGTCACGCACGCCTTTAGGTATTAACCTAAACTTTCAAAAACTAAGCGAAAACTTCCAGTTGTTGTGAAAGTAAATATTGGCTTGTTCAATTTATAATGATACATAAAAATTAATTTTAAAACTACATGTTTTTTTGGCATATGTAACATAATGTTCAAATTATTTTTAAAAACAATACACATTAACAAATTTATGTAAATTGTGAGAAAATTAAAATACATTAACAGTTATTATTTAGATGAGAGGCGGAACGCAACAGTGAAAGTGCATCTCGAACATTGCGCCCGCGCACCGCATTCAGAGCATTTTTCAGTCGTGATCAGAAAGAGAGAGAAATGCAAGAAAGCGCTAAACAAGCGGGCGAAGGTATAGTAAAATTTGAAAGCGCTACACAATAGCACGTTGTCGAAATTGGAAAGTTGAGTGGCGTGCGTCTCTTGCGTAACAGCTCTTACGGGCTGCGGTGTGACGCTGTCGAAAGGTAAGGTGTGACGTCACCGACATGAAAGTGCATCGGCCGGCGCCCCTCTCTGCACCACGGGCCACGGGCCCGGGGCAGCTGCACTCGCGGTGCAGCACTGCGTTTCCTGAACCAGAGGACTTTCTACAGGGAAACCAAATCTAGCGCGTCGAGTATTCGACGGCTCTACTGTCGAGTATTGTGAAACTGTACTCTAGTGCGGGTTTAGTCAAAATGAGATGCATTTGATTAAGCAACGTGTCTTTACAATACTGTTACTCAACCACTGACTGACATAGTACTCGATGTTTTCAGTGAAACTCAACATATTGAAAACTAGTCAGTGGCGATTAAATAATGTATAAATTACTTACACTTTCGTAACTCTGCGTATATTTGAATGTTTCCTGTAAAAAAAATATAGTAATTTGTCAAGTGATTTCTATTTATATTAATTACACTTTATGAGCCCCATTTATAATAATATGACAAGCAATCGAAACCTTTTCTTTCTTACAATAACTGGATAGTGGACCTCATAGTTTTAATTGCTTTGCGTAAACATGGTATGAACGAATTATCTACAACTATAATAATGAAATAAAACCAATTGTGTGGCTATTTTGTACTCATTACGAGCTTGAAATCAATATAAGCCGCCTTGACACTGTTTGCTTTTACAGGCCGACCAACGGATGCGTATGTCAGTATAAATGTGTTACAATGATAATAATAATAATGAAGAGTTTGGATTATTTTATTGCAAAAAAGTGTCAAGTGTTTTTTGACTATTACGATTAAGATATGAACAAGGAAATATATTTCCATAAATTCTCGTATAACTTTATTATAATAAAAGAGGTCAAGAAATCAAAATATTACACTTCGAAACTGATCCATATCAAATGTGATTGTACTGTTATCGATTCATGAATGCATGCAAATCTATTAATTAAATGAATAAATTTAATATTTACATAATAATGTGTGTATTTTCAATCACGGGGAAAAATATAGCAATTTTTTGAGTTCGGATAATAGAGTATTTTACCTTGGAAACGAATCCAAGGTCTACGCAAAAAAGACAAAACTCTGAAGTAAAATTAGAGTAAAAATATAATAGTTATTAGACCCAGTTTAATATTGTTCTTTGCCAAAAAAAAAAAAGAGAAACAGGGCATCAATAGCTCTTAAAAATATGTTACATCTAAATCTCAAAATAGATTTTATAAATTTTGATTGCGTTAATCGGGTAACTATGATAGTGTTAAATCTTGAATTTGATAAATTTAACGGGGAATCGAGGTTGCCCTTCATATTTGCAAATAAGTGTCTCCGTATTCATTAATTCCCTTAATGATATCAGTAATTTATAAATCATCAGTAAAAAATAACTTGTTTATGCTAAATTGGAACATAATGGTTCTCATTAGATAACTAAACGCAGGTAACAATGGCATTTTAGCAATGTCCACTTTAAAGTTTGTATAGCGTTGCCATACAAATGTCACGATGATTGACCAATAAATGAGAGAGTTAAAAAATTGAGGTCTCAACGCGGGACGCTCCTCAAAGGAGTTCATGGTTGAATGGAACATAGTGTTCAAACAAAACCCTAATCTTAATATGATCCTTGTGCTGAGACACACAAAGCTTATAGTGCTATAACACTTCAACAACAGTCCTAAATGTAGGATTGAGAACGCTGGTGAATATATAATGATTTAATCTTTATATACTATAAAATAAAGTCGAATTCCGAGTACAAAACGGCGACATTCGCGAAGTAGGTTGAGAGAACTCACGTCTAGAGACACCCGTATATCACGAAGACTCATTAAATTTTCGTTGCGAGATGGTGTGTGATCTTCTGTAATGTTGGAAATGCTTACAATTTACATTTAATTGCTAATTACTTAATTAGTACATTAAGATACTGAATCTTTATCTTTACATAGTATAACAAAGTCATTTTCCGCGTCTATTTGTATATCGGCTAAGTCATAAACCACGCAACAGATTTTGAAGCGGTTTTCTCCGCGATATAGTTTTTCTAGGATTCATATGTATACTAGGGTTTGCCCGCAGCTTAATGCGTGATATATAAAAATCGAAACTTTTTACATTAGGTCTCTACATATGAAGTTGGCGTTTTGTCGTACTGGCCACTTTGATCTCAAATATCTTCTCTTTGGTTAAAAATTCCAATTTCAAATTTATACAGCTATTTACTTATGCTTCTGTGTTTTGAAAACCGTAATTCTTTTGTTTTTTCCTCTTTTGGTTTTTTCTTTGCGTCACTCAGTTTACAAAATAGAAAACTTGAAATATCGCATTATTTACGAGTACGAGTTCCATCGTGGCACCAGTCCTGCCGAAACGGCTCGAAGGATTAATGATGTGTATGGCGGCGGTGTCGCAAAAGAAAACATAGTGCGTTTTTGGTTCCAACGTTTTCGTTCTGGAAATTTCGACCTGCAGAACAAGCCCCGTGGACGGCCGGAGACCAAAGTTGATAATGCAGAATTGAAGGCTATTGTGAAAGCGGATCCATCGCAAACCACGTCCGAGATAGCTGCAGGCTGCGGTGTTAGTGATTAAAACTGTTTTAATCCACTTGAAGCTAATTGGTAAGGTGAAAAAGCTTGAAAGGTGGGTACCTCATGAATTGAGTGCAGCAAACCGACAAACGTGCGTCGACTGCTGCGTTACATTACTCAACCGGCACAATAATGAAGACATTTTAAATCGAATCATTACCTGTGATGAAAAGTGGATCCTGTACGATAATTGGAAACGCTCATCGCAATGGCGGAACCCTGGCGAACCAGCCAAATCCTGCCCCAAGCGAAAATTGACTCAAAAAAATTACTTGTGAGCGTTTGGTGGACTAGTGCCGGTGTCGTTCACTACAGCTTTCTTAAATCTGGCCAGATGATTACGGCGGATATCTATTGTCAGCAACTGCAAACCATGATGGAAAAGCTAGCTGCTAAACAACCGAGGCTGGTCAATCGCTCTAGGCTACTGCTGCTTCAGGACAACGGTAGACCCCACACTGCAACCACAGACGGCTACCAAATTAGAGAAGCTTCAATTGGAATGTCTAAGACATCCACCGTACTCCCCGGACCTTGCTCCAACAGATTACCATTTTTTTCGAAATTTGGACAACTTCTTGCAAGGGGAAAAAATTCAACTCCGATGGGGCAGTCCAAAGCGCCTTCAAAGATTTTATTGATTCCCGTCCGAATGGTTTTTTTAGTAAAGGGATCAATGAACTACCTATGAGATGGCAGAAGTGCATAGATAGCAATGGTACATACTTTGATTAAATAAATATATTATTTAAAAAAAAATCGACTTTATGTTCCTCCCTTACAAAACGCCAATTTCATATGTAAAGACCTAATATATAATTAAAAGAGGGCTAGCCGAAGGTAAAACTCTAGTATATTATAATATGGAAAAATTACAAAACAATCTACATAATACGCGAAATAACACTAATATTATCAAATCATACTAATTTAAAAATTAAAATTAACTTTGATGTTCCATAGGATATCTTTCGTCGAAGAAAATTGAAAAGCTTCCACAGAGTACGCGTTCACGTTATATGAGAGAAGTTAAATCTACCGATGAACATAAAGTATGTTGTAGGTATATGAACATATCGTTTAAGTAGTATCTATAAAGGGGTTGGTATACTAAGCATATTTTTATTCTGAAAAATAAGACAATATGCGCAGATTATGTACTAGAAATTTACGCGAAGGACAACGGAGAAAACCATTAGTTTTTTGTTTATAAATGTAGATTAAAGTCCACATTGATTTATGTAACTGGAAATGAAAAACAGAACTATAGGAAGTTATGCTACGACCAAAGGCGACCGTAAAGTAAGTATTTCTCTTTAAACGAGATCAATAAGCAATAAGTGGCGGCAGAAAGCCGGGGACCGTGCACTTTCTATTAGGAACAGTGAACAAAAGTAACGAGCAAAAGTTACGATATCTCGTGTGATATAACCGCGGTTGCTGCCGCTTCGGCCGCCATCAGCTCGCTGCACTACCAAGCGATCCAACGATTTCACGCCCCATTCGCCTTTCGTAACACCCTTCTAAAATTAGATGCTGCTTATCCTACAGCAAGTGACTGATTACAATACAAGAAAAAGGAAAGCGCCGTTACGTAAAGTTTAGCTGTTCTAACTTAGATTTAACTAAACATCCATATTATTTATCAAGATGATGATTTTTATATTTTCAGGATTATAACATCCGATGTATGCATTTAAATATATGGTGTTTAGAGGGCGATGCGCAGATGCCCGCCGCCACCTTTTTACACGTGACTAAAGTTTTATTAAGTACGTTCTGTCGTCTCATGTTTAAGACAATATATCTATACTACAATAAATCCATAAATGGTTCGAGATTGTACAATGCGTTTAAAAATGTTAAAATAATCAGGGGGGCCAGCAGGTTCCGAAAATACAATTTTAAGAGTTTTTGTCTGTCTGTCTGTTAGAGCGTTACGTGAAACCTACTGAACGGACTTCAATGAAACTCATCACAGAGCTAGCTTATATCCCGGGACGTAACTTAGGATACTTTTTATCCCGATAAAGGACGTCGTTTCCGTGGAATAGCGAAAATAGCTAAAATGATGGCGCTGCGAGCGGTTGGCTTCGACTCACCTCTGAGAAAAGAGAAAGAAAAGAGGTGAGAAAGTTCAAAGAAACTAAATGCATATAGTCTACACTGTAGACTAAATGGATTTAGTTTCTTTGAAATTGTAGTGAATTTAATAAGAAAGAGCAAAATGTAATTTTAGTTTGTGATGTGATATTATTATTAATTGTTAATGATGTTAAATATTGATAGATTGTATATGCATACAATTATGTAACTATGATTTTAAGTGGTTTTAACCATTAGTTACATACATTTTTATTGAAGGTTTATACATATATACTAGTTTACCCATATATACTAGATATACTAGTGCTCGGATAGATGAAGCGCGCGCTTCTTCCCTCAGTCGAATAAAATATGGCCGGGGCTTGTCCTTGGGTGCAATATTATATGGTGTAGACAGGGATAATCGCCGGCAGTGTCACGCTACATTTACATTAAATTTGTCAAGGGGCCTCTACGTGTTGGCCATGGCCCCACGCAAGCCCTCCAAAAGTCCGGGCCATTTTTATGGTCCGTGGTCTCTAGAGACATACTTTTATATAATATAATATAATACATACATACATACATAACTTCACGCCAGTTCCCTTGCGGGGTAGGCACGAACAACAGAGCGCCATTTAGGCCCATTCTTACACACCTCACTTGCTTCTTTGACATTCATAACTCTTGTCATGCACACTCGTCTGTTCTTAAGGCTCCTGACATCACCCTCCGCTAGTACACGATCAATTTGATCATGGAAGGTGTGTCGTGGCTTTCCACGACTTCTGCATCCATCCACTTTTGCATTGTATATCTGTTTAGTCATTCTTTCATCATGCATTCTTTCCACATGCCCGAACCACCGGAGCATTCCTTTCCTTACCTTCACCCCGACACTCTCTTTCAGACCAACTCTCTTTCTTACTTAGGTATTACGAACGCGGTCCGCGAGCGTCACTCCGCAGATTTTGCGCAGTGCTCGCATCTCAACCGCGTTTACTCTACTTTCATGCTCTCTCTTCCATACCCAACTCTCGCTTCCATACGTGAGCGTAGGTACCAGCACCGCGTAATATAATATAATAATAATTATTATTCTTAAATAATAGTTAAAGGTCTGCTTTATGGCGCAGGATTAGGTGATTAGCGTATCATTACTGTAAGTAATCGAGAATTAACATTTTTTCTGATCGTAAACTTTAGAGCCTGTTTTCTATAGTTTTCGTTTTTACGTTTTTTCTAAACTGATGGTTGTGATTGCAAGAAAACTAGACAATCAATCAAAACGAACTAAGGCCTTTATTAGTTTCAGTTCTGTCCTCTTCTATTTGAACTAAACAGATTCATTAAGGGAAATTTCTAAACAACTTTTTAGCAAGTGGAAATGCTTTATTTCTGCAAAAAGCACGTTTATTTTCCAACCTAAAAAAAAACTAAAATTTCAACATCTTTTGTTTTTTTTTTATTAGTTCACCTAGAAGAAAATATGTGAGAATTAAAATTTTCTCTTTTTTTTTCTGTTTCAGTCCAAAATCACGAGCTTTATGTTTCCCGTCGTTTGTAGTCTCCAATTGAAAGGTGTTGCACAAATGTGCATAGAAATCGGCTGCGTTTGAATATTTTCCGCGCGAACAATTTTTTTAATAATGTTTAAATATGCAATAAATAGAGTACTCTAAAAAGTTTGCTACTCATAATGAAACTACGTTTTAACCGTTTTAAGCGCGGTAATTTATTTGATTTTCATTATTCCAACGTTTTGGTCACCTTTCAGTAGCCGTGATCACGGAAGACAAAGGTGTCAAGTGTCAATGCGTATTGTTAAAGTTTTATTTAGCCTACCGCCAACTTGTTCGGTTTAATTATTTAGTTTTAATTTTGTTTGTGGTTATTATTTACTCTATGGGAGCCTAATCTAATTTACCACTGTTTCGCAACACGTTGTCGCTTGAAGAGAAGAACCGGCGCAAGAAACGAAAAATTAAGAAAATATTTGCTAGTCGCTTATTTTTTTCGTCTTAAAAAATCCCCCAAAAACGCTTTTTTGAGGTCTCTAAAATCAGGATCCCTTTATGGACTCGTATTTTACAAAGCCCATTTTGCCACCTAACAGAAACTTTTGAGCATGGTTCCGAAAAAGAAAGATTTTTTTCAGAATCACCCTAATAGACATATATATTATATATACACTTATATAAGTAAAATAGAGCTGTAATCTAGGTTTATTAACGTAGCGTAGCCGCGGGGAAAACGTTAGTGAACAATAAACATAAAAGGCCAAGTATGTCTCGGACCATGCACAGTAAAAAGTACGTAGTGGTGAAAAATCCCACCGTTTTTACCATTTACTTACAAAACCAGGAAAAAAGGTATAATCGAAAATACACCATGTCTTAAAAAACAATTATACATGAAATTTTTTGTATTCTCCCACTATAGTTCCAAAAGTTACGTGGTGAGAGGAATACACTCTTTACGATTTTTGAGGCAAATAGTTTTGAAACTATTGACTTGAAAACTTAGATCATATAAACGTCTGTATCTCATTGCTTGAAAAACAAACCTTGAAACGTCGTTATACAATTTTAATTTTTCAAAGCTGTTTGATATTCCACACGCCATGAGCACAGATCTTTTTTTCATTTCAGTTACATAATTATATGGAGTGTCACCTCTAATTTCAAGTTAACTCCAATCTACACTATTGTCTAGGTATAGCGATTAAAAAAACACCTTCCTTTGAACTTCATCCTATTTGACTACAGAACCGCAAAACGAATAAAAAAGCGAAAACGCCTCTTATAAACCAAATAACGAAAACGTGCAACCCGAACTCGAATTAGGTATTTAAAAATATAGCATTTACTACTTAAAATCCGTTAAATTCAAATAATTAAATGTATTCTGAATAAATAGAAACAAACAAGATTATAATGATGTAATAATAATACTAGCAATTTTCTAAAAGAAGATGCATTTATAAAACGACATAAAAAAACCAAGAACGTTAGAAACTTGCAAAACTGGCAAGTTTCTAATGCCGTGGATTACTTATAATATGTTGCAAGTTATGAATATCTAAAAATCTGGCCATGCCGCATTCTCTGACAAAGTGCCTGCCTACTAGCTGGTAAATTGCAAGAGATCTTTGCGAGAAATACGTTCACCGTCCTAGATGCGCGGTACTTTCGTTTTGAAATCGGCTCGCACAATTGGCCGTATCGAGGCAGGCGGTGCTGAGCCAGACACGCTGCAAACCCAACTGAAACACTCGTAGGGTGAACTGAGCAGTGACACCCTATTACATATAATTCCATATCTTTTAAAATAGGGTCCATAAGAAGCTATGTTTTAATTTATTAAACAATGCGATAGTATACCCATGTTATTTTCAACGAATAGAGAAAGTTTCAGTTATAAATTAGTTTTTTTTTGTATGGTTAGAATGAAATCTTCTTATTCATATTAGTTTTAAGAAGTTTCTATGTTCGTTAAAAGTGTTTTTCATAATCTGAATTCGATTATGAATAACACTTTTCCTTAACAAGCCTACTAACTAACGTCTTATAACTTTTATGAATAACGGGGCAAGTACAAAGTTATTTCCGTATTATTCCGTATATAAACATAAAAATCTCACAGACCTTGAGAACGAAAAAAATTAATTCATGATGACGTATATCAAAAAGCAATAGTTCCTAAAATTATTTCCTAAACTATATACGATATTCGGCATATTATATTGTAAGGAGACCATAGGCACGCATGTTATTCGTTATGAAAACAAACCAACATTTCTTGGGGACAAACGAAGGTCGCATGGCAAGGTATTTCTTTCGGACGTAACTTGCCGGTTTCCGTAAAGTGGATGTACCAGTATAAACGACTCTGTTGCAAATTAGCTTTAGATCAAGAACAAAAAGATTGTCTCGGGTGCTAGATGTCCTAACGCAGTCTTTGATTCCATACATCGACCGCGGCATTTTCATCTCCGGGAATCCCAGCTCGTAGTTATCGTTGGAATACAGGCCAGCTTCATTGTCATACAAAAAGACGAGTCCATTGAGGCATTTATAGACTAGTACTATTCAGTTTAACCGCTGGCATTTTAGTTCGCAATAACACCAGTTACGTCCAACAAAAAGTTATCACTAAACACCTGTGTATGTATGTCTAAATATGGGATTTTAGCGTAGTAACATCTACATTACTAAAAAAATCTGAGCGTGGTGGTACGGAATGTTAGTGGAAAGTTAAATCTGCCTTTCATTGATATTTGGTAATTGGACCGTACTTCCGTTTGAAAACAACTGCAATGCAATAAGAATTACCTTCCACAAATATTAATCGATTTTATGAATATCACGGGACCTACATAATTGAACGTTTAAACTAGTGTGCAATTTTTTGTTGAATAAAACATGTTCCAATTCAACCCAGGCTTCATTCCGAAATTGCGAGGTCAAATTACTGTCATTCTCTTTAAATAATCATTAGTCAACCACACAACACTATCATTTTTGAATTACGTGTATAATACATATAATGCTGACGTGCAAATAGGGAGGTCTTATAAACATCACTGTATATTCTAAAATAGTTAAAAACCCGGTATATGTACCTACTAATTGTACATGCATTTACAAACAAAAACAACCAAAAACATAAATAATTTTATTTATAAATTTAATTTGCATTTAATATTTCGTTTATTCGAACCAATTTAAGGCCATTAAAATATATTACTTTCTGGGTAACACGAATAAAAATAATCATTGTATGTTAAGCCTCGCGAGTTTTGCAATTCGTGTTACATTAACCGCTACATAGAGAATGTGACATAATTTCGCCAGCTCTGCGGCTTAGAAACAGCGCTATTCGCGATACACACCGCTACGCACCTAGGCGAATAAAAGAATCTTAATTAAAAAAGTTGTGCAGAAAAATATAATGATTTATTAAGACTTCAGACACAATTAATTAGTAACACTGTGTTTTACAAATAGCTTACGAACAACTGGATAAATAAGTATCCTTTGTTTAATAGTCTTGAGCTAATTAGTTTGCTATACCTTTCAAACTGGACAAAGAAATTATTATCAATCTAACGATATTTTTTTTTGTTAATCTAAGGGACCCGTATTCTGACATGTATATTATCTGTCACGTCACGAATCATAAGTCACCTATATCTATAGGTACCAATATTATAAAGAGGTTTGTGAAGTTTGTGATGTTGTAGGTGGTAATCTCTGGATCTACTAAACCGATTTTAAAAATTCTTTTATTGTTGGAAAGCTACGTTAACAGGAAGTGTCATAGGCTATATAACATGATGCTATATACCACGGGAGCGGAACAGAGCGCGGGTGAAACAGCGCCGGGCCGCTAGTGAAGTATATAGATATGATATTGATTTTATTTGATTTTTCTTCATTATCTTTGGAAATAAAATAATTTTCATGAAACTAAATATATATGTATAATATATAAAAATTACATATATAAGTATTTCGTTTTTGAAAACGGGAATGAACATAGGGTATTTATTTTATACCGAAAAATGGGATACGGATTCGAAATTAACACAAGTGAGGCCACGTGAAGAATACCTCTAATCCTTTACGAACATAACAGATTAACTAAAGTTCTTGAATACAAGCCTTCTGGTGCTTATTTAAATGGTGATGCTCATGTACGCGCGGGTCTTTAATTGTTTGTTTTATAAATAAACTAGCAAATACCATCCATAAAATGTTTGCACGGACATGTCGCCGCAGTCGCTGAGATAGATTAGATTTTTCCTATTTGAAATATTTTTTTCCGCCAAACGCAATAACATTATGTCATGCAAGGAACGATTTCACAAGCATCGAAGTATGGAGACACCCCACCGTTTGCGTACCTATCCTACATAATTTTGTAACCAACGTGCTCCTTTGTTCAACGTTTTGGCATAATATGTTTATTTTCTTGCGAATTTGGCAATCGAGCGCTCCTTTTCAGGTAGATATTGCCTTTTGTATCACGATACGAATATTTTGAAAGTTAAAAGACCTTATGACATGAAAAAAATCGATATTTAATTATGAATACTAATTACAAATGCATTAAAGCGGACAAATTATTGGCATTTCATTTATGCAGTCGGCATGCGCCAGATTTCATAAGCAATCTCTCCGCACCCTGATCTAGGTTAGGTGGTCGACATCGGCGGCAGTGGTAGCGTATCGAGCGCGTCCGATGTTAACCTACATACATCGGTGGCATACTTACATCAACATAACTGGGGTCGAGAGCACCCGAGCCTGTAAAAATTCGTGACCCAGCTCCCTCTGTTGACCCCTATCGACTTATTAATTTGCAACAACACGAATCGCATCTAAATCCGTTTCAGAGAATTATAATAAACATTTGAAATTTCATTTATAATAGAAAGCTTACCTAAATATTTAATCTTTTTTAATACTACATACAGTATAATTTAAAGAATACTCCTGTTTAATGCTAAAGGAGTGTTTAAAGCAATTACTATCTACTCATTATGTACATATAAGGATCTTGCATTTACTGAAAATTTTTAAAGAGTAAATGTTCTCGGTCTCCCACTAACAACTTTCACAAAGTTTTAAAGCTAAGTATCTATTAAAGCCTCGTACACAAAATTAACACAATTCAATGGATTTGGAAAAATAGCCGCCAAAAGCGTACAATCGTCATCTGGCTACATATCACAGAAACATGGCTATTCAACAAAATCCAACTTTGAGCCGGACTGAATAAAAACCTCCCAACAAATGGACGTCGACAATACACAATAATATACAGACCAAGGTTATTTTATTACACATAGACATTATGATAATATATTAAATTTTATTGAGAATAATAGAAAATTCTAGAGACCAGAAACAATTCAAAACTCAGAGTATAAATAAGTTCGAATAATCAAGGAAAGAAGGTAACTTATAATAATGGCTTAATTAAAAGTAGGTATTAAAAAGGTAGTCCCTATTTTAGAATCTAAAAAAAAATTATATAATTAAAAATACTTTCGTAGGTTTGGTACGTTTACGCAATTTTTTGTTCATTATAGTAAGTACCACAAATTTTCACTTAATTACTGTTGTAAAACCTCATTTTATTTAATATCATAGACAAACATTTCATTATTATGTGGAATGCATTTTTAAACGCACTTCAATAAAAAATGTCTAACTGAGAGCACACAATCTTTTTACTTAAACGATTTTCCAACATACGTTATCAGCACGAAGGCTCTGTAAAATGAGCTGATTGTTTCATTTTTCATTTCGGAGTCGTTGTAGCATTCTGTTTATTGTGTATAGTAAATAAATACGTCTGACAAAGGAAAAAACAAAAGTTTCCAATATGTCAGGGGATCACAAAAAAACAGGGTCAAGCCTGCATTCATTGGCAGGAATATATT
This sequence comes from Dendrolimus kikuchii, assembly GCA_019925095.2. Classification (NCBI taxonomy): domain Eukaryota; kingdom Metazoa; phylum Arthropoda; class Insecta; order Lepidoptera; family Lasiocampidae; genus Dendrolimus; species Dendrolimus kikuchii. The sequence continues at coordinate 14,691,419 of CM034395.1, forward strand.
TAAAGGGAAGAGACGACTATGCTTCATGGAAATTTAAAATGCGCATGTATCTTCTACATGAAAATTTGTGGAATTGCATAGTTGGATAACCCTGACACTGATGCCACTCCCATTGACGTCAAGGTAAGAAATGACGAAATTACCTTAGCGAAAATTTGCTTAACCTTGGATGGTCCAGCAATTACGCACGTCAGAAGCAGTAAGACTGCGAAGGAAGCGTGGAACGCTTTAGCAGCTACTTACGAAGATAAGTCCATGGGTCGTAGATTGGCTTTGGAGAGAAAGCTATATAGATACCATTTAAGTGACTTTCAAAATATGGAGCTATACATAGATGCTATAATGTCAACAGTGCAAGATCTGGCAGACATAGGGAAAGTTACCGAAGACAGTTCAGTAGCTGCAATCCTATTAGGAGGATTGACATCCCATTTTGATCCGTTGATCATGGCATTAGAAAGCTCTACAGGAGGGATTTCAACTGAATTCTTAAAGAGTAAACTATTAACAGAGTTTGCGAGGTCAGCTGAATCTGAATCATCTACGTCTGATGCAGCGTTAAAAGCAAAGCACAAACCAAGTAAAAAACCACAGGTTCGAAAAATAATTTGCTACACCTGTAAAAAGCTCGGTCATAAAGTACCAGATTGTCCCTTGAATAGAACAAGGAAAGATGTGAGCAAGATAACATTTCAAACTTATTCGGTGCTTTGAATACTGCTGGAGAAATAAAATCTGACAAATGGTACGTAGATTCTGGAGCTAGTGCACATGTGTCTGGTAGATCTGATTGGATGGAAAATATTAGACATTTTCCAGTTACCAAAGTGACAATTGCAAATGGTGATACCTTATTTAGTGCTGGAATAGGCAATGTTCCTATTATAAATAATTTTGAAACTATAAGTGGTAAGAACGTAAAGAATATATCAGATGTTGTGTTTGTGCCAGGTTTAAATACAAATTTAATTTCTGTAAAGAAAGCCACGCAAAATGGCTTTTCTATTCTTTTTGATGCAAAATGTTGTACATTTTTTGATGCTTCTACTTTTTCTTATACAGGTGATGCTGTTTTGCACGAGTCTTGTTGTGGTGGATTGTACACTTTAGATTGTACTGTAAGTTCACCCAAATCCTTATCAGCGTTCGAAGTACAGAGTGACGTTTAAAGTTATCGCTTATGGCACAAGCGACTTGGTCATTTATGTCGTATAGGTTTAGACGCTCTTGACAGACCTTCCTACACCGGTTATTGCTTCAAGCTAGCGGATGGCCCTATCAGTTGGGAATGTAAGAAGCAACCGACGGTAGCTTTATCTTCAACGAAGGCCGAGTACATGGCGTTAACCAGTGCCACTAAGCCGTTTGACATTACTGGTAACACTGATAAGGTAACGTTATTTAGTGATAGTCAAAGTGCGCAAAAAATTCCTTAAATCCAATCCACCACAATAGGACAAAACACATTGATGCAAAGTATCACTTTATAAGAGAGAAAATTGCTGAAGGCATATTAAATACACAATTCTTGCAAACTAATAAAATGCTAGCAGATATTCTGACTAAGCCTCTAAATTGTATAGCATACCTTAGGTGTACTTCGGAATTAGGTTTAGTTTAAATCTGTAAATATGTTTTCGTTTTTAAGGTTATTAGTTTGTAGTATATTGTATTATTTTCTATTACTTTGTTTTTGCCTTGTTTTCATATTTTCTCTTATTTTGTCTATATCCATTAAGGGGGGTATGTTGTAAAACCTCATTTTATTTAATGTCATAGACAAACATTTCATTATTATGTGGAATGCATTTTTAAACTCACTTCAATAAAAGATGTCTAACTGAGAGCACAATCTTTTTACTTAAAATATATTCCAACAATTACACTATTTAATGAGGTAGCATCTTTGGTGTTACAAATGACCATAGACGATGGCAACCGCTTTCCATCGGGTAGGCCGTCTGTCTGTCTGCTAAACTCGTGCAATAAAAGATAAAATAAAGTAAAGTTTCATTGCCGCAGTATTTAAGGAACATCCAAAATTAGATATTATAATAAAATATGCTTTAAATTTACAATTTAACTACAAGTTTACTCACGCATTGGTCTCCTTCGTAATAACAAGGTACGTATATGAAAAGCATAGAAACGAATATATTATAACAAAATTAGTTGAGAAACCCCAAGTTTACCCAATATTGGCGCATAAAGTTCACATTGATTTTTTCGATTAATTAAATATTTATCAAAGAACGCGGAAGAATCCTAAGTAATAGTGTTGACAGTAAATTATTATAGTAGTGTGAAACACCTTTTACTAATGGCCGGTTTCTATATCTTAATATTCATTCTTTTCCCTTATCATCGCGATCGGTTGCATTTTTACGTATGTAGCTTATATCAAATTTTAACCAATCGTAAAGCAAATCAACGGTCGGTTAAGATATTGGAACCAGCTATGTATTCAGCTAATCGCTAATCTTCAGCATGTGTCATGTTGCAACAACAATTTGAAGGTCTAGGTCTATTTAAGCACCAGAAAAAGTATAAATATACTAAAACGTAGTTTTATTATGCATACAAGTCGCGAAAACTTAAGAAAATATTATATAAATATACTTTTAGTTAGAGAATATTAAAATATTTCTTTGGTAAACATTTTTCATAAGTTATTATAATTATCATGTTAGCATAGGCCGCCTTACCTTCGTAACACATGCATAGTCTCATGTGTAATAAGTATGCCCAAGAGAGATATTTTTTACATATTTATCTTTTAAAAGACGAGCCGATTTAAAATTTGCATTTAGAATAAAAACAAAAAATAATAATAACCATACTTTTCATCTCGGAAAATTAAACTTCCATTTTTAGATCGTTACGAGTTAATTTTATTATTGTACGCATAACTTTCGGGTTCCATCTGGGATAATATTATAGTTATTGACTATGGACAAACGAGTCTTATTTATAGCGTTAAAAATAATGCCGTTAACGAATAGTGTATTTATTATTATTATTTTTTTTATTTTTTTATTTCACGAGATCAGCAGACAGGCAGACGGCCCGCTTGTTGAAAAGCGGTTACCATCGCCTATGGACATTTGCAACACCAAAGTTGCTACAAATGCGCTGCTGCTCTCTTAAGAGAGACTGGAACCTGGTCACTAATGCCGGAACACAACTCAAGGTTGTTATGGCGACATACTTTAGACCAGGGGTGGTAGCCATCCAGTCGGGCAAATGCCCTACCACCTGGCTGTGGGTTGTTAAGTCGCCTCTTACGACAGGCCGCCCGGCCGCAGGAAATTGTATTCTTTCTCCGTTCCTGCACGGATAGAAATACATACGTTATCTGTCAATATTTCACGTCATTAACAAATAATAACAATATTGCATCACAAATAACTCATTAAACCCATCGCAACATCAATAAGTATAACATTATCCCAGATGGACCAGTAGGGTAATGCATAGTTATGTATTCTTGCTGACATAGATATAGATATCTAAAATATTTTTTATTTACATACATACATACATACATACATAACTTCACGCCAGTTCCCTTGCGGGGTAGGCACGAACAACAGAGCGCCATTTAGGCCCATTCTTACACACCTCACTTGCTTCTTTGACATTCATAACTCTTGTCATGCACACTCGTCTGTTCTTAAGGCTCCTGACATCACCCTCCGCTAGTACACGATCAATTTGATCATGGAAGGTGTGTCGTGGCCTTCCACGACTTCTGCATCCATCCACTTTTGCATTGTATATCTGTTTAGTCATTCTTTCATCATGCATTCTTTCCACATGCCCGAACCACCGGAGCATTCCTTTCCTTACCTTCACCCCGACACTCTCTTTCAGATCAACTCTCTTTCTTACTTCGGTGTTACGAACGCGGTCCGCGAGCGTCACTCCGCAGATTTTGCGCAGTGCTCGCATCTCAACCGCGTTTACTCTACTTTCATGCTCTCTCTTCCATACCCAACTCTCGCTTCCATACGTGAGCGTAGGTACCAGCACCGCGTTGTGTATGGCGAGCTGGGCCTTCTGGCTGAGGTTCTTAGCGCCTAGAAGTTTACCTAACGCTCCATTCAAACTATTCCCCAAATTTACTCTTCTTTCTATATCAGCGGTGTACCTTCCATCCCTGCTAAAAGCACATCCAAGATATACAAACTCATTCACTTGCTCCAGCATAACATCATCGACCATTATCCTTGCATTCGTTCTGGTTTCTTCTCTTTCAAACACCATAACCTTTGTTTTCTTCGCATTCAAATGTAAGCCTCTCGCCTGACAGTCATCTTTCATCATTGTGACTAGTGTTTGCAGTTCTGATGGCGATTCGGCTAAAAGCACGGCATCATCCGCATAAAGCAAGGTGCTTACAACTTACAACTATTTTTTATTTGTAGTAGGTAATATATTATACATTACATTAATAGGTGGTATGCTTAAATTTCGCACTGTATGTCGATTGAAACCTTTGAAGTATCATTGTTATGAGACACTGACGATATCGAAGCTTTTTGAGGTGTCAAATTCCTGCTTGAAGGGACATATGGCGGTGTGCATCGGTGCTACGTTGCGTCCGGACCGCGGCCTGCAAGGGTCGACGCCCGGCTTGCGTCGCTAACACTACCAATCGATAACCTGATTTGCACGACACCACTTGTCATGATTCACCCGACACAACCGAATTAACTAGTGTTTGATTACCACGACTATAGAGATCCCATTACGTATTGACCCGCCGCAGTCCGACATTGCCCCTTCGATTTGACTCTACGCGGTACATGTCACATGAGGATAGATCGCTTTGATGAATAATAGTTATCATATGTATTTAGTTGTCTGTTTTAATTATTGCCGATAACGATACATTATAACAAGTTTGTTTAGGGCTATATTATTAGTTTTTGAAATCAGATGTCATAATCGATAACACAAAGTTTTGCGAGTATTCAAAACTTCTATAAAAATAAACGTACTTACTTATTTTCTTGTCTTTATATAAGTATCAGATTTTGACTTCCTACAACATTCTGTATTAAGAGTTAAGAAATTAACTTAGGGATATATATAATGTGTGTTTGTCTGCTGATTACTATTACAAAGAGTAAACATTTAAGATTAAAATAATAACGAGAGTAATTATGAAGGAGAGTAAAGGTAAAATAAACCCGACCTTATTAATCTTACTGTGTACAATACTGTGCAACTGCAAGTCATCGACGAAAACATTAGATTAATCGCAGTGAGCTTTTAAATTCAAAGCATGTGTTCGCGGTATCATGCCATTATAGTACAGGTATATTTAATGGGTACTACTTAAATAATACGTCCAAGCTAGCAAATGGACTTTTAATCCATGACTATTACGACCAGAAGTATATTTTCTCAAAGCTGTCGTACCTATGTAAATGACGTTGCTGTTCGAGCAGTTGATTTTTGAGTGCAATTTTGTTTATTTTCTTAATATTGGCCAGCCCCTATTGCAATGTCACTTGATGCGACAATGCAGGCGTCCTGGTTGCCCAGGTCCGCGTGCAGCGGGAGGTCGACGCCCTCCCTTTGGACGAGTTAACCGCAGAATACTGACCCGCCCTGTTATTATCAAAGCATTTGCAACTTGAATCATTACAAGTTAGGGTTCCTTTTTGAAGACCTTTGTTATGTTTAGTCTAGCTAGAACTTTAAAAATTCAAAACCGCTATGAGATATATCAATAGCATACACGGAAGTGTGGATGAGCGCAGATTGCTTATTCAGAATAATTTATTTCACCAGATATACAAATGACAGTGCATTTTAATTATAAAGTATATATATATACACACACACATATACACACATACAGTTGTGGTCATATAATTAAGAACGATTTGAAGTTCTAGATTTTTTTAAATTTAAATCGTGTTATACACAGAGATGTGTACCTTATGAGAAGCAACTAGTTATGTTATAAAATAGCCACATTACTAGAGCAACGTGGCTTAAGAATAAAGAATAAAATCGCAACTATTTTTTTTCACATTTTATTTATTTTATCAAAGTAACACATTCAAATAGTACTGAAGCTGGACAAATAATTAAGAACGATTTATTAAACTGCTCGGGAATCGTTTTGTATGACACTCACATTTAAAAAATCACAATAATATGTAGCGCCAGAAATTTAAAAAGCAATTTAATACATTTTTAACTAAAATTAATAGTTAATAGCATATCCACGGCTTTTAATTACTGCTTTACACCGGCGAGGCATTGACTCTATTAACATTTGACATTTCGCAAGAGAAATAGAGTTCCATTCTTCTAAAAAAAGGTCGTACAGCTCTCTTAAATTCCTACACTGTGTATTTGAAACCTTTTTCTTTACTTCGAACTACAGATTCTCTATTGGGTTTAGATGTGGGCTGTTAGCTGGCCAGTTTAGGACAGAAACTGATTGCGCTGTAAGAAATTCCTTTACGGTGCGTGCAGTATGCTTTGGATCATTGTCATGCTGGAATGTCCAAATAACCGGCAGAACGTCTTCCGCATAAGGTAACATTGTTTCTTCCAGTATATTTTTGTATTGGAACTGATCCATGTTACCTTCTATCAACTTTACAGGTCCAATACCATGTCCAGAAAATCACCCCCAAATTTTCACATTTCCACCACCGTGCTTTAATGCAACTTTCGTATACTTAGGGTCGAATGCTGTATTCGGGGGCGGTCGTACATATCGTTTTCCATCAGATCATACTCTGTTTATTTTCGTCTCGTCAGAAAAAAGTACATTTTTCCACTGTCGCACAGTCCAGTTTTCATACTTTCTCGCAAATGCAAGCCGGGCTTGCCTGTGGTAAAGTTTCAACATGGGTACCTTTCTTGCTATCCTACCGTGCAATTTTTCTTCTACCAAACGTCTTCGAATAGTGCGTGCTGAGATTGCTGAAGGGTTGTTTTCACCAAAATATTCTTTTCTCAGCTCATTGGGTCCTTTAAAAGGATTTTGTTTTGCCATACGAACGATGTTTCGGTCATCCCGAGGAGTTGTTTTTCTCTGTTTAGGTACACGTGGAACATTCGAAGTAGTTTGATACGTAGCAAAATGCTTTACAGCGTGGAAAACCATCGTTTTTGAACATTGCAGATGGTCGGCTATCTTTTTATAAGACCAATTCTTCCAGCGAAGTTTTATTATTACTTCCCTTGTAGATTTATCACAACTTTTATTTTTTCCCATTGTTTTCTCATAAGAAGCAATCACTTTTAATCTTTTACAGCACTAAATGGAGCCAAAATTATACAACAGTAACAAATCGACTGAGTTTTCTCTATTTAAATTTGAATAAAGGTATAAAGTATTTAGCGTTCTTAATTACGTGATCAGCCAGTAAATAGGAATAATATATTTAGAAGTAGTGTAAAAAGTTTGTCTATTTATTTTTAGTTAATCATATCTATGAATATCCGTATCAATTAGTACAGCGGTAGTTTTACGATATCGAAAGAAATACAAAAATTGCATATATATTAGTTTTGCGTCTTAGTTTGAAAAAAATCTTCACTTTAAATAAGCGTTCTTAATTATATGACTACCACTGTATATATATATATATATATATATATATATATATATATATATATATATATATATATATGTCGCAGTTTGCTGCATATGTTAAATATTGAAGATATGATTGTAAAATCCCTAACGTAATATGTGATACGGGTTTATCTAACCTGTTAATTATCACGCCTAGAATATCATTTCACTTGACGTATAAAATGTCAGTTGATTGTGACATTAAGTTGACTTACGTAATGTCAATTGGTTAAAAAAAAAAAGGATAAAGAAAAGCAGGGGACGAAGGGGAATGAAGAAGGGGACGAGATAAAAACAAGTACCATTTTTCATTTGGATTGATTAGAAATAATTATTAGATATTGATAAATAATCTGAAACGTTAATAAAGTGTATAAGGTGTAAACAGCCTATTTATTAAAATGGAAAACGAACCTGGACGCTCGCTGTCATATATATATATATATATTATGATAAAATATTCTTACGACTATTCTTACAAAATGAGTTAAGAGTTAATAATTATGAATTAGTTATTAGATAACTTATGTTTATCGTATATTATTAGATTTCGATCAGGTCAGATTTGCTTGGTTGCGGTTTCAATAATGGTTAAGTGACCATAAACTCTATCCACATATCGCTCGTTTGGTAACACATTGTTCTTTTTATAATCAACATTCAATAGCACTGAAAAACACATGGAATGATATAGTTACCATTCGCGGTTTTCTCCAAATGGATAAGTAATAAATTGCTTCAACATTGCGTGAGCCAATTTTATCATATGATCTTTGTTCTGTAGCTCATCATGTCTTGTGTATTGTGGTCTTTTTGTGAGTCATCTGCTTTTAAAGTGGGCTAAATAGCGAGTTGCCTACTCTGCTTGTGCACACCACTTACGTACGTTTTTTCTGTACCGTGGCATTGTCATACACTTATTGAACAGAGAAATTGGTCATGACGCGACACTGACGAGGCAATTCTTTGAAGAATTCAACATTGTTGTGACGCCTAAGTAGTACTTCAATTGCAATTTTCAGATTAAAACACAAACAGTGTTTTAATCTGTGACAACTTATATGATGTTATACATTTGACAATTATTATTTTTATAGATAATATTGGAATTTATATTGAATGCCTGAGACCTAGCACACATCAAATCTGTAGTAATCTACTTTTTTTTAAAGTTTTTTCGGGGAAAATATAGCCATCAAGTGTGCATAGCGCGTGGTCTAATTTTATATTTTGATGTGAACAATAAAGACTTAATCATTTATTCAAAAATTAAATATATATTTTCCTTCATATGTATAAAGATATAAACAAATATTTGTATATGTAAGGTTAAATAGTAATTCTATCATAAAACCCGAGATGCGTTTTAAGATTTTACTTCAGAGTCTACAGTCTAACTATTTCATATAGGACGCTATAGGAGAAATTACAAAAATAGAGCGATAAACATAGTGGCTCTAAGTAGAACACTATTATTAACAGGCTTAAGTACATTTTTATACAATACAAATAAATATTTATTTCCTAGGAAAGTTTACGATAATGCTACAAGAGGTTTTATGTATGTGTAAGCCATACCGTCCTATTTGAAAAAGGCTTTAGGACTCGCATCTCTGCTTTTTCTTTTGTACTCCGCGCGTTCTATGATTTGAACTTGTAAAAAGTAACTAATAAAGACCATTATTATGAGCAAAAGCATTATAGTATGTACGTTCAAATTGATGGACAGGAGATCAATAATATAACATTCTAGTTCACATCACAGTCAGTTGAACGGGTCGCCGCAATAAAACGCGTTCGATAGCTGACCCTAAAAACTGAAAACGACTATTAGATAGTAAAATGCCGTTGTGCCGAATTAGATCGAGGTAAAATGATGACAAACTTGATAACGCAGTTATCAAAGTATTTTACGCGAAACGGCACATTGTTTGCTATGTGTGTACGCTGATAATAAAACATGTTTAATAAGTACCTGCTAACGAAACAAGGAAGTATTATTCTAGTACACTTATCTTTCAATAAATGTACTATGTGTAGGGTTACCGTCACGCGATAATAAATGAGAATTTAGTAAGTGTCGTCTTTGTTATTGTGTTGATCTAGTCTAGAAGTATGAAGGGTCGTCCTCAGGTAAAATGAAATGATAAATCAAATTTCAATACGCATCACTAAAATAATGGTCTCACGTAGTCAAGAAATTCGTGACTATACCCTTAACAAAAAATAATATAAAATAGTCGTACGTGAGGTGATAAGATATCGTTTACATAAAATATAATGGAAATAAAATATTATAATATTTACTAGTTAAATATTATAATATTTTATTCCATGTACTTAATATACATTTGAATGGTTTAAAAATAATAGTAATTTTAAGAATAGGTATGTCTGCAAATAAAATGATTTTCCGCAACCGTTAAAGTAATTTTGTATTCAGATTGGTAAACAGAGAGCGTAGAAACAGGAATGATTTCCATTTATCATTCACATCTGAGGTCCTTGAGACAGAAACTTATTCAAGGCCTAACGCGGCAGATCCCGGAAATATTCAACGGGATGGGATAAGAGACCTTGTGCCCCTTGTAAGAAGATTCAATCATCCTTGCCGCATTAATAAATCGGTTCTTATAATTTGGTTCACGCATTCTGCTCGACTTAAACAACATTACAAAAATTAGGCGCGTAAACCATTTCTAATATCTTTCGGGGAATTAGGTAATTGTGAAATATAGGTATATTTCTTGGTTCCGTAGTTAGTTTGGTAAAAACAGAGCCCTTATAATCGTATAATCGCCACGTCTGTTTGTCCGTGTCTGTTAGTCATTTCTTTAGAAAACTACAGGGTCTACATGGATAAAATTTGACAGAAACTTGGAGTTTCTTCAACTCTACAGTCATACTGTGAATTAAGTAAAGATTAGGAGTTCGTCATATAATTATGTAATTAAGAGTTGAATTTTTTCTCAGTATAAACAGCCATACGTCACTATAATCTCCATACCACGACCGGGACAGTACACATTGTTTTGGACACTATATTTCTGGTCAAAATTGTTATATATTACATGCATGTATTGCATATGTACTGCATCAAGTCGTGATAATTGTCTCCCCGTTTACCTTTTAATCTAAAATTTCTAAAAAAAATCACCGTGGTAGAGCTTAAAAAATATGTTCAACGAATGTAGCGGTATTATTATGATATAATACGGCGTATTTTAAATTAAATGCTTTTTGTGGTTCCATACCTAAATAATGAAAACAGAGGACATTTATCACCTCTACAGAACTCTGTCTTGCGCGGATTGCCAAACACTTACGCAATTTATTGAAATTTGAAGCAATGATTTTACTATTACAATAATAAATATATAAAAAACAACTTGTGTGACAAGAATATTGGTTATAGACCAAAATGTGCCATAATATTATATTACTTATGTAATGTTACGAGTCTGGGACTCGAATTAAAATGCCGTTGGAATTACTATAGAATTTATTAGAACTAAACAGACACGTATAACATAGGTACAAATATAACTAGACACTACTAGTAGAAACTGCACGATTCAATAACACGCGCAGTCCGTCACTATATCGCTTGTCGAATGTACGTCTTACTCTTATCGTAATCATCACTCGACTGCCCCACCCCCTCCGCTCGGGCATTGTTTTATATTCAACTGTGTAATACCGACAAAGGGCCGCGTCCACTCAGTTAATCCGTACATCTGGCAAGCTTCCACGCAATGCAATAACAACAAGGATTAGTTCGACACTAATGACGGCCATAAAACAAGTACGATAACAATAGGATGTTTTTATTAATTGCAAATTTTAAACACACTTCGTGTTCAACAAAAGAACTCCGAATACAGGAAAGGTAATAAATTGCGTTTTACGACAGCCAGGTGTGCGCATTTCTTTGTCGATATGTAACAGTAAATACAGCAATCTTGGTCCTAAAATTGAGTTCACAAGCAGCCATGGATGAAGAATACTAGCTCAGTTTTGTTCTTAAAATTAAAACGAACACCTAATATTATATAACATGCACCAAGCATGGTATCTTGAAGAAGTATTTGAACTCTCACTTTTTTACCTGTGTCGAATCATTCATGTTTGGCTTGGATGTCTTTTCCTTCCATGAGTTCTTTTTCAAATCACAAAGCTTATGTCAATGTTCACATAATACAGTTATCTCTTGATTAGTATTTATTCTTATATCCACCAATCTTCCAGTTCAGTATTTTCACAATTATTAAGTTTGTGGACTAGTTTTTAATAAATCTTTATTTTAGGCATGAAACTCATATAAAATTGCAATTAAACAATATTAAACTATTATTAAAAAATATTTGATACTATGAACTAGAAATTATTTTGCAAAATAAATAGAAATACAAATATTATTTACTTGCCACTAGCACATACATATAGCGCCATCTAAGGCTCAAAGGACAAGAGAAGAAATCATCAAAACACATTGTGTTATGAGATGTACATCAATGTATGAGATGAATGTTGGTAGACAAAGATATAAATTCTGACGATTCTATTCTCTTATTACTATTATGTATTCAGGAGCTTTGCCGAATTGTATATAGAAATCTCAGTGTTATGTGACAAAGCTATGATAGTTAACCACACTAATTCAGGTAAAACAGTTTAAATATTACATATACAATTACAATGAATGTATTTCATTCAAAATGGAATCTTACAGACTTCTACTACTTCATGAAAGTTATTAGAGCCTACTACTACTCCTAATGCAATTTTAGATACTGTTAAAAGAGAAGAAGCTGTCACAACGAACTCCCCAGCAACATATCATTACTTTATAATTGTCTTTATTCATGGTCAATTTTAAAGGTATTAATTTGTATGAACAATTACTCAAAGAGCTTGATAGGGAGGGATCACAACATTCCCGTTCAGTGGGCTCATCTAGATAATCTTTCATCATATAATATGCATTCTCCATAAACATTGCTTTATTACATTTTTAAACTTGTTTTCTGAAAGCTCTGGAAAATTTTCTGGGATTGTGTTGAAGAGCATGGGACTTGGCCTCACATAAGTATTGTAAATTTTATGGAATCTACACCTGGGAATTCCTAACTTATTTTGGATCCTAATATTTTTACAACATATTCATATATATATATATATGACGGCCTCTGTGGCTGAGCGGGCTAAGCCTTTGCCAGCCTACCTCACTGCAATGTAGAGGCTCCAGGTTCGATTCCTGGTGGTATAGTAAATTTCGGAAACATATTTCCTATAATATTTTCTTAAGTTTTCGCGACATGTATACATAATAAAACTACGTTTTAACGGTTTTAAGCACGGTAATTTTATTTGATTTTGGTTTTTCCGACATTTCGGCCACTTTTCAGTGGCCGTGATCATGGAAGACAAAGATGTCAAGTGTCAATGAGTATTGTTAAAGTTTTATTTAGCCTACCGCCAACTTGTTAATTTTAATTATTTCATTTTAATTTTGTTTATGGTTATTATTTACTCTATGGGAGCCTAATCTAATTTACTACCACTTCGCAACATGTTATGGTTTGAAGAGAAGAAGCAGCGCAAGAAACACTTCAGCAAACATACCTAGCTCTAATAATTTTATATAATATTAAAATGGGTGGAAGGAAAAAATAAAAGTAGTTATCAGTCAAGTTGGTTTGTGTTCCGTTGTACGCAGAAAGAGCTCACAGTGTCTTGAGGTCTGGCAGATGGGTTTGGGTCTTAATCGTTTTGATGATTACACAAATGCACAGTATAGTTATTTGATCAGTGTACCTTTTCCTAGCATTCTCTTTTACAAAAGTATTAAAAAGCACGAGTTTTATCCTTCAAAATAATTTATGAAAATAACAATACTATCCAATAGAAAAGAACTGATTGTGAAAATTATTTTTATTCTCTCTTTATTATATTTAGAATTTTTATGCACACTGGAATGCCAATCCTACACTCAACACTATGCTATTTATTACACCTATCTCAGTCTTACAGGTGAGCAACGATTTTTATTATATACAATATTTATAACCTATATATTATATACAATATAAACCTACTTGTTGCAAAAGACAACTCTTAAGTGGCTTGGGAACCAAGTCACTAATGTACCAATATCTCATTCTAGTGATGTAGATTTAAATTCAGGCAGAGGGAATAAGTATATTACTAACTTCTGTCTCTATCTATCTAGCCTAAGATATTGGAAACAAAACAATAAAACTAGCACACATATTGAGATCACTGATATTTGTAACCAACCAAATTATCTCAAAAAAGTAGGGAGATTCTAAATGATATCACACACTATGAATATATTTGTTATGAGTCCAACTTTACTGACACATGGTGTTGGCAAAGTCAACAGTAAAACAATACCTGATAGAACATACCACAGAACAAGGTCTCTGGGTGATTGGCAGTCCATAGAATTCATCTTTACATTTACGTTTGAGACGAGAATGGTCGTCTTAACAAGGTTCGTACGTGAGCCGAGTGATAGAAATAGACTGAGAGGCCAATTAATCGCTACATACTAATGGCAATGGTAAGAATGTTATTAATCTCCATATTGCTTGACGTCATATGAATAATAAAGCCAACCTACTAGGTATTCGGAATTGAATAGATGTTTTGTTATCCAAAGGCAATTATTCAGTATTATAAAAATCATGTGCCAAGGGCGAAAAATGTGAAAAAAATAGTAGGTTGACGTAAAAAAATTTAAGGTATGGGTAAAAGATACTTTACCTGTATTAAATTTCCTCTGGAAATATTTTCACTAGTCACGTAATAAAACCAGTCAACTAGGTACGAAGAAACGATACCAACGATTTTGTGAGTTTTGTATGGATTAAAAAACAAAAGAAGCAGAAACAGAAAGAACACAGGGAAGGGAAATTACACGAGCCGTCATTTTTTTATTTATTTATGCCAAATGCAAGCTATGGCTACGAATACGAGTCTTTTCCGAGCTCATAACAGTGTTACTAGATGTAAAAATTAGGTCAACATAGTACGACTACAGGCCGGCCAATTAAAGTATAAAATATAGGGCCACCACTTTGTCAATTTAGTTCTCAATCACCTGCACATACCGTCGCGATGAGAGCGCGAGTGTTCCGCGCGCGGTCACCTCTTCTCCTGTGAGGCGAGTCACAAACCGCCCCACGCACACAGAGCTTGTAGATGGCGAGGGATAAAAGGAAATTTCCCGGCGGTGGAAGTGGCCTTTGAAGCTCACGCCTCCCAGGGCTGCGGAGAGGCTAGGTCATATACCCGTAGACCTGCCATAAGGCGCAGAACGGAACCCCCAGGGGCTTTAGTGGGTATCCCTTACTGGGGAGTGGCAATAGCATGGCACGAGTTTTGACTGGGGCATGCTAGTGCCACCCCCGATCTGGCGAATCCCACACTAGGTCGCGAATTATCTCCCCAAGGTTCTGTATTTGTCGCGGCTTAGTCCTCAAACGGATTTTCCCTGGTCAAAAAAAAAGGTCGTCTTGGATCTCCAATCCCGGTTTGCTGAGATTCTTCCCCTCAGACTTGACATCACCCTTTGCCCGTCATCAATTAGTCCATTGTTCTTGCCCTTTGGGAGGCATCACTAGATTCCTCTCTCATGGTACCAGTCCAGCTGAGATAAAGCCTAAACCTACAGCAGGTTGCCCCCGGACTCACAGAACTCCGGTAAAACTATAAGGTCTTTGGATCAACAACATAAGGTTAAGTCCATATAAAATTTTAAAAAAATCACCATAACCTCATTTATGATTTATGTCAATGTCTTTTCTTTCAATAAATTTCAATTGCACAGCACATTGGACCACTACGATTCGTGATTTGTGATCTCTACTTAAATTAAACTTCCTCAAATTGACTAGTTCTGTTAGCAAAAAATAAATATGATCAAAAGTAATATTTGTTGCTAATTTAATAGTAGTCTAATAATTTAAAATTGTAGAAAAACAAGCAATAATGGCTGATGAAGAAATCAATGGAGATACAGACGATATTCAGCATGATAAGGACAAAACTCAAAAGAAAACTGCCAAACACGATAGTGGAGTAGCTGACTTGGAAAAAGTCACTGACTACGCCGAAGAGAAAGAAATCTCCTCTCAAGACATATCTGGTGTAAGTAATACTGTACCGAAATGCCTTTTTGATAAACCCATTTCAAATTTTCTTATGTATTTCTTTATTTATATATAAATAAGGCCTTCTAAAGCAGTGATTTTCCGAATAGATTGGGAAAATTACTTTTTTAAAAAATAAAAATATTACCTTACTTATTTTTTCAATAGTTTTGAACCAAACAAATTTTTGCTAGGAATATACCCATAGGACACCTTGATTCCATAAAAGAAGGGTAAAGAGTACAATCCTCACACGCATCCCCATCTCCAACAAAACTATAGTCTGAGATATGAAGTTTTTTTCTCAATTTCATTCCTGCCGTAGCCTTCTAACTCAAACAACAGAATTTTGAGTTGCAGACAGCATCTGCTCTGATAGAGGGTCGGGAGGGGTGTGTAACCCTAAAATTTTGATTATTCTAGTTTTTTTTTCAGAACTACGGACTCGAGTTCTTTACCCTTTTTCACAACTTAATTTCTATGAAAGTTTTTAGAGTTCATACACGCTTATTCTTTATTTTTGTTACTGTGTGTGGACATTAATTTAGTGATTTTTATCTGGGGTAACTCCACAAGTAAAGATATTGCTTTTAAGGCGCAGAAGAGATGTATCAGGGCATGTTTAATTTAAAAACTACAGATAGCTGTTTGCCATATTTTAAAAAAACATAAAATATTGATTTTACCCTGTCTGTATATTCTTGAAGTAGCACTGTTTGTAAAAGCGAATCTGCATTTGTTCAGTAAGTTTTCCGACATGGCAAGTCGCAATAGACGCGACAATAACAAGCTTTGTATACCTGCCCATAGAACCGCTTTAATAGGGAAAAGTATATTCTGCATGGCGCCAGTAATATTGAATAAAGTACCCAAATCAATTAGGGATAATAACATAGATTTGTTTAAAAAGAGGCTACAAAATACATTATCCGAAAAATGCTATTACGACATTAAAAATTTTCTTGATGACCAATTTTAAATTAAATTTGACATTATATAATATATACCTTGACAATTTTTATTATTCTAATATTTCATTTTTACATTTTTGACATTGTAGTTTATATGGAATAACTTGCTCTTGACATATTATCTACAATTACTGTATAATTCTATATAAAAGTAAAATGAATGTCTGTGGATTGAATGGGTTATAATCTGTTATTACTAATTAGTTGATTTTCAACTTTTAATTAATATTTGCATGCATGAAAGGGCAAAAACATGTGAAACAAAATAACATATTTTCATCTAATGTTTTTACTAACCATGTTTTTAAGCAAATAAATGATTTGATTTGATTTGATTATGTTGTGGTGTACCTTAAGAATAACTTATTATATTAATTTATTCTAATTTTAATACTAAACTTATACTAATAATATATAATAATAATAATAAGTTTAGTATTAAAATAAATTAGATTATTCTAGTTAAAATGTTTGATTGACTGTTGTTACCAATTCCATTTATTTTTCATATTTTGTATGTTTTACATTCACAAATTGTTGATTAAATAAATTTCTTATGTTGTTATTATCAAATTCGCCACAATGAACAAACAAAGAAAAGAGATCCCAACAGCCTTGTCAGATGTATTAATTTTTAGTATTAGGTAAATCAAATTGTTTGTCTTTGACTGAGACCAAACAACAGTGTTCTTGTGGCAGTTGAAAAACATTTCACTAAACAGTTGAGATTATCTAAACAAACACATAATTCAGACTTTAAAAAGAACCTATATATTGTAACCATTGTTGGGCCAGTAAAGTGATAGACCTAAAACATCTCCACTTAGCAGAGATGATGTTGAGATTGATGTGTGGTGTTAGAATAGATAAGTTGAGAAATGTGTACATAATTAGTGAGTGAAAAATTGAGAGGAAGAAGACTAAGGTGATATCGGAAAAGAAGAGGAAAACATACTAGGGATAGAATGAGGCTTATTAAAATAAAAACCACATTCATTAAAGACAAGACTGGCCAGGGATAGAAAAATAAGAAAAGCTAGTTTGGTAAAAATTAGATGCAATATTTTTAATACCAGGCCATTAAGAAAGTATTGTGAAAAAAGTTTGTATGTATGAGAGACTGCCGCCCAGTTATAATCTATTTTGAAAATATAATTATTTATAAATAAAAATAGGTATGTTCCAATTTCAAAATTTCACCTCCACATTGTTTGCGAGGTAATTTAAATGATCGTGTCTCATTGAAAAATGGGTCTGCGCCGGGAACATTTTCGCGCTATAATTTTTTACGATTTCAAGTGTCGCCTGAAACCGGACGAATCGTACGATAGACTTCAAATGGCATTCATGGATGAAAGCCCTTCTAAGGCAACCGTGTATCGTGGGTACAACTACTAACTTTGGGGGATGAAGAAAGAAGTTACCTTTTGACGGCTGTTACGGAAGAAAATGTGCTAGCAGTGAAAAATTTAATCCAAGACAATAGGCGAGTTACGTATCAAGAGATTCAGCACGTACTGCAGATTGGATCGGGAAACCTTCACGAGATTCTACACCTACATCTTCGCGTGAGGAGGATAGTTTCCCGCTGGGTGCCGCACAACCTCGGCGATGCTCAGAAGCAGGCTCGGGTAGAATGGTGCCGTGATATGATAAACAAATTTGAAGCACGCTCGTCTCGGCCTGTTTACGAAATCATTACGGGTGATGACTCCTGGTTTTATCAATACGATCCAGAAACGAAGCGCCAGTCGACGGTTTGGGTCTTTGAAAACGAATCAACGCCTCCCAAAGTGAAGCGATCTAGAAGCGGGGGAAGATTTTGATCGCGAGTTTTTTCAATTTGACTGGCTACATGGTGTCAATTTCTTTACGGAACCAAAGAAGCAGCAACGCTGAATGGTGTACTACCAAATGCTTGGCAGAAGTTTTCTCTCTCATGAGAGCTATAAGCGACCAAACAGGGCTCCGCGAGCTACTTCTCCACCACGACAACGCGCCCGTCCATACCGCGCTCAAAACGAGGGACTTCTGGACAGTACGCCGGTCAAACTCCTGGGTCACCCTCCTTACAGCCCTGACCTAGCACCATGTGACTTCTTTTTATTCCCGAAAATAAAAAATCAGCTCGGATACAATTTTCGTTGCCGGAAGATGCGCTGTCAGCGTTCGAGCAAGCTGTAAACGAGGTGTCTGCGGCGGACTGGAAAATGTGTTTCGAAAACTGGTTCAGACGCATGAAACTTTGTATATAGGCTGGTGGAGAGTACATTGAAAAGATTTAATAAAAAAATATTTATCTATAGAACACTTTTTTATTTTCGCAAAATTTTCTGAGTGTATTTGTTTTTGTTTTGTAATACATATTGTAATAATTTTAATAAAAATAGTTTTTTACCTGCAACGGGGCTTTATGGCGAAGCCTTAGGTGAGTAGCGACACATCATACCCGACTTCCAGAGGCCAAGGCCAGGCCCCCATGCTTGCCTTAGTCAGCCGGCATTCAGTGGAGATCGCTAGCGCTAAGACTCAATCTCCAGGGGTGGAAGTGATACATGGTCTAACGTCGGAAGTAGCTTCGGTGAACTTGCAGTCCACTCTTAGTCCTTTATAAGAGCCCTTAGCGACTCATACCCATGTTGCCCCCTCGCCAACCTTGTACGGCATTTTTGAGGCAAATGCAGGGAGTGGCCGGTCCACGCTGCCCATTTTTACATGTTCCCCGAACATTGTGATGGGCAGACGCCATAGTCTCCATAGCCCAGATCCCTAGTTCCACTAGCAGTTCATCCCAATACCCCAGTACCTTTTGTTCTCATTTCATAAAATAGGCCTACATTGACCGCGGCTTGTCCTTGGCTGCATTTTTATATGGTGTAGATAGGGATAATCGCCGGTCAGTGTCACACCACATTTACATTAAATTTGTCAAGGGACTGCTACGTGTTGGCCTTCCCATGGCCCCATGCAAGCCCTCCAAAAGTCCGGGTCATTTTTATGGGCCGTGGTCTTCAAAGAAATTTGTTTGATTTAATTTGATTTTAATGTATCAACTTTCAGGCACTTTCATTAATTGGCGATAGAAGAAACAAAGAAGCAGCCGAGCGTCTTGAAAAAGAGAAGGAACTTCAAAAAGTTTCAGTCAAAAAGGATGACATAGAGTTAATAGTAAGTATTGTTAATACTTATGCATATAAAAAAAAAACTTCTACCGTCTTGATAGTTGTTTTAATTCGATTATTTACCTAGTTATCAGAGGTCTGTAGATTACAATGTTTACCTTTCCTAATAATCATGTGAACTAAAATACCTTTCTAATAGATAGTATACAAAAGCTTGAGAAAATATTAAGTTTCTTCCAAAACAAGTCAAAAAGGATGACATAGAGTTAATAGTAAGTATTGTTAATACTTATGCATATAAAAAAAAGCTTTTACCGTCTTGATAGTTGTTTTAATTCGATTAATTACCTAGTTATCAGAGGTCTGTAGATTACAATGTTTACCTTTCCTAATAATCATGTGAACTAAAATACCTTTCTAATAGATAGTATAAAAAGCTTGAGAAAATATTAAGTTTCTTCCAAAACAATTTAAAATGATTAGCAGACTGTCAGACAGATGAGCAGTACATTTTGTTAAACAGCAAAATTGTAGTGTATTTTCACTTCATTCATTTGTAGTTCACTGTTTTCTGACTATTTTGATAGGTTCATAGGTTTGCCCTTAAGACAATTATCGATATACTTATCGGTATACCAAAAAGCCGCAAGACTAACACTATCACTATCTCGTAATATACCAAGAAAATATACCCATTTCATACAAATCATACAACTCCTATATAAACAGAGTGAGACAACAACACAATTAACGATCACGTGCACAAACGCGATCTGCACTCTCATCGCGGACACATATGTGTTAATAGTGAGCTAAAGGGTTAAATTATGTTGGAAATGAAAACGAGTAAAAAGAGAAACACAATTGCCAACATATTTTTATTATTATTTATTTTTTCTCTTTATCATATAATTAAGTTTATATAACATTTTATTTAATAATTGATAATTGAAGTAATTACAATTTTAGTGGTGAGAAGCATACACCACTTCGATTTTTTTTGCAATTTGACAGCATGTAATTTTTATCTAATATATATAGATTTTCGAAACAAATATGTTTATAGTTTTGGAGAAAATCACTTAAATGTTATTATGCAGTGGGTATTATACATACAGCTGTAAGCAGGCCAATTTTTTGTAAGTTTCTATATAAATATACATAATATTGTTATAATTTGGGCTACCTGCATGTCTGTAAACAAAGCACATTTATTACCCGCCGGCGTTTGAGTTAATAACATTGAAACTATTTATGACTGTCTTCTTTTGTTTACTTTGTGTTTAAAATTTGTGATTGGAAAAAACAGTTCATTGTGTATTGTGATCTTTATGGTAGTCAGTAACCAGGTGTGATTCTTGGAAAACTCAGTCCACGCGGTCAAGCAGACATATTGTACTTATACAGTATAAAGCAATGCCCCAATGGAGGGGTGAGGCAGTCTAGCGATAAACAGCCGCGAGGCAAGACTTGTGTACGTTCGATAATCTATTTAGTGACGGACTTTATGCGTGTTATTGAATCGTGCATTACGTTTGAACTGATTGTGTTCAGTTATATTTGTACCTATGTTATACGTGTTTGTATAGTTCTAATAAATTCTATAGTAATACTAACGGCATTTTACTTCGAGTCCTGCAACTCTTAACAATATTATATTTTTGAAGAACCATTTGCATGATGTATTTACGGTATTTAACAAAAAAGTGTGGCAGTAAGCATTGTTAGCCTTTAGACCTGCAAGTTTTGTATGCGTAAGCCTTTAGGGCTAAATGTGCACTAAGATTTATCAATACCAAATTCATCCTTTCAAGGTGAGTGCAGTTGATATAAATCATATTGTAGTTACAGGTGTAACGCCAGGCTAAGGTACGGTAAGGTATAATATGCATAGTGTTATAATGAACTAATATTCGCTGTAAAAAAACATGGTGAGAAAACATGCAGATCGAGATGACCAATGTGAAACCCGCCAAACTGCCTTAGATGAGAGTAACTGATACACCGTTGGTTACACTAAAGCAGGCAGGCCTGAGCCCAGCAGTGGGGCATTTAAGGGCTGATTTAAAAATTAACATCTATCTCTTCCGAGTTAATAGTTTTATTAATTGTTACTTTGTTAGATACTTTACTTTATTATTTAAATTCTTTATTATGTTGTTTAGACGTCTCACGTGACCAAAAGACTGGTCTGTACCTCAAACAACGCATTAGCGTTGCAATACAGGGAGGTAATGTGGCCAGTCTTCTGGGCACATTTCCAGCTGACAGCGGTCTGGGACTAGATTTTATAGTTTAATTTTAATTTGTACATATACTTATCTATAATTTAGTTTAGTCTTTATTTAATTCTTTATTCAATATTTCAGGTTAAAGAACTGGAGATATCAAGAACATTAGCAGAAAGAACTCTCCGAGAGCACAGAGGTGATGTAGTGGCAGCACTGACTACACTTACTAATTGAGGTGATAGCTGTCCTTATGTTAATCTGAATTTAACATTGTAAGAGTTGTCGAATAGATTTTTCTATTCGATTGATATGTTTTTTTATTTACTACAACTCTACAAGTCAGCCCATGAAAGCTAAAGATCTTTTCACCAAATGAAACTTCCCTATATCCAAAAGCGTCCAAAGGCTGAATTTATTTTGGGGGTATTTAGATAGATTGCTTTGGTAACCTTTTTATACTTATTAATTGACAAAGGTATAATAAATCGATTTATTCTTAGTTCACCATAGTAATAATTTGTCCAAAAACAACCTACTCTTAATTTTTTTGTTATTTCTGGCTCTAACACCTGTGACATTGAATTTGACAATGCCACAGTAAGAGGGCAGGTGACCAAAAAGTGTCGCATAAGTAGCATTTCACTAAATAGTTAAGAATTTAAGCAATCGGGTTGTTATGTCTTAATAACCACCTATTACTACTAGTTAAAATTTGACATAAGTCCATACAACTAATGTTGTTAAAAAAACCTGTCATTTCAACAAGAACCTTTTTGTAGCGCGTTTTATATATTTGAATGTTATCAGAATATAGTACGTCTTTACTTCTATTATTTAGGTTTCCAGGTGAACTGTAATCTACTACGCGTATATAAGTGTAGGAATAAAACTGCTAATATTAATTTTATGTTCTGTATTATTTCCCGGTCCATAACGAACAAATGTCAATTTTCTTAGAATGGTAAAGCCAGACATCAAAATCCTCCATCTTTGGTTTATTTTTGTAAAAAAAGTTTCAAAGTACACAACAAAATATAATCCTTCAAATTTCCGCCAATAATTTAGACTTTATATACTGTGATGAGTTTCTCAACATATTACTCTACAGAAGTTGTACAAAAGGTAAAGGACTAAACTTGTACAAAGGGTAGAGAAAAATAAAGCATAAGAAGCAACAGTTTACTTAACCTTCAAATCATTTGTCTTCTCATTTTATTACAATTAAAATGAAAAGCTGTATACTATGATTATCATTCGTCAAATAATATTGACACTTCAATTTAATTACTAAATCAATCTTATAAAGAACATTCTCCATTTACAGATCAAAATAAACACAATACAACATATAACTTAATAATAGAAATACGGTTTATATATGAATTGAAGTGTTGGCAACATCAGTAGATTTGCTTTCTGGAGTGTAAGGAGGCGGCGGTATACTGCTGTCGTGAATCTAAAAAAGAAATCGGGTAAAACATTTCACAACGATAACAATACTTTTCGTCCCGGTGAAACGATTTTCCCTGCTGGAAAAAAATTAAATAAACTATGCAATACATGCGATTCATGTCCCAACTTTTTTACAGTCACTTTTAAATCGCGGCATAAATTGTAATAAAAAAATATTAATAATTTTGTAACATAATTTTATACTTATAAACTACTTTTCACTAAATTATAATTGAACTAGCGTTTGACACGCGACTAGGCCACGTGTCAAACCCTAGGCAGTAGCTTTATTTTACTTACATAAAAACTTCATTCGGTTTTTGCATATTAAAATATAAAAACATAAAATAATAATAAAGAAACTAGGTCCACATAATCTAGACAACTGCCGAGTAAGACAGAGGTGAGTCGAAGCAAACCTGATTTGAAGTAATATAATGAATAACACTCCCGGAAAAATTCCCGCGGGATTCCCGAAATATAAAGCATTGCATAATTTAAAAAAGACTTAAGCTATAGTTTCAGTGAAATCAATGCAAAATTTATGCAATTTAACTAATTTGTACCATACCCGGGAAAACAAAACTTCCGTGGGACTTCTGGTATACAAAATATACATTTCATTACACTAAATTGGCTATCAATCAGTAAAAAAATCACTGAAATTTGTTTTTTTTTAATCTGGTCACAAATAATTACCCGCGGGATTCCCGGGAAAAAAAGTAGCGCGGATTTTAAGTAAGAATTTACTGTCGGAATCGCATCGAAATCGATCGATTAGTTAAACAAACAACTACTTTTATAATGAAATCGGGCGTTAAATCTAAATCTGATGAACTCATTTAATAGGTCACATGAAACCTCAAGTAAATTTCTTTTTCTTTGGCATTCTACCAACTAGTATTTTTTGTCACTGAAGATGGTGAATATTTAGCTCAAATTTAAGTTAATCTATAATATTATAACATTCTAAGCATGTCGTGTCTACATTATGTATATACATTAAAGCTATTTAAAAAAAAATTGGAACAGAGTACTTGAACGATGGAGGATGCTATTTTTTTAAATTTCTTATGTTTGTCCGTTTGTTCGGAATTTATTTTTTTCTCACGATAGTCCTAAATCGGTTCTAAATCTATTAAAAAAATTCATGCCAAGTTCATAGCTCTTAATTTTAATTTTAACCCGGCCCCCATAACCAAACTTTTAAATGGAAATAACAGGGGAAAACATCTGTTATTACTTTGGAATTTTTTACGTCATGAACGGATGTACAGATCATGTCGACAAACAATAATTCTTGTAGAAAATTTAACGCTCTACAAAAAAGGTCTCTTATGATTTTTTGCTAACTCTTAACGGTTTCTAAGTTATTTAAGGTCATAGTTGAAGCTTAAGTCCATTTTACGATTTTTTTATTTCTACCGTCGTTTAATGATTTAAAAATGAAAAAAGGATAATAATTCTTAATCTCAATGGTTTTTTTTTTGTTTTTTCTTAGAAAACTTTCAAAGTAACCGTGACCCTAAAATGATAGTTACATTAATTTTTCTCTAATTTTTGAACTATCGTGAGTTTCAACTATTTTTCCAATTTTAAATTTGAAATTATCAAAACGTTCTAATTTTAATTGGTAAAAATATTGATAAAGTCTAGTCCCAAATTTATATTTCGGGATAAGTTCATTTTAGAAACTGATTATGCCGCCCTCTATCATATTATACTTTAACTTTTTGTATTTAAATTAATTCTAAAATACCCGTAATCTATATTTTTTATCTTAACTGTATCTAAATAGTACGCAAATGTTTACTGTTACTTATGCTTCCTCGTTGTTTAATTTAATCTTTAAATTTATCCATTTGAATTAGTGATCAGAAAAATATGGAGTTATCACGTTTACGTCAAAACATTTTTTTAGTTGGTGATGTTGACGTCCAAATAGTGGGTAATAAATTACCATCAAAATTGCAAGCTCTAAGTTTTCTTTTTTCATACACGTATTTTAAACGTTTCTGTATCAGAAAGTATTGCTGCAGTAATTGATGAAATTATTGTGTTTTGGAAAAAAGCTAAAATCCCGTTCAAGACGTGCTTAGATGTCGAGATAAATTGAAAAAATTGTACGATGAAAGCTGTAAAACTGCATTACGATTCGTCGAAAAATTGTCAGTTGTGAATGATTGTGCTGAGAGAGGAATCAAACTAGTGCAAGATTTTTGTAATCATTACACAAAAGATGAAAAACAAATGCAATATGTATTACAGTTGGTTAAAGACCATCGTCAAATGTTTCCTGACGCGCTAAAAAAATCTGTAATAACTTCATAATAGTATCAATGTTAAAAAAAATGATAATAAAAGCATTTTTTTTAATTGATTGAAATTTTGATAATCGGTTTTTTCAATAAAATAATACTTTTTTTCAGAGCATGCGTGAAAGTAAAAAAGTGGTCTAAATTATGAATTACAATCCTTTTTTCATTCTTAAATCATTAAACGACGGTAGAAATAGAAAAATCGTAAAATGGACTTAAGCTTCAACTATGACCCTAAATAACTTAGAAACCGTTAGAGTTAGAAAAAAATCATACGAGACCTTTTTTGTAGAGCGTTAAATTTTCTACAAGAATTATTGTTTGAAGACATGATCTGTTCATCTGTTCATGACGTAAAAAATTCCAAAGTAATAACAGATTTTTTCCCCTGTTATTTCCATTTAAAAGTTTGGTTATCGGGGGGGCCGGGTTAAAATTAAAATTAAGAGCTATAACTTGGCATGAATTTTTTTTAATAGATTTAGAACCGATTTAGGACTATCGTGAAAAAAAATTCGGACAAACCCTAAATAGGTCCTTATTTATTACCCTAATATATATATATTCGATGCCGAGAATGAATATAGGATACTTTTTATCCTGAAAAATGGAATAGTTTCCGGGATAAAAATATATTTGTCTCTCTGTTTGTTATGCATTTACGGAAAAACTATTGGACCGATTTGGCTGAAATTCGGTATATAAGTAATTTTAATACCGAGGGTAGACAAGGCATACTTTTCATCCCGGATAATGGGATAGATTTATGTAAAAGTTATCCCAGAAAGTAGGATAGGTTTTGTTTCTTTGTGAATTGCCATTTCGTCATTTTCGTAATTTTGTTAGTTTTGATAGTTGTGGTAATTTTTGTAGTTTTGATCGTTTATGTATTAATTTACAGATAGTCAGCGACGGGGGATAGATAAATAAAACTAGAACGGGTTGAAATAGGGGATGAAAGTTTGTATGGGAGACCAATCATTTCTCAAGTTTATAGATATAAAAAATAATAATCTATAAAAAAAATGGGAAAGTAACTCGATCTGTCTGTCAGAATACCGAAACTAGACGTAGATACTTTTCATCCTGCGAGATGGGATAGTTTACGATATAAAATGAAGTGAGTCTTCCGGGGGCAAATAGCACCAACATAAAAAATTAATACAATGTAACCTGTATTAACGCCTGCTCTGTAAGCAAGTGGTTGAACCGCGTTATAAATGTTTCATAAGAATAATTTTGATTCAAACTAGATCTCTTACATAAAAATGGACCAATTTCTTTTTCACAAGAACTGATTTATAAATTATACAAATGTATATGGATGAAATTAATATTTGTCAAGCTATTATTGTCAAGATTAATGGATTACAGAATTGTCGTAAGTAAATTCTATTAATTTATCCTTACTAATATTATAAACGCGAAAGTTTGTAAGAATGTATGGATGTATGTTTGTTACTCTTTCACGCAAAAACCACTGAATGGATTTTGATGAAACTACAATAATATAGCTTACACATCAGAATAACACATAGGCTATTTATAAACATATAGTGTGAATTATCTAAAATATAACGATTTTCCCATCACCATGCGGGTGAAACCACGGGCGCAACTAGTATCTTCAAAAATGTGGTAATGTGCGATTGAGATAGTGGACTCTCAACGGCCGTGTGTCTAGTTGAAATACGTGTGTCGTTTCAGGTCGCTACTCGCAATGGAGAAACTTGCTTATTAATTGTTTTATCCACTATCGATGTTTCTTGTTTTCTATATTTTTTTTGTAATCTCTTTCTTTTAATAGTGTGAACGACTATTAAAGCAGCAGCTACTGTACGCGTGTCTGGAGCCATCGCGCTTTTGCTATGAACTGGATCGCGTGGCCTCACTTTGATACGCAACTTGCCTCGACCCTCTGCCTCAAAGTGAGCAAGCTCAGTCTACCTCAAATAGAAGCTGCTCGACCCGAGGCTACCTCTAGTGAATACAAAGCAAACTATTGACGAACAAAGTATTCTCGTAATAGTGAAATTATTATTTTATTGTTCGTGCCTACCCCGCAAGGGAACTGGCGTGAAGTTATGTATGTATGTATGTATGTATTATTTTATCAACATATGTTCTTTTTTTTATAGCAATAGCGTTTGTTGAAAATTTAATCTTAATATGAAAATGCAAATTTGTTCTATGTACTAACAAAGATTAAATGTTATACTCACAAAACCAGAATTTAAGTATGTTATGGCTGGATATATCGCAGAGCCTGAAGCAGGAGTTCTAGAATATCTAAAATAAAAATTAAAGTTATTACATACTATGGAAGAAGAATATTAGGAACGACAATAGGATTTTTATTTTCTTGAAAACACTTTCTTAGACATTGTATTTAATTTTTATGTAGATAGATAGCTATAACATTTTATTGATCAGCATATAAGCAATTACTAAAATGCACGATATAGTAAAAACAGAAGGCGGCCTTATGTGCTAAAGCCTCTTCCAAGCAACCTAACCTAAAAATAATTTAAATTAATCTGTCGATGTAGGTGGTGCACAGTATTAAATAGGACTAGAAATACACATACTTAACTACTTTATAAATTAAAAACATAAAATCATATTTATATTTCTTAACAGTTATTTAAGAAAACGTAATGTATTCTGAGTGAGTCCTTAAATGTGGGCAATGTTTTGGCCTCTGATAATAAGAGGCAGCGTATTCCAAAGTTACACAGCCTGCACTGTGAAGGAGTTATTATAAAAGCGTGCTTCTTGTTTAAAGTACAGGAGTTGTTAATATAGGTTACATTGTACTCAATTTTTATGTTAGTGCTATTTACTCGGAAGTTTAATATCATTTTATATTGCAAACTAAAATTACAGCAAAACCAATCCAGTATTCCTAGTAGTTTTCTGTGAAAATTTAACGGAAAGACATATCTTGTTACTATCGCATTTTTTATAGATGATGAATGTTTATATCCTATAAACTTGAGAAATGATTGGTCTTACCCAAACTTTCAACCTTTATTTCAAACCGTCCTAGCTATATTTATCTATTCCCCGTCTATGACAACTACATAAATGACAAAAAGGACAATAAGAACAAATCGGACAAAGCGGACAAATCGGACAAATCAGATAAATCGGACAAAAAGGACAAATCGGACAAAACGGGTAAATCGGGCATATCGGACAAATCGGACAACTTGGACAAATCGAACAAATGGGACAACTCGGGTAAATTGGATAATTCGGGCAAATCGGACGAAAAGAACAACTTGGACAAATCGGACAACTCGGACAAATCGAACAAATCGGACAAGTCTGACAACTCGGACAACTCGGACAAATCGGACAACTCGGACAAATCGTACCACTCGGACAAATTGGACAACACGGACAATTCGGACAAATTGGACAACTCGGACAAATCGGACAACTCGGACAACTCGGACAAATTGGACAACTTGGAGAAATCGGACAACTCGGACATAAAGGACAAATCGGACATAAAGGATAAATCGGACATAAAGGACAAATTGGACAAATCGGATTACTCGGACTAATCGGACAAAAAGGACAAATCGGCCAAAAAGGACAAAATGGAAAATCACAAAAAAATCTGTTTGACTTTTTGGGATAATCTACATAAATCTATCCTAAAATCTATCCCATTATCCGGGATAAAAGGTATCCCTTGTCCACCCTCTTACGTACATAAACGTACGTATGTACGTATTAAAATTACATGTATATCGAATTTCAACTAAATCGGTCAAGTAGTTTTTCCGTAAAAGCATAAGAAACAGAAAGACAAATAAACTGACGGACTCATAAACTGCATCAAAGTAATAGACGACTTTGAAATAAATATTTTAACCAAGTATGCAAACTTTCTATACAGATTTAAATTGAAACCTCTAGATTGGTTCGTGAACTTTAAAACAGCGTAGGGTCATATCCTTAAGTTTAAGTTTGTGTACTGGAAAGGACCTTAAGACTTTTTTTGAAGAAAAAACAGAAATTTAAGGAAAATTGGTTTAATGAAAAAATTGGTTTTAACAATAGACACAAACTTTATGCAAGGGTTTATTTATGTTTTAATAAGGTGTATTACCTCCACGTGCCCTTATTACGGATTTTTGAACCATAATATGGATACTTCGTCCGAACAAGCGGCTCAAATTGTAGCATTGGTGCGGGAGGGCTTGGATCAACGAACGCTTGGTAGAAATTTAAATTTAAACCAGTCTACGGTTTCTAGAATATACAGAAGGTTTGTGGAGACAGGTTCTTACAGAAGGAGACGTGGTACAGGCAGAACTCGAGCAACCACTGGTCGTGATGACCGATTTATTGTTACAACTTCCCTGCGAAATCGATCCCTCACGTCTGTTAACATCAAAACAGAGCTTAATGAAGTGCGTGGAGTAAACGTGAGTGCACGAACAATAAGAAGAAGGTTAAAGGAAGCGGATATCACCCCTTTTAGACCAGCAAATGGTCCAAAGTTGTCTGTAGCTCACAGAGAAGCTCGCTTAAGATTTGCGCGTGATCACCTGAATTGGACAGAAGAGCAATGGACCTCCGTATTGTTCACGGACGAGTGTAGGACATTTTTATATGGTGCAGATGGTCGCAGAAGAATCTATCGTCGACGTGGGGAGCGATATGCTCAAAGTTGCATTGAGGAGCGTGTTCCTTTTGGAGGCGGTTCGTGTACGGTCTGAGGTGGCATATCGATGAACGGGCGAACAGAACTTGTGTTCATAGACATGGTCCGTCAAAACGGTAATAGAGGGGGTTTGACTGCACATCGCTACATAACAGAGATCTTAGATCACGTGGTGCCTTACATGGGATTCATAGGCGAAAATTTTACTTTAATGCAGGATAATGCCCGGCCGCACGCTACTGCAGAAGTTCGACAATATTGCGAAGAGGTTGGGATACGTACAATGAATTGGCCAGCACGCAGCCCGGATCTTAATCCCATTAAGCATGTTTGGGACAATTTAAAAAGAGCTGTATATGCGTGAAACCCTTTGCCCACGACAGGGGCAACACTAAGAACAGCACTTTCAGAAGAATGGGACAATATTCCGCAAGATCTTTTAATAACCCTAATAAAATCTATGCGGAACCGTTTAGAATCCGTAATAAGGGCACGTGGAGGTAATACACCTTATTAAAACATAAATAAACCCTTGCATAAAGTTTGTGTCTATTTTTAAAACCAATGTTTTAATTAAACCAATTTTCCTTAAATTTCTGTTTTTTCTTCAAAAAAAGTTTTATGGTCCTTTCCAGTATACAAACTTAAACTTAATGATATGACCCTACGCTGTTTTAAAGTTCACGAACCAATCTAGAGGTTTCAATTTAAATCTGTATAGAAAGTTTGCATACTTGGTTAAAATATTTATTTCAAAGTCGTCTACGTCTATATAGTCGTATACTTTGATGCAGTTTATGAGTCCGTCAGTGTATATTTTTATCCCGGAAACTATCCAATTTTTCGGGACAAAAAGTATCCTATGTTCATTCTCGGCATCGAAAATATATGCTGAGTTTCAGCCAAATCGGTCCAATGGTTTTTTCGTGAAAACGGAACAGACAGACAGACAGAGTTACTTTCGCATTTATAATATTAATAGGGATGTGTGGATCGTGGGAAGTATTATGTAAGTACACTGTATTATTTGTATAAAATGCTTCCTTGTACGTATAGAAAAGTGACATCTTTAAGGATCGTAGTAGGTGGAGAGCCATCGTTTCTGCCTACCCCAAAGGGAAACAGGCGTGACAATATGTATGTATCTTTTAATTTCAAGCAATTCAATGGATACACTTTAATGATTTGACAGCGTAATTTGTGCACATTATAAGAAATTCAATTCAAGTAAAGTCAATTCAATGTTATTCAATTATTACGTGAATGTATTTGTATGAAATCATTATACCTTGGAGGCGCATCGCGCAATCTTTCCTCAACATACAATTGCAAACTTCCAATCGATAATCTGCTATCGCCATTGAACCTATTTCCCAAGGGCCTGTAAACAAGACTCAAAGTTAATGACACCTTATATACCTATATGGAGATATTGTATGATATGTTCAGTAAAGGTGGGGTCTTTGTTGTCAACGGTTGGTTCTTCAACCTCGTTTCTTGCTGTAATCAAGATAATTGCCATCGTAATAACATTAAGCATACCAAAAATTTTAGCAGTTTCGCCCGTGTTATATTCCGCGAATGCTGCAACATTTTTTGGAATAAGTTCGTTTGAATATCCGTTAATCGTAACGTGAGAGAAAAATACTGGGAATGACAATCGACCTGTTAAAAATATAGCCCTAAGAATTCCTAATTAAATCTTACATGGCTAGATGGCACCATAATTCATATTCCTTTCACTTTTTATATTTTTAGAAAGAACAAAAAAAAAACATTTTTAGGACAAACTAAAGTAAATAATATACTTTTTAATATTTAATATTTTTCATTGTATTATTTGTTATTTTATAGACCATATCAGTAAACCTCTTTATTCCTAGTGGTCTTCTATGACTATACGAACTACGAACTATGCTTTTGGGCAAAGTGATGTTTGACGTGTTAATTCGTCAAAATTAAAAAAATATTATGTTTTTTATATGCAAACACACACAAGTTTTGTTCTGTGCATAAACATTGTTTTATACTCTGATTTTTAATTACCTGGACTAAAATGACAGCTGCGATCGACCTTTTTTTTATGTTACAAGCTTTTTTTTTCTTGATGCGCAGGGGGAATACTTCTCGTACCATACTGAGTCCCTCTCGACTGTGGGGGTGAGACCGGACCACGACGATAAACGCCGCGCAGCGTGTGCGAAGACTGGGCGGAACCAACTACGCTAATCCTAAACCTGCGTCCCATACCCGGCGCTTATGTGGAAGAACATGAGATGACGAACGAAGCTACACCCATTGTTCAACCGCGCAACAAGCTTAGGTCATCCCGGGATGCAGAGTGACTCACTTCACCAACAGAGGCTGGACCCGTCGCATCCCCACAATGCGCGGACACCTGCGATGGAATCATGAGAGGAGATTTTGCGCATACATGTGTCTTCGGAGGCCAGTCTGACGACGGCGTCCGAGGAGCGCGTGCGTAGCTCTCTCCCTTACTCTCTCAGCGGCTTCCTTGCGGGACATTACTGCCTCACAAAAGGAAGAAACCGCTAACCAGTGTGGAGCATGAATGAAACCATCGCTGTGGAGCATGGCCTCAACCAGTCCCCGCAGCTAATCGATCGGCCTTATAATGGCCTCGAACTCGAACCTCTGCGGTTGCCATGCAGCGCATTCGACCGGCCTGTGAAACGCAGTGTCTAGCGCGCCGCACTCGCGGCACTGAGGGGAAGACACCCTACAATCTGATGCAGATACTTATTGAAGCACCTGTGCCCGGTAAGTATCTGCGTCATCCTAAAGGTCAGAGTCCCGCGTTTCCTCGCGACCCATCGCAGTAGGTAGGGGCGAACCGCCTCCACTATATCGATGCCGGCCTCAGGAGATTCTAAATCTCTCTGCCATGTTTGGATCGTGGTCGCGGTTTCTCGCGTCCTGATCGTCTCAATTTCTGCTCGCCAATAAGCCATACCCCTAGCTCTGGCATCCTGTCGAATTTATGTTACAAGCTTGGAGCAACTCATAGTAGTGAGTTGTTGATTTAACGCCCACAACTCCTTTATGAATCACAAAAGGTCGATCGCAGGTGTCATCTTAATCCAGGTAATTAAAAATCAAAGTATAGAATATGGCCTTTATAGCCGCTTCAGCCAGTCTCTTACCTCCGCGCTCAGAGTTAGTTAGTTAATGATATATCAATTTTAAATAATGGTTTAATTTGACATTCTCTCTTTTATTTAGATCTATCTGTATTTCAAGTTACTAATAAAGGATAAGTTGTAACTGTTCTAAGTATTTACAAATTTTATTAACAAAACTTATTGCTCTTTAAGTTAAATGTCTTCAAGTTATCTGGGTGTGGTTATAAAAAATATTTTAACACCCAGAGAATATTATTAAAAATAAAAACTCACCTCAAAGATGACACAGCACATAATTTATACAGCAAAATGAATGAAGCAATAATGCCAAGGATTAGAGTTGCCCCCATAATAATCTGGGTGCTCGATATTAGCAGGATTTGGTCCAGAGGGTCCCTGAGAACAGATTTTAAAAATTCATATACCAGCGCATTATGGGCTAGCTACCAGCTCACTATCTAGAAAAAAGCTGCTTATTCTGTGTTCATCCGCATTGTCGAGAATACATAGATAAATAATATAAATACCGAGACTACAACTTCTTATTTTAATTTATTGTACGGTTTGTGTATCTAACTAGTATCAAGTATTTATGATTATTTCAGTTCTAGAATAATTTTCTAGCAAACCTCAACCGTTGTATATTCTTTATTGACATACGGTCGAATGCGGGACCGATACCAATAAGATCCAGACCAAAGACAATAAAGGAGTGATCGTTAACCAAATATACCGCGTTCAGCCGCGTTGCGAATCGGACTTTGAATTGAACCACTAGCCCTACATATTATTATGTAGATACATAATTATATCGGTGTCTAAACCATAGTGGACTTAGGAAAGTGAGAAAACGTTGCAACTTCAAAATAATGTGATAGTGGTTTTGTTATTAAGGCTTAAACACACAGATATGAAAGTAATTATCTACCTAGCGATATCCTGTATTAAGTGGTGATGCGTATCGATTTTCGGTTAATGTAGTGGTCAAGTAGTGGTCAATATGGGATTATTATATCAGCGCGGTTCAGTAAAATCACGTGGGCGTGGATGAAGTATGCTCCGAAGTCATTAGACTTGGAGGAGTTAACATATTTATAATAATAATTTAAATCCCTTTGGAAATATTTTAAGACAGCCTTTTCATGAAATGTCTCAACTTTTAAATATCAATTTTCGCTTAGTTCTTTTTAAAACTATAAAAACCCACATCTAATATTACACATATATTAAGACTCAATATAATACTTCGTTATATAGACAGGGAAACAAACAGTTAAGGAATCCCAGAAGTACGATGTTACACTTCCTATTTTGCTTTTTCTATTACAGCTTCAAAACTGGTTTTCAAATGTGGACTCTAAAAAAGCAAAAGCTCTAATAATAACTATTTGAAGTAATTTACCTGCAAATCCAGTTGCCGTAAGGATCATAGCAAGGCTGACAAATACCTTGCCAACAGTATAGGCTCCCGTTTGCATGCCTATTACAACATGGCCCAAAACATTTATCACCTAAACCTGCAACAAATAAATCTTTATCAAACGTAAACTTTAGTTCTTTATTCTCAGTTCTTTGAACTGTATCATTGTTGACACGACACCCCACCCAGTGATTTGCACCTAGTCAATTTATTCAATTTATTAAAATATTTAAATATTTTTTGTTTTATATCCATACAATAATATTAATATTTATGTAAGTCTCAAGACCACGGACTATAAAAATGGGCTGGACTTTTGGAGGGCTTCCGTAGGGCCAAGGGAAGGCGAACACGTATAGACCCCTTGACTCTAATATAAATGTGGCGTGACTGACCGACGATTATCCCTATCTACACCACGTAAAAATGCACCCAAGGACGAGCCCCGGTCAGGGTAGGACTATTGTAAGAAATGAGAACAAAAGGTACCGGGCTATTGGGATAAACTACTAGTGGCACTAGGGACCTGGGAAAAGTAAAAAAAAAAAACAGTCGTAAGACTGCATTTGAGTATGGATACTGATCATGTAGGCTTGTCCATACTCTAGCAAATAAACATCTTTATAGTTTAAAACAATTTAGCCTAAATGTTAGTGGAATAAACTCGAAACATAATGCGGTTGTCTAAAGTAAGAATAGCAGATTTTCCATAAAATCAAATTAAGCTATCCCGTTTGAGAACGGAACGGACGAAAGGGACCCTTCCCATCCCTACAAATTTCAGGGGTTCTATATTTTAATTTCCCTAGTACATATTATGTGTGTGACTATATGTATTTATTGAATTATGTTTGTAAATACATACTTTGCACGTTCTATGACTATATAAAAACGTTTCAATTTATTTAAAACAAAAGCCACGAGAAGAGTATTGGTATCCCTTGCATAACAATAATATTCTTTAAAGTTGAGTTTAAGTCCTACTGCGTTTCATCTCATAAGGCCCTTGTGTGGTATAATAGGCATTTATCGTATCGTGTACACTCTTGTTTTGGTAAAACTGGAATGTCTACAACTGTTGTCGGGTGTATATTCGACACAATATTCGAAAATCTTTTTAATTTGGTTGTCAATCAACTCAAGCGTCGATTTGCAAGTGATTATTGTTCTATAATACGGATCTAGGACATTATTTCGGAAATAAAATAAACAATCACTTCTCTAATACATCAATATGATATAGTATTTAATACTTTTATCAATCGACAGATTTCATTTTTAATCATGCCCCTGTGTCGTCAACTTAATGATCTATACTATAATAAATCTATAAATGGTTTAAGTTTGTACAATGCGTTTAAAAACGTGAAAAAAATCAGGGGGCCAATTCTGACCGGAGTCCGATAATACAATCTTTAGAATCTTTGTCTGTCTGCCTGTTAGAAAATCACGTGAAAACTACTGAACAGATTGAAATGAAACTCGAAACAGAACTAGCTTGTATCCCGGGTTGTAACTTAGGATGCTTATTATCCCGATAAATGACATCGTTTCCGAGGGATATACGAAAATAGTGTAAAGATGGCGCCGCGATCGCATATTTTTTGGAAACTACAGAACGTATATGAATGAAAATCGACATAGTGCTAGCTTATAACCCGAGTTAACACTTAAATTACATTTTATCATGATAAATGACATTGTTTCCTTAAAATAGACGAATTAGCAAAATAGATAGCGCTACAATCGCGATTTTTTAATGCACTAACAAATACCTACGTTGTCGTAAGCAACACGTCAATCATTGTATTACTTTAAATCAGGTTGGCTACGAATCGCCTTTAGGTTTTGCTGAGCAGTTATGTAGACTATGAACTTGGTTTCTTTGTTATTATTATATGTTATATATGTGATATATATTATATTATCCGTGCAGGAACGGAGAAAGAATACAACTTCCTGCGGCCGGGCGGCCTGTCGTAAGAGGCGCCAAAAAACCCACAGCCAGGTGGTAGGGTTTTTGCCTGACTGGATGGCTACCACCCCTGGTTTAGAGGATACCGCCATAACAGCCTTGAGTTGTGTTCCGGCATTAGTGACCAGGTTCCAGTCTCCCTTAAGAGAGCAGCAGCGCATTTGTAGCACCTTTGGTGTTGCAAATGTCCATAGGCGATGGTAACCGCTTTCCATCAAGTGGGCCATCTGCCTGTCTGCTGAACTCCCGCAATAAAAAATAAAAAAATGTACAAAAACCGAATTGAAGTTTTATGTAAGTAACATAGAGCTACATCCTAAGGATCCTCAATCCTAGGGATTTTCACGCGGCGTAGTCGCGGGGTAAACTAGTATCGGTTATTAATCTCTTTATTACAAATTGTAACATATTATTATCTTCGCTGATAATAATTGTAAGATAAGAGAGTTTAGAACGTGGTATATTC
Organism: Dendrolimus kikuchii; assembly: GCA_019925095.2. Taxonomy (NCBI): domain Eukaryota; kingdom Metazoa; phylum Arthropoda; class Insecta; order Lepidoptera; family Lasiocampidae; genus Dendrolimus; species Dendrolimus kikuchii. The sequence continues at coordinate 14,728,987 of CM034395.1, forward strand.
TTCATTGTTTAAATGTTCTAATCTTCAGAATCTACTTGAATATTTCTTTATATAAGTATACCTATACATTACATTCATAAACATTACACACACACAACGACGATCCAACTAACGAGTTTTTGACGGGATTTGAAGGTACTTTCTTGTGCAGTATTTTTTATTGCACGAGTTCAACAGACAGGCAGACAGTCCATCTGATGGAATGCGGTTACCGTCGCCTATGGACATTGGTAACACCAAAGGTACTGCCAATGTCCTGACACTCTCTAGAGGAAGACTGGAACCTCGCTATTAATGACGGAATACAACTCAATATTTATTATTTATTTTAGATATTTATTTTAGATTTATTATTTATTTATTTTAGACCTGGGATGGAAGCCATCCAGGCGGGCAAATACCCTACCATCTGGCCATGGGTTGTTTTCTCGCCTCTTACAATATATTATATTCTTTCTCCGTTCCTACACGAATAGAATTTCATTTTCACAAAATGTATCTAGTATTGTTTAAAAATGAACAACATTTGTAGGATATTGATAGTTTAGCAAGAATTGTGTTTATGTTGAAAATAAAAACTTGAGTATTCGTAAATACTTACGACATTGGCTAAATATACAAATCACATTTAAGAAAACGAAGATCCTACCTATAGTTTATAATATTCCGTTAAGTTCAATCTATCGGTTTGGAACCTTTTCATCGGCCTGAAGTTTTTTGCTTCATAATTTATACTATTATTAACACGCCAGCTTCCGATAGGGGTTGGCAAAGATACTTGTATCTCCCCATGTTACATTTTTCATATATACCCACCTTTTGCTCGATATACTTTTGTCAATCTCTTTCTACATATGAATCTGTTTGAAGTGTCATTTAGCAGTCGTTGTTGCTGTCATTTTCAGTTAATCATAGTTCACTGTTGTTGCATGTAAGCCTCCTAAAGTTTGCGTCAATTATTCTATACTTCCCCTTTTCTTATCCAGCCTCTACAAGTGATTCTGCTCATTCTGTACTACGTTAACTAAGATGCGCTCCCCACTTCAGCACTCGTCTGCTCCACTAGCCATTAATTAGTTCTTTGAGCATTGAGTTCTAGACCCTTGGAGCAATGGATTGATATAGTTATGGCGGATAACATTTTGTAATTTCAACTTACCAGGACACCGCACACATCGCACCTTAAAGTGGTTTAGTATGTACCCATCTGCACAATAACATTGTCCGTTGATGCATTGGTATTCTTCTCCTACGCAATTTACCTCGGCACACTGGTCTGGAACTGGAATATTAGTTTTCAATATTAGAATAAATACTAACAATTATATTAACTTAATAAATCTACAATATAAAAATGTAAAAGAGTAGTCTTGTTTCTTATATTTTTTGTGTATTTTCATACTAAAAATCCATTACTTTGCTGAAAATAACCTTTGATTTTATATTTATCAAAATAACTTTAATATTTGTTACCTGTCCAAAGTGAACAAAGTCGCGGGCAAATGCCAATTAATAATATAGTAATAAAGTGTGCAATTAAGTGAGAGGTTTCTTTGATTTACATCTGAATCTGATATTTTAGCTATTTATAATTTAATAAGAATAAGCCTAAATGGCGCTCTGTTGTTCGTGCCTACCCCGCAAGGGAACTGGCGTGAAGTTATGTATGTATGTATGTATAATTTAATATTTCAGCTGGCTGCATTACTTTTTAACGAGTGAAGCACGATTTAAAATTAGTTACTATTCTACAACTGAGATGCTGCAACCATCTTTAGGCAAATATGCCTTTAAGCAGTTTGAAGTCCTGGTAGGTACAAGCGGCAATGTCTGCAGAATCATAAACCTGCTAAGTATTTTAGTCAATATTTGTTGCGTTAAACTGTAAATGATATGATGTAGGTATACCTACTAGGTAAGTAAGCAAGTAAGCTTAATAACATATCAGTAGTATCAGGTTTGATGTTTGTCTTCCGAATGTATTATAACAATACTAGACGAATTCGTTATGATTCTGCGAAACTGCTACTTTTAGGCCTGTTTTCAACCAAAGTGGAGAACAGGAGAACTAGGTGGAAAATTTTGTAATTGACCAATAAGATATTGTTACTTCAGCAGCTATCTGCGTTACTTTGGTGAATACCAATCGATTGGTGAGTATAGGAATTGTTTTATTTGTTTAAATGTATTTGTACCGGAGAACTGAACAGTGTGCGCCGTGTGATGAGCAGGCTCAGAAATGTATGTGCCTTTCGCGCCTGTCTTGCTAGGAATAAAATCTAACGAGACAGGTCTGTTGTATAGCACACTGCCTAGACATTGCTGTTTTCGTCGTATCTCTTTTCTACGCTTCTGTTGTGTATCTATATATATCTTACTTGGTCTATTATTATGTGAATGCGTGCAGGCGTCAGAGAGAGAAATGGAAAGGAGAGCTTGCATTGAATAAGTATGAGATATCATAGATTGCCAAAAGCATTTTGTTGAGGTTAGCTACTAAGAAGAAGGTCTATTATTACGTCGAGCCGTTCGCATTGTCGACGATCCCATACTCACAGACGGTTTAGATACGCTTGGCCTTCGAAGATACGTCGCGTCTTTCTGCGTATTCTACCGACTATACAATAGAGTGTTCCGAGGAACTGTACAGAATGGTGCATTCGTCTTCTTTTTACCACCGCACCGCACTGCATCGGCTGGGCGTTCATCCCCACTTTCTTGAGCCGCTTCGCTCTTGTACGCAACGGTTCTCTAGAACGTTTCTCTTGCATACCGTGGGGATTTGAAATGAGCTCCCAGCCGAGGTTTTCCCACAACGCTACAAATGGGGGTTTTTAAAAAGGGTGTCACAAAATTTCTTCGAGGCCGGCAGCGCATTAGTGACACCTTTGGTGTTGCAAACGTTCATAGGCTACGGTAACCGTTTTCAATCATGTGGGCCGTCTGCCTATCTGCTGTACTCCAGCGATAAAAAAATAACTCTAGACTGCGTACGTCCCCCTAGATTACATGGCATTATTCTGATATTGATTTGTGATTAATTAATGGTAGTTTGCAGAGAATTATTTTTCACACGAAGATGGTTGGCAAGTACCACCTGTTTGGGATCCAATTATCAAAACTATTAAGACCCAAACCCAGCAAAAACCAGCTGCCAGACCTCAAGACACTGTGAGCTCTTTCTGCGTACAACGAAACACAAACCAACTTGACTGATAATTACTTTTATTTTTCCTTCCACCTATTTTAATATTATATAAAATTATTAGAGCTAGGCATGTCTGCTGAAGAGTTTCTTGCGCCGCTTCTTCTCTTCAAGCCATAACATGTTGCGAAGCGGTAGTAAATTAGATTAGGCTCCCATAGAGTAAATAATAACCATAAACAAAATTAAAAATAAAATTAAATAATTCAAATTAATAAGTTGGCGGTAGGCTAAATAAAACTTTAACAATACTCGTTGACACTTGACATCTTTGTCTTCCGTGATCACGGCCACTGAAAAGTGGCCGAAACGTCGGAAAAATCCAAAATCAAATAAAATTACCGCGCTTAAAACCGTTAAAACGTAGTTTTATTTTATTATAGATTACTTACTTTATTATATACAAGGCCCTTTAAACATTGTATACATTATTTTAAACTCATCACATAGTAAAGTACATACATACTTCTTGAATTGTATCTTAATTTTATGCAATAAAGTATATTCTATTCTAAGATTTTTTACTGAATGGACCAAGTTCAAGTGACGTATCTAGGAAAGGATTTTAAGAAATCGGTGGTAAGACGTAAATAACTTGTAAACTGACTCATTATGCGCTTGTCGTTAGTTAAACAAGGTCACTGAAAGATCGCATAAAATGGTAGAACATAAATCTACATATAATACACTTACCTAATTAACAAATGGTTATTTGTTTCCTCTTAACTATATTTTAGTAAGATTGTTTGGAAAAATAAAAACAAGTGAAAGTACTTTTAGAGTTTTTAAATATTTCTATACCAAAATATTATGCGGTAATATACCTAATTATATATTATGCGCTCTCAGACTAGCGATATTCTAGGTCCCTATACTAAAACTATTTTTATAGACACAGATGCTACTCACTGCAGTCCAATCAACTTCCACGTTTGTTTTTTGTTCTGAGATATTTTCTGTGTGTACAAAAATCGTCATAGCTTTGTTTTGGTTTTATTTAGTTAAAAATAAAACCAGCTGTGGGGCCTGTGCTTATGCCTTACCCTTTAAGGCGAACGAACGACATACCCGTCACGCTTATCTAAAACGATCCACCTGTTGAATTTTGTATGTACATTAGTAATCTCCACATGCAGTTTCCATCATGACATTTTCCTGAGTCCGCACATTAAGCCAACCCAATATCTAATCGGTTGAAAAGTAAACACAAATATTGTTGTGACGGAAACTCATCTTTCTACGTACCTATTATTTCAATTCAAGCCAAACTCTTTTTTGCCAATCAACGATGTAAGGCGGCCAGACTTTTTGGAAACGTTCTCTTCTGAATGCGGTGTGAGACTACTTTTTCTACAAATACTTAAATATTAATTTTATTTGTAGGTATATTATGTTTTGTTTTAGCCTCTAGTTTTTTTATGATTTAGTTTATATTATTTTGTTTTAATATTATATAAATAACATTTACTGAGTGTAATTTCTTTTTTTTTTTCCTATAATATAGATGGTTACAAAAAAGGGAGCTTTGGTTTGATGTTTCTGATGAGGAAGAAAGGACGATATGGAAGCTTCCGCATCTTTGTATTATTGTAAAGCGACACTATAGGCATGCTGTCTATTTTCAAAAAACGCATCAATTAAATTTTTACCTTCGAATTCACTCTCACTTCTAGGTTGAGCGCACACTGTCACAAATAGAAAAACAAATGAGATCCAGTATAGCATTTTCTTAATAAATAATAACTAGTGTCACATTATCATGACTTTCACTATTTGTACAACGATAGTGTGTTGCGGCTGCAAATTGTATATGAATTATGGCTAATTTTAACACAAAAATAAGTAAAGTTGATACGTTATCAGAGATCTGTTGAGTTGCGATACGGTTATCGTTAACTAGCGTCACTCATTACACTGGCTCGCAGTTTGATTAGCACAACTATGGAGATTTACATATGACCTTGACAGTAAAACATAAAATTGATGGAGACAATGGATTACTTTGTTATCTCAGCAAAGAATTACTAGGGGAAAGGTGGTATGAAAGGGACAATTCAAATTGACGGAAAATTATAAAACGTTACGAAACAACACTATTTTTATTTTGTGGTAGCTCCGATGCATAGCCATTCATGCCTAATTTAAAGGTTCTATCATTTGAAAGATGGTGATGGCGATGTTCATAATTGCATTATAAACTGAATATACGCTCTGTCCTAAAAAAGATTTCTTAAATCATTTGATTTTATTGATGTATGTATTATTGGTTAGATATACACAAATACAAAAAGTAATTACGAGTAAGTTTTATTTATAATAGTGGATTTTCTGTTTAGGTTTGAATTTTGTTTGATATTTATGAAAGGGACACTTAAAACGGTTTTATAAGTGACATCCCATTCATAACTGTTTTTTTCATAGCCTTGTATTTTATGTTACTTTTACATCCATAATGTGTATTATTTATGGTATATAATAAGAAAAGCAGCTTAGAACTAATTATATGTTGCATGGATATGCTTTTTTAAAATGAACCAGTATTATCTATTTTAAATGAAACTCGACCTAATCTATCTATCGACCTAGTCTATCTACTCTGAATGAATCACCACCTAGACTTTCTACTTTGAATGAGCCACAATCTGTAGCGTGTTTCGGTCATTCTCATTAAAAAATATATTTTACATTGTTACTTTTGACAAAAGAATATAAGTTTGATTTTTATTATAATTTGTACCGAGTTTTTTTCTAATGACTATGAAAAGCCTAATCACCGTCTAGTAACTTATGAAATATTGAAACAAAGTTACTAAATTTTATGAAGATTTTTTCTATTTTGTTTGTGTGTAGCAGTAATATATGCATATTCCTTCATATAAAACACTGCGCCTGTTATAAATTAACACGCCCCTTTCAATACAGCCTATTTATGAAAGGGACAATATTTACATTTTTTAAGACTGAAATTATAGAACTAAGAATGAAGAAATGTTTATTATTCCAAATTTTTTCATAGTATATGAATGAAGGTTTCATTACTAACAACTTGATGATTTTTTTTTCATATTTATTTACTAGAGCCTCCATAACAAAAACGTCCCTTTCATGCCACCTCTCCCCTACAACGCATTTTGAAAATATGACATGGTTTAAATCTGAGGTTATTACATTACAGTACTACTATTAGCGACATTACTTACCCGCGTGAATTTTATCACTACTACTCCGCAGCAGTTTTAGCGCTAGTGAAGACGGCACCACCATAACGCCGCTACCGCGCTTCTATTCTGTCAATTTTATTTAAATGCAAACGTTGTCCACTCTTCCACACCGCCGCCCCACCGATTTCGCCTTCTCGACAAAAGTATGGTGGCGAGGCGGCGGCGGTACGGTTGCATCTAGTCTACACAATTTAGCGGCGCGGCGATGGTGCGATGGCGGTGTGGTGTTGAGCGCTTAAGTTTTCCGCAATAAATTTCTAATGATTATCTTCTTACCTTCAGAATTCCTGTATTTTTCTGAATATCGATCCAATTATCAAGATAAGGCTACAAGCAATCAAACATTTTTTATCTATGACTCATCCATAGGTGACGATAACCATGTCTCATCATGTGGGCCGACAGCTTGTCTGCTGTAATCTAAGCTATAAAAAGACAAAAGATTATAAGTTCTTTTTTCTTCTTCATTCCATTAACTTAGTGCATGTACATTTCTACAAACAGTATTTTACATTTGATATTCCTTATTTTACTAATAAATTTGTATTAGAAACTAGGTACTAAAAATAAACGGCATATTTGATGTAGAATGTTTACTGTAGATATTTCAAATATTATTCTATTCTATTTTGTTCGGCGATGGCTCCAACGCTTTAATGTGCGTTGATTTTGCCAATGTTGGAGTGACTATATAAAAGTGACTGGTGCTGGGTGATCAGAAATTAATTTATAGTGACAACTGAACGTTGGAGGACGTTTTATTATGACCTGAGGACAACACAAAATATTAATTGTATTAGACTAACTACGTTATAAATAAATATTATTAGTATATAAAAATTTACATAAAGTTAAAAAAGTGAAATTAAATTTAGAACGGACAAGAGTTAACAGGAAAGGGACATTTACAGGATGATCATAATTTGAAGGTAAAATATCATAAATATGAGTAAATAAATAGGGTAATTTTGGGGCAATGAAAAAATATATGCTCGACTGTTCCTTCGTCTAGACCACATTCACACAATGAGTTATGTCGTATTCTTACATTTCAAATGTCATATCAATATAAACAAAAAAAAGAGACATAATATATTTCCTTAGACATAAGGCACACACTGCACATGCACTTCCTCACAACACCAGCATGTCACAGATACACTCTACATTAGTACAAGTTTCCTATTAAAATTAGAATAAATTAATATAATAAACTATTCTTAAGGTAAACCACAACACAAATATGCATTCATTAAATGTCACACACAATAACAAAGTAACAAGTAAACGTGTACAACTTCCTAACTTCTTCCTAAACTTAATTGTAAAAAAGGGTACGGAACTAGAGTCCGTAGTTGTTAATTAAAAATAAATAAATATATATACTTACTTATATATTTATGTTATAGGTATATACATATGTGCCTATTTTATTAATAAACTTTATGCGAACATTACAAGCGGTTCATTAATCAGAGTCTCAATGCTTATGTAGTTCTAAGGGTTTCTGTAACGGAAATCGCTTTAGACAGGTGTTGTTAAAGGCTCAATATAACTCTATTGATTAGATTGTTTTACTAGCATTGACCTTACCTTGTTGTCATATACACAAAACAAATCTTAAAATAAACAATGTTCTCTGAAAATTAGTTTAAATGCCTTTTCTAAAAATTCATTGTCCGAATGATATTGTATAAGAATGCAATACGTTTATGTAATGTCTAAAGAATTTTCTTATTCGAAGAGATGCAGACTTAATTTTTAAAACAAATATTATAAGATATTTTACAACTATTATTAAAAGAAGACGGAAGAAGAAAGTCCCGACCAAAAAAGAAGAAAGACTATTTTAATTTATCTACTAAAGTATTTGAATAAGTGAAGTATGAAATGAACAACGCTTTGCTTAGTCATTTTGAAGGTATATTTATTTATTTTTTGAGTTATAAACAAAATCGTGAAAAATGATCGACTCGCGTATACTTGTGACATTTACTATGTTATAGTTAAACTTAAAATTAGTTCATCGGTGGTATCAATAATATCACTTTCCTTTTTAGAATACCATAGCGGTTTATATAGCAGACTAAAAAGGTAAATTAATACCACCAGTAACATGATATAAATCTCTTGCATTAACTTAAAATATCAGTGCAATTAAATTAAGCGATCGTCGTGGTTCAAAAAGAGAAGGGAAAAAATTGGGGTGTCTGGCTTATTCCGGGTGCCTGCAAAAAAATTGCGACCTTATTTCATCGACGTATTTAAAGGCAAGGTACGTTGTTTCTGCTGTGTCAGGAGAATGAAAAATGAACTGATCCAATAAGTATACATTCTGATTTGGAATTTGTTCATAAAGGACATCAAGAATAATTTAATCTCATTCGAGCGATATGTGACTGTTTACAATAAATCGTATGTTGTAAGAATCACTATACTCTGATTTTTAATTGCCTGGATTAAATGCCTCCAATCGATCTTTTGTTGATTCATAAATGAGTTGTGTGAGTTGAAACAACAACTCACTACTGGGAGTTTAATCCTACAGAAGTGTATAGGATTTAACTCACGGTAAGTTGTTTCAAGCTTACAACATAAAAAAGTCGATCGCAGCTGTCATTTTAGTTCAAGTAATTAAAAATCAGTGTATAGGCTTTTAAAAAGATTATTACCATATTACATATGCTTAAAATGATAAAAGTCAGATAAGTAATTAAAAAGAACAAATTGGGGGTAGACTACTAACTTTAACATTACTCATTGACACTTAACGTCGTTGCTTTCCACAGTCACGGCTACTGAAAATTGGCCAAAACATCCGAAATTAAAAATCAAATAAATTGCTGCACTTAAAACTCTAAAAACGTAGATTTAATTGTAAATAGATCTAGGCAGGAATTACTTGTGATTATTCAAGTTGTAGATTATTCTCCAATTAAATACGCACCAGGGAACAGCCCATTAAGTCAAATTGTATGTCTCTAACTAACGTCAAACAAGTTTTCGGGCTCCGGAAGTCATGAAATCTCAATTTCCGATGAAAACCAGAACCAGTCATTTATCAATCAAATACTCATAGCAAGATAGATATCAAAGAGCCTGCGTTAGAAAATGAACAACAGTTCATTTTATTAAATAACATGACTTCTCTGTCTCACTGCGAAACCTTATAATTTTTCCAGCTAATATTGCCTTTTTCTCATAAACAGAAAATTTATTACTTTTTCTTATGATAAATGAAGGGTAAAATTATAACTTAGGGACAAATTACTGACATAACTATATACATACTACGTCCAGTAGTGGATAACGGTTGGCTGACGATGGCGACATACATAGATATTTGTCTGAATCACGCCTGTTGCCCATACGGGTAAGCAGAGATGAAAAATTTCCATTTGCTACAAACTTGATATGCTAATTTTACTATTCATACCTGTTTCAATAGATTATATATTTGCGAGTGTAAGTTACATATGCATGTACTCCGATAAAGGGATAAGATGAAAATAAGTGTTATATTTCCCGTGATTAAAAGTTTCCATTGACACTGTTCGGAAGTTTACGTGAGCAAAGCCGTATGGGAGGAAAATCTAATAATAAATATTATTTAGCTAGGCATATCCCTATTGAATATACTGAGAAAAGCATTACTACCGTGAATTGACATAATTTGATTTAAAATAAATAAATAAACCTTTAATAATATACTGCATAATAAATCAGGTCATAACCGTAAGTAAGTATGCTGTCGACAGGATATGAAAAATACGACCCATTTTGGTTAGACCTTCGAGCCATCCCTTAAAAAGCTTTCCTTACGTTCAAGGGAATGACTTTCATATCTTATGAAAAGGTTTGATTATTATTAATTTAAAATTTTGTTACACATTGTCATCGGAAGTCGATGTTTGAGGAAGGATACAGGATCGGGATGTGTAATTCGTGTTGTAATAATTGGGCATAAATTCTCTGACGAGATTACTTCAAGTTATGTATTTAATTTGAAATCACTTAAACATGTCGCTGTAGCTGCGTCGCATTTCAATAACGTAGATTATATTCTTGGCCGCAAGTGCCACTAGGAATTTTCGAACTCAATGTTATTACAAACCCTTGTAACAATATTGCATGTCGACGGCGAAAGCAAAAATCATGAGGAATATAACTAATATAAAACTTCTCATCGAGGTAACTGATAAGTGAAATCCAACAATGTGATTTGGAGAAGCGAAGCAGGTCGGTACCATTGCAAATATTTTTTTATGACTTATTTAAAAATTCATTGTGCGAATAAATCAAAAACAACATAAATCATTCGTTTGATGTTTTACCCGAATTACTTGATGGACAAATGAACAGAGTTATTTTTATCATTATACAAACGTCCGTCTGCTTAATTTTGTATGGATTTTCTGACGAGTCAAATAGCTTATTTATTTTGTTCAAACAGTAATGAAAATTATTTATGTCATGTAGTTTTAAGGTTCTGTTGCCATTTTAAATGAAACTTATGTTTCCGTCATATCTATATGTCCGGCTTTATGTCCTACGCCGAGTTTACATATGTTACCTTCGAGGTAGAGCCATGCTGGAATCATTATAATGCAGTGCAATAGGCCGGCTCGAACGATATGATACCATGCTCTCACAGAATATCGGCATAAAACGGTTAGCCTTGAGCTAATCGTGTTTCGTACGAAAATTGATAGTTCTGGTGGCCCACTTTCCCCTCTCCATTCCATCCTCCTTCATTACATCCTGTCTATCCCATTTTTCCTATTCAATCCCCCGTGCAAACCCCTCTATCTGATTCCTCCTATTCCATCACAGAGGCTGGCAACGCGTTGGAATCGCCCCAGGTGTTGCAAACACGGTTATCACCTTCTAACGCAAGGTAGTCTGCCTGTTTGCCTCCTTCAAACAATAAAAAAGCATTTGTGAAAAAATTACATTACTCGTATGCAGTTTGTCAATTTTAACCAATTAATAATGGTCAGGTAAAAAAATGTATAGTAAGATATAAAAACCCGAATTTAAATTTGTTTATTTTAATATTATTCTTTTGTGTGCTGTCTGTGTGTGTATTGTCGTTAGAGAACCCGGTTTAGGAGTAATATAGCCGAATGAAACTTTTTAATTAAAAAGTGCTATGTTTTGTAATTATACAGATGTCAGATGCAAGGTGCCTCCTGATGGAGGTTGCGGTTGCTTCCGAGTCGTATAGCTTCTGTTTAGGAAGCTCGTTTGTATGGATTACTCTGACATTTCCATTTGGCCTGCTAAAATATGGCTGATTTAACTTATTATTATTGCTTAGGAAATTCTAATACTGTTATGGGTACGTAGAGGCTTATGGATAATGATTGTATTTCCAGCTCAGAGATTTATTAACGTATGTTATATTACCTAATAGTACAACAGTTGCTTTAGATATGATTGAATTGATACATATGTTCACTGTTAATTTTAAACACCATTCTATTGTGTAGTTAAAGCTCAGAATAAAACTTTGGAATCTTTTAGTTAAAGTTTTACGTTTTTTTATTAAACCTCAACAGCTTATGTTTCTAAAACTCACTCTTTTCAAATCAGTTTATCGAATCTGATTTGAAAAGGGTTATTACCATGTATACCATATTATGATAATAATTTGAATGCCATGGCATGTTCTGAGTTTTTATTTAGTTCTTATTGTAGCAATCATGGCAATGATTTACAATCTCTACATTTTTTGCTTCTTAATGTTTATTTGATGGCAAAATCGCCAATAAAATAGTTCTGCATTTTATAGTCCGTCTATTGAAGATATTTTAAGTAATTACTTATACTTAAGTTATAACGATCTAATTTGCTGAGCTCTGCGTTTTCACTCGCGTGACGGAACCGTCAGTTTGAAGGGTTAGGTTCGAAGGACGGTATGGATTTTTACAATCTAAATTTTAACCAATACCGCAAAGCACAGTTCTTGAGTATACATTGTGTTCTATTAAGGTCGATTTCAACGTATTACGTACTTAGATGAATTTAAACTTTTTATTGCTAAAATCAACGACAACGAAATCAACGCTTACATGCATTAAACCAATTAATATTTAGTTAAAATTTATTTACATTTAAGAAGTTAACCCACTCAAGAGGTTGAAAAAAATAGGCGTTTTAGAGATTACAAAATATGGTGCTTACCATACATATCAACCGGCTGTGCACCTTTTTTGCCGATGACATCTTCGTTTTTCTAGGGACAAACAACTCATGTAATTTTTTCAATTATAGTGATTATACTTTTTTCGATTACATAATAATATATCAACAACTATAAAAGTGCGTAGGATTTTTTCGATATATTGATATTTGGCCAAATGGCGCACTTCTAAACTGGTAAGTTGAAAATTGTCCAAGAAAGCGTCAGATAATTAATTGTTAATAACAGATGACCTATGAAATATAATAAAAATATCTTACGTGCTTCTGTAGAAAATGTATTTATATATATATATATATATATTTCAAGTATATATTCATAATTTCAAGTGAATCTGTGAAATTGTCTGAATTATGTTTCCGGCCAACTTGAAAAATGCAGCTCGAGATAAAAGCGTATGAAGTTTTGAATAATAGAAAATCTTGAATAAAATTTTAATACCTTTAATCTACAATGCCAGCAGGTATGGTGCAGGAGAACTTGTATGAATTTGTCATCAACATCATTTTTGAGGTCCTAGGGGACTATTTGATTTTTAGAAAATTCTAGAGTTGCCTAACCTCTTTAATACGCACACTAGTCTTTAGGGCCCGTACTCTAGATAATACTTATATATACGTCAATCGATGTTGCTTGTGGTGATAATCCATTAAAATTATTTTCGGGTAAACGAAACATCGTACGACATTTTAATTTAACCATTTACTTCTTAAACGTTTATTTCCGCATGAGGGAAAATGAGTATTAGAGCTCTAAAATACACGCTACAATCCAAGCAGCATTTGAATAAAGGTTTATATGAGTAAATTTATAATTAAACCTTTCCTCGTTTTACTTGGAGAAATAAAGGAAAATTCTTCATTTTATTCATGCGTAACCTTTAAGAATTATCAACCTTCAGCAACTCAATTTCTTACGTGAGTTGATAAGAAAAATAATCTAAACAAATAAATAAAATTGAAGTGTCTGTTTGTAGTGTCCAAAATAACAGCTTTTTTCTAAATACATATGAAAGTATATATGATACTTGTATCAATGTTTAAATTTTTGTTCTGTCTTTTTTTTTTTTTTTTTATTGCAGGAGTTCAGCAGACAGGCAGACGGCCCACTAGATGGAAAGCGGTTACCATCGCCTATGGACATTTGCAACAACAAAGGTGCTACAAATGCGCTGCTGATCTCTTAAAGGAGACTGGAACCTGGTCACTAATGCCGGAACACAACACAAGGTTGTTATGGCGGCATACTCTAGACCAGGGGTGGTCGCCATCCAGTCGAGCAAATACTCTACCACCTGGCTGTGGGTTGTTTAGTCGCCTCTTACGACAGGCCGCCGGGCCGCAGGAAATTGTATTCTTTCTCCGTTCCTGCACGGATAAAACGGTCTGTCGGTTTGTTCCGGCTAATCCTTGAAGCGGCTGGTCCAATTTTGACGGGACTTTCATTGGCAGATAGCTTATAAGGCTACTTTTATTTTAGTAAAAAAAATAATTGTAGGGCTCACGCGCATGCCGTCACTGTCGCCGCACCGAGGCAAATTAAATTAAATTAAATTCCACGCGGACGAAGTCGCGGGTAACAGCTAGTATTAAATAATTTAAGATCCCATGATAAATAAGACCGAGATCTTTGGACCTTTGTCAATAAGTTTCTTTTCCACGCAAGCGACTACGAAGTTTTTGTTTAAAGAAAACTTTTATCAAATTCTATTAGAGGACTCCTTTATATTCAAAGGCGGTGTCCAACTTGGATGATATTTCTGCAAATAAGAATTGTTTGCTATGCAAGATAAGAATGAAAATGTAGAAAAAAAGGGTATGCAATATACATACAGGGGATATAATATACATTATACACACATCCATTTTTATTGTCTAATACTCCCAATTCCCAATATTCCAATAATAATTCCCAAATAACACTTAAACATAAAACACCCAAATATAGCACCCGGACTAAAAATAAACAAAAGCTGATTTTACCAGCATCAAGAACCAAATACGGCACTAAAAGTATAACATTTCAAGTTCCACAGCTGTATAATGATTTTTACCTTTAGACATAAGAGTATCTCCATCAATAAATACTTTCAAAAATCAGAAAATGCTATCTTTACTTTTGTATTAATCTTTATCCAAATAAATCATTTTGTGTTTAAGACTGTTTCAATACCTTTACATTACTATTTAATTATTCAAATCGAACATTCCATTCAAAAGATATTACGAACTTAAAAATCTCAATTTAAACAAAATACTTGGCGCTGGAATCGGGTTCTAGGATTTTTATTTTTTCAGGGAGGACAACGTCTGCCGGGTCCGCTAGTATTACAATAAATGTAATAGAAAAGAAATTTAAAATGTAATCTTAAACGTTATAAATAAGATGTATCTTTAGTATCAACCTAGTATTTTACAAACTGCTAATCTAGCTAACTTCTCTTCATCCCTGTCTTAAGATGTACCCCACGGAGATACACCTCTCTTGTAAAGTTGTCACGTTTCGGGTCGGATAATTCTAGATTACGGCTCGTAAATAAGAATACATAAGACAAAAGTAAGTGTAAGGTAAGGTAAGACACGTAGATCGAGGTAGCAAAGTCCTTCAAGTTAGTCATACAGGCTTATTGGGCTTATCTCTATAATCTTATGCCAGCGACATGAGTTACTAAAGTGGATTAAAGTCATTGTAACTTACCATTTACGATAATTGTCTGTTTGTCATCTTAAATGAAATACGTTTAACTAATTACTTCGTCAGGTAAAATTCGTAGCCGTCCGATATTTATGTTAAGTTATATAAACAAAGGAAAACATGGTGATGCAAATTGCACATGGAGATAACCGATGTGTCAAACCTGCCAAGCCGTCTTGGACAAGCGTAGCGGGTATACTGTCCGTTAAATTATAATGAGAGGCCAAGCCCAGCAGTGGGACATTTATGGGCTGTTATTATAATTATATATATATATGTATGTATATAAATATATATATAAATACATGTATACACACACACATATATACATATATATAAAGGTCTTTATAAAGCCTCAACTTTATTACACTCAACTGAATTCAACTTAATAACTTAATTTATCAAAATATTTCTTTAAATAAAGCTTTATATACTGATTCGCTTGCGTATATTTTAATTATGTATCCTATAGAAAGTAAGCTTACTTCTGGAATAAAGAGTATGCTATGTTTATCTCCGTCATAGAATATACATGTTTAAAAAAAGTCTTCAAAATCTGATCATCAACAAGGCCATGAAGAAGGAACAAACAACCAATCAAGTCAGTTTCTAATTAGTCAATTTATGTGTAGGTCTATTAGTAAGAATTTGACAATCGCAGTAACTCCACAGTTTATGTAACCGGAGGGATGAAGGACATAAGTGTACATATTACCTATATATAGATGTATGGCATATCGTTAATGTGTTACTTATGTCAAAAGTGGTGAGACATTGACTTTTAAACATCGTACAAGTGTCTCCCTATCTCCTAACTTACGAACTGGGGAGAGGAAAAAAAAATAGAGGCGATAGAACTTTAAAATACTATCACGGAAAATTAGCTTGATCCGTTAAGCAGTTTTTGAGATTTTTAAGGTATTTTTGATTAAATAATTTTTACGGTTTTATAGCCAGAAAACAAAAACGATGGCCTTTCTTCTATTCTACGGAACCCTGACACACAACTGATTTTATCAGGTATCAATTCACGTCCAAGTATAGGAACATTAGTTCGTATGCAATTAGTATCGCCAGTGTTTCAGGTTTCAGCCGGCTATAAGTGAGAGATTAGTCCCCGGTGCACAGGTGTGGCTTGCAACTTCGGAGCTTAGTTTAAATTAATGCACAATGGCACGTATACCACGGATATGTTAAATTTACACGTACTAGCTTGGTTTTGGTTATATTGTATTACATTATTTGCATGCAAAGTTATTCATTGTCACGTCATCAAACAAAATAATTCGAACTAAATCTGGGTCGGTGGGGGCAACGGACCAAATGCGGAGAGAATGTCAAAAATAATCTCCGCCATAGACTGCCTCTGGTAAAGACGTTCCCAAATTCCTCGCTAAACCTTGAACTCCGCCCCTTTAGCACGCATCGGATTGGGACGACACAAGATCTAGTATACATGGTTACTATCAACACTATGTCGTCTCATGCGCTATCTTGGTTCACCCCGAATTAGTTTGACGACGGCGGCCGGATGACGCATGCGTAGTTCCCTCTCTCTCTCTCTCTCACTCGGCGGCCTCTTTTTGGGCCATTACTAACGCGTAAAAGGTAGAAAGTCAGACTGCCAGTGATCGTCGTTGTGGAGTAAGGCCGCGACCAAGCTCCCCAGCAAATCGATCGACCCTACAATGACCTCGAGCTCGAACCTCTGAGGTTCCCATGCAACGCACTCGACCAGCGCGTGGAACGCAGAATCGAGCTTGCCGCACTCGCGGCATTGAGAGGAAGACAAGCAACCTACGATCTGATGCAGATACTTATCGACAGCCTTAGCCCTGTGCCTTGGCCGTGGCATATGGCCACAAAACGTACACCGATGATTTTTATTACGTATTCGGCCAACTATCTAATCTAACCACGAATCCCACACTACTACTGCTGTTATTTCTCTTCGTATAAAAAAGTAAAATTTTAAAACTGCTTGACAATGTTTTCAATAACTTTTATATTTTAGATTGGGGGATATTCTTGTCTAAAGCCGTAAAAAGAGTGTGTAAACGTAACTAAAGTAAGTGCCCTCTCTAATCTTCCGACTGAGATGTAGAATACTTACTGAAAAATTCTATGTGGTAGAGATTAAAAAATAGTTCCAAAGAAAATTTGTTTGAATGAGACTCATTCAGTAAGTACTTTTAAAGATTTAGGGTATTTTCGATTAAAAGTTTTTAGAGCTTTGTAGTGTGTGTAGGTAGATCACAAAAAGTTGACTTCATCATGTCAACAAAACTCTTCGTTATATTACTGTTGAAGCTATTATCCCAATCGCAAAAGAAAATTGAAATAAATGTCTGTCTTGGGTTCTGAAATTGGTTTTTGTTTATTCTAAACATCGCTATTAATGCTGGGATCTGCTGTATCTGATTTGCATATTTAAATAACATCCCGAAAACAATCCTAAATCCACATAACAATAAACGTTCCTAATCTATTTCTATTATAGAAACGCTACAATTGCAAACTTCTAATTGGGTTGAAAATATTCTAATGTGTTCCGTGTATTTATATAACTTGCGATACGATACAGGATTTGCTAAAGTTTCGACTCAACGGATCGCCTGATAGATCACATCTGAATTGTAATTGCAGATTCGACTGAAATTTATGCAAATCTCAAGCTAAGCCACTATAACTTATCAACTGTCGATGCCACGCTGTTTGAATTATTTTGAATTTGACCTCTAACGTCTAACCCTCGTTGAAGAGGAGAATGCTTAAATCAAGGTCCATAAACTTTGTAATGATATGATACATGTCGATTCCTTTATATCAAATATGTCAGTTCAACTACATATTGATAGTTTATGTGCCAATAATTTTATTGTAATATACATACATACATACATAACTTCACGCCAGTTCCCTTGCGGGGTAGGCACGAACAACAGAGTGCCATTTAGGCTTATTCTTACACACCTCACTTGCCTCTTTGACATTCATAACTCTTGTCATGCAAGCTCATCTGTTCTTAAGGCTCCTGACATCACCTTCTGCTAGTACACGTATTGTAATATAACATTGTCTATTTATGATTTGAGTACTTCTTGTATTTTTGAAGTATAAATTATCCTGTGCTTGGCTTATAAAATACATACGTACAAAATATTTATTATATTCATATAAAAAAGGAACAAAAATAATTCAAACAATGTCAGTTTCTTATTTTAACTAGCTAACCTGCGATTTCATCCCCTTTTATTTTTGTACCTTTTGAAGAAATCGAAAAGGAAACTGTAACGTTGACACTCTTGAAGAATGCGTAAATTTTTTATGTATGCATCTTTAATTTGAGGAATTAGTAGTGGCCCATGCAAATATCAAACTTCTATTTCACCTCTTTTGAAAATGATATTTGAGACAAAAGATATCCAATATCGTTGCCAAATTTCAATAAAATCCGTTAAATTCTTTCCAACAACAACAAACAGAGTTACATCCCTATTAATATTATAAATGCGAAAGTAACTCTGTCTGTTGCTCTTTTACGGAAAAGCTAGTAGAACGATTTGGCTGAAAGTCAGTATATATTCTATGCCGAAGATGAATATAGGATACTTTTTATCCCAAAAAAT
The DNA here is from genome assembly GCA_019925095.2 of Dendrolimus kikuchii. Lineage (NCBI taxonomy): Eukaryota > Metazoa > Arthropoda > Insecta > Lepidoptera > Lasiocampidae > Dendrolimus > Dendrolimus kikuchii. The sequence goes on from CM034395.1 coordinate 14,747,941, forward strand.
GGGATAGTTTCCGGGATAAAAATATATTTGTCCCTCTGTTTGTTATGCTTTTACGAAAAAACTATAGGACTGATTTGGCTGAAATTCGGTATATATGTAATTTTAATACCGAGGGTGGACAAGGGATACTTTTCATCATATTATATTTTCATAAAGGTTATTCCAGAAAGTAGGATAGGTTTTGTTTTTTTACATGATTTGTCATTTTGGTAATTTTGGTCAATTTGGTCATTTTGGTCATTTTGGTCATTTTGTCATTTTGTTATATATGAGCTGATCATTAAAGAGCAGGCGTTAATACAGGCTACATTGAATTAATTTTTTATGTTAGTGTTATTTGCCCCCGGAAGATTCACTTTATTTTATATCGCAAAGTATACCGTCTCCCGGCATAAACAGTATTTATGTCCATTTTCGGCACTAAAAAAATTTAAATAAAATTAGATCACACTGATCCAGTACTCTTAGTAGTTTTTCCGTGAAAGCTTAACAGACAGGCAGATCGAATTACTATTCCATTTTTTTCGAAGTGTCTAGTCGTCCGGTAACCGTATATATATACATATATATTAATATATATATATATATATATATATATATATATATATATATATATATATATACACATATATACCTTTATCCCGTACCTACCTTTTATCCCGTAAAATGAGTTAGTATCCGAGATAAAAATATACTTATCCCTATTTTTGTTATGCTTTTACGGAAAATCTATTGGACAGATTTGACCGAAAGTTATATAATTATGTAATTTTAATACCACGGGTGGACAAGGGATAGTTTTCATCCCGGATAGTGGGACAGATTTATGTAAAAGTTATCCCAGAAAATAGGATAGGTTTTTTGTGATTTGTCATTTTGGTTATTTTGATAATTTTGGTAATGTTAATCCTTTTGGTGATTTTAATGATTTTGTGTATTTGATGATTTTGGTCATCCTAGTCATTTTGGTGATTTAGGTCATCTTGGTCTTTTTGGTAATTCTGGTGATTTTGATAATTTTGGTCACTTTAGTTAGTTTGGTCATTTTGGCGATTTTGGCGATTTTTTTATGTTGCTATTTGTGTAGTAAGACGGGGGAGGGGATAGATAAATAAAACTAGAACGGTTTTAAATAGAGGATGAAAGTTTGTATGAGATCAATCATTTCTCAAGTTTATATATAAAAATTCATCAACTATAAAAAATGCGATAGTAACTCGATGTCTATTTGTTAAGCTTTCGTGGAAAACTACTAAGGATGCTGGATTGGTTTTGCTGTAATTTTATTTAAATGTCGTTTTAATAGTGAAAAGGGACATAAATACTTTTCATGCCGGGAGATAGCACAGTTTGCGATATAAAATATAGTGAATTTTACGGGTGCAAATAGCACTAACATAAAAATTTAATACAATATAACCTGCCTGCTCCTTAAACAAGAGGCACGCATTAGAGGTTGACCCTCGGCAGAGCCGCGGGGTAAACTCGTGTATAATATACAGACTGAGTTTCAGCCAGATCGGTCCGGTAGTTTTTCCGTGAAAGCGTTACAGACAGACAGACTGATTTACTTTCGCATTTATAATATTATATAGAGATTTGAGCTTATATACCTATGACTACTTGTGTAGTTTTGGCGAAGAAGTTTGTTAGCGTCAAAACGGGTATAGTATCGGGAACAATTTCGGTACGAACTTTTCCAATATTCTCACACGCGCGTTCATCTCTCAGATTATCTGCGTAACTTCTTACCTAAACGCTTTCCCACCTATCTGATACTTTAGGTAGCTAATCCTCACTTTATTAGGTACGCACGTATTCTGTAGTGAATTCTGTCTTTAAAATTTGGTAACGTAGATTACCAAGTTATTTTTTTTAGATTTAAAAAGAAAGCGACGCCTAAGGAAAGCGGAGAAAAAGGCAGCTATTTAGTAGAACACATTGATAAATCAATGTTTGACCACTGCAATATTACGCCGTGCATAATACATTTTTTATGAAGATCTCATCGTTAGATTAATTGGTCGTGCCATACTTTTATGCCTTGTGAAAATTTAAGCGTGACGTGGAACTGATGATATACGCTGCTCTTCTGCGAGCTTCAGCCTCACCTGATCTGGGAAGAGGTGAATCTCAAAGTAAGTGGAGCTTTTACTTTTGTAGTGCAAGGATCAAGACAAATCTCTAAGGTAGGTAAGGTGTGGTCCTGAGTAAACCAGCGTTATTCAGGCCCACATCCTACTACATCATGGGGTATATAATACGGCGCCCTAGAGTTCGTAATAACTAAAGGTAAAAAACAATCCTTAGGGCCTTACTGAAGTGTTTGTCTATAGCCTAATGACTTAAGGACCACTAAAGCTAATCTTTAAGAATTTTTTTTTTTTTTTTTTTTAAGCTAAATATATAATATTTAGCTAAACAATATATTCTCATAGGTATATCATTATTTTTATATACGCAACTTAAAAGCTCTCATAAATGTAAAACAACTTTTTGCATCGCGTATGTGGATTAATTTATTGCTGCATAATTTAGCAAGAGTAAAACTGAGTAGTCTGTGATCGTATGTGATCAAATATGTCTATGTAAAAAACAGATATTGCTTTTGGAGATGCATCTCACGAGCGTGTATAGGACATTACAGTCAAGATTTTTGTATGTATAGTGTTAAGTTTAATGTTAAATTTAATAAGTAACAATTATATAATGTAGAGAGTAAGTACTAGCGGAGGGTGATGTCAGGAGCCTTAAGAACAGACGAGCGTGCATGACAAGAGTTATGAATCTCAAAGAAGCAAGTGAGGTGTGTAAAAATGGGCCTAAATGGCGCTCTGTTGTTCGTGCCTACCCCGCAAGGGAACTGGCGTGAAGTTATGTATGTATGTATGTATGTAGAGAGTAAGTACAACCTTTTGACTTATTTTATATTTCTCTCTCCAGTGGTCGAGTCTAGCTCCTGTGACGATTGAGCCATGGGCTCTGGCCAGTATGCTATCCCCCATCCAACGGGGTAGGTAACCAAAATCGACGCCGTACACACTCATTATTGAAATCAGATTTACTAAGACTTCATAGCTGCGTTGCATTTAGCGGATCGCGGGCTCCGAAACGGACGGTATGATCGGAACTGGGATTTACCGCTGGAATATTGATCCGCACTATATTTTTAGAGAAACACTCCAAGCGCGAGTCAGACTCGCACACGGCTATTTATTTATATTTTAAGACTAATTTATTCTTTAATTAAAAGTTATATTTTAACTAAATTAAAACCTGACAGTATAAATGTGTACTTCAGCATTTTATTCATACAACTGTCACTTTTAATTTAGTTGTGTTTCGAATAAATACCTTTTATTTTGTGATTGAAAAATCAGTCATCAAAATCGGTAATTCCCTTAATTGAATAATAATGTTATATTTTTATTTATTCTCTGATTAGTTTTGTATAGAGTAGTTGTCTATAATTTACCATCGTTTTATGTAACAATATTAATTTCTAATATTACGTGGTAATTGTGTAGATTATAATTCAAAATCTCTCAATTGTATATAGATGGTATTCACTACATTTTATTTTCATGTTGGCATACGCGATAGATTTTTTTACTGTGTTTGATTTATTTTATTACATGTAAAGATTTAAATATAATCTTTTATATAAAATGTAATCTAAAATTTCCAAACAATAATGTAATAATTTCTAGTCATTCATAACCTATTTAATTAAAATGGTTCAACAATGACTTCAATCCGCTATCGGTTGTCCCAATTTGATAAGTTTTTTCTTATACTGTAAAATGGTTGGAAGGATGGCAAGGTGTTCTAAAAATGTTTGTCGAATGTGTAGAGTGAGTGGATGAAATGGTCTTAAATCGTAAGGTTCTCTGATTATTAGTATTGTGACCAGTTGCTGTTCTTTTATTACCATAAACCCTTCTGAGTTGTTGCAAGTATTACAGTATTTTAAAATTGTTCATCTATTTTTTGGGTGCCTTAGCCCCTAAAACCTATAACCCTTATATAGTCGACAGATGGTCGGTCAGTCATCGGTCAAAAATAAATATAAATATGAAAAATAAAACTAATTATGACTTTCAACTTAGGACCGTTTTGGTCTAAAAAATATGTTACTGTTTATACTTAACTAGCTGTACCCGGCAGACGTCCTGCCCTTAGAAATAAAAATGTAGAACCCAATTGCAGCGACATTTACCGGGACCAATAATTAATTTGACTATGACATTTTGCTAGGAATTTTTCGCAGTCTTAACATATCTCCAACAGTAATAGACTGGTTTCACAGTTACCTGCATTGACGCCGGCAGCGGGTTTGTGTTGATGACGATTTTTCGTCGTGGTGCGATTTAACTGCCGGCGTTCCGCAGGGCGGCGTTTTATCTCCTCTTTTGTTTGCTGTGTTCATTAACTCCATTTCCGATCATCTGACTTCATCCTATCACCTCTATGCAGACGACTTACAAACCTACACCCAATCTGCGGCAGATGACTTACCTAATGCTGTTGAACAAATTATGTTTTTTTTTTTATTGCAGGAGATCAGCAGACAGGCAGACGGCCCACTTGATGGAAAGCGGTTACTATCGCCTATGGACATTTGCAACACCAAAGTTGCTACAAATGCGCTGCTGCTCTCTTAAGGGAGACTGGAACCTGGTCACTAATGCCGGAACACAACTCAAGGTTGTTATGACGACATACTTTAGACCAGGGGTGGTAGCCATCCAGTCGGGCAAATGCCCTACCACTTGGCTGTGGGTTGTTAAGTCGCCTCTTACGACAGGCCGCCTGGCCGCAGGAAATTGTAATCTTTCTCCGTTCCTGCACGGATAGAATGATGTATGTATTTCAAATTAATTTAGATTTGAAATACATACATCATTGGAGTACAATGTTTGGTCTTGCAGTAAACCCTCCAAAGTCTCAAGTGATAGTCATCGGTAGCCCAAGAATGAGAGTTAAAGTAAACTGGCCAGCTTTACCGAAGGTTGTCTTTGACGGTACTTCTATCCCTTTGAGCGAAACAGTTAAAAACTTGGGAATAGTCATCGATAGTGAACTGTCTTGGAAGCCTCACATATCCGAATTGAGTTGTAGAGTTTTTCTATCGTCTAGGTCTCTTAGAAGGCCGAGAAACTAGTTGATCCACTGCCACCAAAATTATGCTTGCAGAGTCCCTCCTACTTCCCATATTCGATTATGCTGACGCCTGCTTTCTAGACATAACCTCAGAACAGCTAAATAAACTTGAGCGACTTCAGAATTTCTGTATCAGGTTCATATTTGGTTTGCGAAAATATGACGCATGTTTCTGAATTTCGTATGAAGCTCAAGTGGCTTCCTATTCGTTTTCGCCGGAATACTCACATTCTAAGTCTCCTTTATAATATACTATTCAATCCTAATAGTCCTCCTTACCTTAAGGAACGTTTTGAATTCCTTCGCCTCTCCACTTCTCAAAATTTACGCACAGACACATACCGTAGACTCCTGACACCTGCACAGACTTCATCCTTTTATGATAACTCTTTCACAGTGCAGGCTGTCAAACTCTGGAATGTGTTGCCTCTTACTGTCAGAGAGGCCAAAACATTACCTACATTTCGGAACTCACTTAGAAAGTACTATCTGTCTCTAAATAAATATGTCTAATATATTAAACATTTACTTATTTATCTATTGTAATATATAAAATGCTTGTCACATATAATGTTAACAAATATATTTATTTAAATCATTTTGTATATACCTATATATATTACTATTATATTTTTTTATATATGTATTAAATTTATAAATTAGTGTAAGTATGTATATTTAAATTGTACAGTCCTATTTTTTTTCTGCTTCACCTACATCGCAAGATTAGTTAAGAATTTCTTTTAGGCTAGGTTGCCTGGAAGAGATCGCTTTTAGCGATAAGGCCGCCTGTTGTTTTGCCAAGAAGTATTGTAATTATACATTTTGTTTTTGTATTTGTTTATTTTGGTGAGCGATAAAGTGTTATCTATCTATCTAATTTAAACCATTCTCGAATCCACTTTAATAAAAACAAAATATCCTCAAAATAGGTCCCACCGTTTAGGCAGACTTTAGCGGTGCCACCTACCGGTAGATCTATAATCTTAACCATCCCGGGATCCACTTGAACACACACAAAAATAATTTCACCTAAATATGGGAACCCGATTACAGCTAAATTAATTATTTTACATGTATTTTATCAATAAAATAACTCCGACCGACGCATCTGTTTTAAACGATATTCAGTTTTTTTACATCCTCTTTGACGATATTTGCAACACGCATTCTGTCAATTCTATGTCAAACGTCATAAGGTCACATTAAAAAAGTTTATATTGTCCAAAGCGCTAAGGTTAGATTAGAAATAATTTTATATGGTGGTTATGTACTCTTAAATTTTTTAATTTTCCGCGCAATTTTCTTAATTGTTCCTTTCATAAGAATCTTCTCCTGACAATAAAAAACACAACAAAAAAAGAATTAGCGAAATCGGTCCAGCCGTTCACGCGTGAGGGCGTGACCAAGGGAAATAGGGAACAATTTTTATATATATAGATAAAACGTTAAAAAGCAACAGAACAATGCCTTGTATCACCGTCTAGTTATGTAGGGTTTTCGGAGTTAAGTTTCATTTAATACGATTTTTATTACTCTTTTCATGATTTAAAATAAATTGTGCTTTCCATTGCATTATCAGCATAACATTGGTATTGCGTTCCAAAAAACGTTTGGAATGGCTAGGCTGTGACGAACAAGAACAAAATAATAGGTAGACCGCGCCCCAAGCTGTCGGAGTGAAGCCGATTTTGAAATAGGAAGCCGATCGCGCCACCATGCGTTACGAAAACTCGTATTAAACAATCAAATAATTGCGGATAAGATGGAATAGTTTCCAGTGCGTACATTATCCACACAGATCCAAACCACGTGTATACTACATAAGTTTAACACACACAAAATTTTAAAATGCTTCTCTCTTCATTTGACGCTTTCGTTCACGTAGTCTCTGTCTATACAGGGACGCCATGGACTGAGACAGGCGGAGCGGGAGCGTGAGAGTTTCAGCGTGCTTCGCTCCTGCCAAAAGAGGACGTGTAGGCCAGAGGGCGTCATTACACCATCCGCCGCCGTAAGCGGGCGGCACGAGTGGAAAGGGTTCCCACAGGTCGTTAATGTTATTTACATGGGGCTGCACCGGTTCCGGTGTTCCAGGAGCGCTTACTTCTCCTTCGAGGGCACGAATGAATACGCCAGGGGCGTGATTCCCCCGGCAATGGATGAGGCCGTCGGGACCCAGCCTGTCAGGGCATTGCGGAGTAGTCAAACTACCCGTAGCCCTAGCCCGTAGCCCCTAAGGTGAAGGACGGAACACCGAGCGATTTTAGTGGGTATATCCGACTTGAGTGGCAATAGCACTTGTTTGCAGTGTTAGTACGAACCCAACGAGGCGAAGCCCACACTTGCCGCTTTTCCCCGCGGTGAATACGGATAGTCTTCAAACTAATTTCCCCTCGTCAAAAAAGCTCCGTCTATACTTTTATTCGTCTGAGTTAGCAAGCATCAATTTTCATCTACGTTGGTTTATAAATTTCAATTGTTATAATAATATAATAATCCCATTTGAAACATTGTATATTAGTAACGAGTAAAAACTAATTAAGCTTAGTAACATTCCTAATTAATTTTAATTAGATATAACTATTTATGTACTTACACAAGATACAAGCAAACTTACCACTAAATAATAATAGTTAAAATAGTTCTAAAGGCATGGTTATCCAAAGTGCAGTAGATTATTAAAATATTATTTAAAATCTATACGCCATAGAAGACGGTGATCTAGGCTCAGAATTCTACTTATAGTTTTGAGGGACTATGGGTAGAATACAATACAAATAAGTTAAGTTTTCTTGCATTGTATTCGATTATATGTAATTTAATATTTTAATTAAAAATTATGTATTTATGCTTTAAATGTAAAAAAAAAATCTATACTAATAAATAAAATTGAAGTGGTTTCTGTGATTTCAATATGAATGTTAAAATTTACGTGAAAACTGCTATTGATACAACGCGTGATCATAGACGTCTGTTTTTAAAACTTTTGTCTGTATATCGGTTATTAGAGACTTTAAAAATGTTAAAGATTAAGATAGGTTTTTTTTAAACTAGCATGTGCCAGCGACACTTCGTTCGCGTTGCTATGATGATGTGTTTGATAGTAAGCTGCAATGACGACAACAACAAATTGGCTGTATTTTTTCTCTACGCCACGGAAACGACATCACCTATCAGGTTAAAAATTTTTCTTAAGTGCGGACCTGGGATATAAACTAGGACTAGATATATTTTCATTTAAATCTGTTTCGGAGTTCTCACATGATGGTCTTGTAGACAGACAGACAAAAATTCTAAAAGTTGTATTATCGACATCTGCTGCTCGGAATTAGCTCTCCTGATTTTTTCTCTTTTTTAAATTTATTGTACAAACTCGACTCCTCTGCAGATTTATTATATTACTAGTTTCTGCCCGCGACTTCGTCCGCGTGGAATAGATTAAAAAAGTAAGTTAAGAAAAAAGACCCCGATTTTGAAACATCCTTCATTGGTGCTGCGCTCCTATTGGTCTTAGCGTGATGATACATAGCCTATATATAGCTTTCCTCGATAAATAGGCATATGTAACATTGAAAGAATTTTTCAAATCCGACTAGTAGTTTCTGAGATTAGCGCGTTCAAGCAAACAAACAAACTCTTCAGCTTTATATATTAGCATAAGATAGAGCTACCTGTGCCCGCGATTTCGTCCGCGTGGCATGTTTTTTTGCTGAACCCTAAAAAAAGTAGTTTAAGTTACTCCTTATAACATCAGCAATCTGCCAGTGAAAGTCCCGCCAAAATCGGTGTAGCCATTTTAGAGATTAACCGGAACCTGGAGACAGACAGACAAAAATTTAAAATAATGTTACGAGTTTGCGGGACTCGAATTAAAATGCCGTTAGAACTATTATAGAGTTTATTATAACTATACAAACACGTATAACACAGGTACAAACATAACCGAACGCAACAAATCCAAACGTAATGCAGAAGGTCGTAATTCAATAAAACGCGCAAAGTATCTCATTATTAGATTCCCGAATGTACACACGTCACCTCTAGATCAGTTGTAGCTCAACTGACACCCTCTCTCAATCAGGCTATCGTTTTATACTTCACCAATGCAAATGTGCTCGCCCAGCAACGTTGACATAATTACCTAGAATTAGCTTGTACTTATAATCCACAACACATGGCTAATGATGATCCTGGGCGGCCGTAAACGAGTATAATAGGACAATAGGCTCTTCTCCACAATAACTAGAAACGTATGCCAATAAATAAGTGAACAAAAGAAGACGATCATAAAAGAATTACAAATAGTTTAAATGCCGACAGGTAATAAATTTTTTTTTACAGATCTGTACGTGGAATTTGTCTTTGTCGGAGCCTAAGTTGTAACATTAATATTTTTTGAAGTACCGTATATACTTTCATATGCACTTAGTAAAAAGCTGTTATTTTGACATTACAAACAGACACATCAATTTTATTTAATTGTATAGCTTATGTGCAGGCGTAAGTTCTATATTTCGTAGGGTAGGGTTCAGAAGACGTGAATACAAATTCCAAGCCCCGCGCGAATGGAATCGCGGACACCGCTAGTATAATAGTAGGTAATAAATAATTTAATATATAATAAAATAATAAGTAATGTAAGCAAGTTTAAAAAGATAAGCTCATCATTCCATCCGAATGGAGTCAGATTATGCAAACGAGCTCTAATCCAGCTTAGTAAAAGACTCCCAGTCAAATGGCACTGTGGAAACATCCATTCGAGATATACTTTATACTTCGGCCCAATCACTCGAGAGGGCCAGAAAAAGATTAGATTTTCTCTCATTTGAACCAAAACGTGACTGGCAATGGAAAGTGATGAAGAGATTGTTACGGGTAGAAGAGGTTCGGAGGTATAATGTTCGTTATCCTCCTACGTGTTTTGAACAAATTATTCTATTGTATTGCGAAGAATTCAGACAATGCTGCCAACGGTACCGGCGGGGCTGGCCAGCGTCGCAATCATGTGATATTGTTTTTTGCTTGTTATTGGGTTTGTGGTAATAGTGAGACCTAGAGACGGAACAAAAGCGTTTTCAGCGGAATGCGCCTTTGTGATCCCAACATTCTATCTTTTTGTTATTTATTATTTAGCATTGATTTCAGTTCAATAAATACGACAGTACATTTTGGTTTTACCCTTATTAGTAAGTTTGGTTGCGTTGAAACTTGAAGACGGAATCAGAAATTGTACAACAATAAAACGATAAAGCAGTTTGTTTTTATATAAATTTTTAGAGGTCTGTAGCAATTTTCGCAAAAGCGGAACCCTAGTAAAATTGTAATGTTCGTCCGTTCGTCTGTTTGCCTGTGTATCTATACCTATACGTCTATACTTTTAATGAAATTTGATAGGAAAATATATAGGTATTCTATAGCCCGCTATGCAACGGTATAGTGAAATCGCGAATCAATTAATGATTAAACGTGACTCTTACATTTGTTTTTTATTTATACAATTGAGGAATAAAAAACTGTTTTCATTAGTTAATTTTCAAAAGCTGTAATGACACCGTTTAATTACTTTTATACTAAAGGTGGTAAAATGAGAAACCAAATAGGTAAGTGGGAAAATATTCGTTTTCAAAGTCATAAAAAGTAGGTATCCGTCCACCACTATGACTTTTGAATTATATATAAAAAAATTGGAATAAAGACAAATACTTTTAACGTAAATTCAATGTTTGTGTATCTACTGTTTCGCTCTTTAAAACGGAATATGAACTAATTTATATTCGTTTATACTAAATTTTATTTTTAGCATAAATTAATTTATAACATCTAGTAGTAAATAACATTGAAATTTGAAATCATTTTTTTGTTAATAAAAACGCAGCAGAAACCACATTTAGACGTTGCCGGTATATACCGAGGGCTTTAAAAGGTCTACTTTTATTTCCAATAACAATTTACACGATACAATTTACCCGTGTGGGCCCGCGTGGAAAGCCATTAATTACCATGCAAAGCTACCAGACCATTAGGTACCTACATGTTTTAATTTAGCCAACGGATTATTATTCTAGTATTCTCGGTAGGATTTACGTCGTCAGTAATTTAGAAGTGAATTTAATATTACCTACATGTATTTACTATAATAATTGAGTTTGTACCATAAATAGCTATATATATAAAGAATTATTATTATTATACTGTATGTCTTTCATGACCACGGGCCATAAAAATGGCCCGGACTCTTGGGGGAGCTTGGGGGGCCATGGGAAGGCCAACACGTAGAGGCCTTTTGACAAATTTAATGTAAATGTGGTATGACACTGACCGGCGATTATCCCTGTCTACACCATTATTATTATTATTATATTGTCTTTTTTTATTAGGGTTTCGTAGCTATGTTGGCAAAAACGGGACTCATTTAAAACTTTTTAGGTCTTTGGAAGGGAATATATCACCATCTGTTGGAATAATTTGTTCCAATTACCAGGTGCTGTCAAAGAAGCAAGTGAGGTGTGTAAGAATAAGCCTAAATGGCGCTCTGTTGTTCGTGCCTACCCCGCAAGGGAACTGGCGTGAAGTTATGTATGTATGTATGTATGTATGTATGTACCAGGTGCTAACAACGGTGAAGCAAAACATCGTGATTCAACCTGCACATCGAGATAACCGATGTGTCAAACCTGCCAAGCCACCTTGGACAAGCGTGGCGGGTATACTGACCGTTCCCCCTATAATGAGAGCCCGAGCCCAGTAGTGGCATATTTATGGGCTGATATTATTATATCACCATCTATTGATTTAAATAAAAGTAAATAATGATCCGTTAGCTAAATTGATTCAAAATGATTTCCCTTACCGTATGTAAGACTGTATAAGCACTTTGTACGTATGCCATTTACACCCATTAATGATACTAAGGTATGGCAACACTTTTTCATATCTTGAGACAGTCAACTTAATGTCGGATCCCTAAAAAGGATCAAGCTTTCAAAGACAAGCTTTAATAAATAGAAGGACGTTTTATTTTAGATGTTTAAGTTTAAGTCTTATTACCATTGAAATATGAATAAATTTAATAGAAATGGACTAAACTATTAGGTATTTTGCCTGTTTGGAAATTTATCTTTGTGTTTTTTCATAGTATTTTTATAATAATAATTGTAATGTGGCGAGAAGCGATGGGTAACTAAAATAATACAACCGTCTGTCTTGAAGGATCTATAATATAATAACTAAACTAAGAATAAGACGTACTTCACTACATAATAACCAAGTAAATGTTCACTTAGAAAATAATGTTTTTTTTAAATATTCGAATCTATGTTGCTCTATATCACAATCAGATGAAAATCAGTCACACGAACCGTTCTATTCCATATAAATTCATAGTGCCGCAGAGGATGTATTTTGAATAGAAAACTGTGGATGAATATCAGAAGTGTTAAAGAGGGGTCAAGTAAAAAGCATCTCAAATAAACGTGCATGTATGAAGAGGTTAATGAAAGTAGATGAAGCGAAAGTTGTGTATCAGGATCGTCGCAAGGGGAGATCCATAGTCTCTGCCTACCCTCATGGGAAACAGGCGTGATATTATGTATGTATGCATGTAAATATGGAAAGTAAAGACATATTGTGGCGATCCAAGACGATTGGGAAAAGGTACAGAAAAATAGATATTAATGGAAATTATATTAGCTTATTACTTAAATGGGAGTATAATAATGTTTGAATCGAGTTAACCATTAAACATCTTATTGTGTTTTATAACCAACTAGCGGCCCGTCGCGGCTTCACCCGCACTCTGTCCGCTACCGTTGTATATAGCGTCATGTTACATAGCCTATGACACTCCCTGTTAACGTAGCTTTCCAACAGTATTTTTTTTTAATCGGTTTAGTACATCCAGAGATTACCCCCCCCTACAACGTCACAAGCTCAAAAACTACTTCTATAATATTAGTATAGATTAAGTATATAGAAGTATAGATATATATGACATAGATTCATGGAACAAGTTAAGTGTTAGAAAAAATATCATCACGATACTAGATTTATCTGGTTGTCTGGAAGAGATCGCTTTTTAGCGATAAGACCGCCCTTTGTATCCAACTAGACAAATACTAGTTCGTAAGTTTTTCTGTAATGGTGTACAATAAAGTGTTATCTATCTATCTTTATTATATTGTTAGATAATCTTATTTTTATTACATTTGGAGGGATATTTTTTTTTATTATGAAACCTTTTGGTGATTTGACAATGATTGTTCTATGAAACATTCGTAATTTCTTTTAAAGAAATGTGTGGTACTGATTGGTAGTAAGTAGTCTGTAAATTTATATTTTCATTAAAATAAGGTAAGTCGCGGGCGAGACAGCTATTAGGCAGGCTCTTAACATTCTGGCTCTATCCTCGATCACTATGACATTAGCAATTTAAAGAAAGAATAAGGTGAATCAAGGAAGATAAGAGGATAATCATATAATCATGATCCAATAATCATATTCGAGATAAGAAATTTCGAGGTCAATCCCTTTATATAAAGTGTTTTTGTACCTGGTACTTGCTTTGCCCGGGTTTTGCTTATTTCAAATTATAGGAGGGTTGCGCTGAGTCAAATAGTAATTTTTGAATACGGTAAAAAATTCAGGCACTGTTTCTTTTGTTGGGATTTCAATATATCCTTTGCATACCTGATTGAACTTGACTGTTTTATGAAAAAAAAATTGGGCTGCAAATAAAGAAGTACTTTTTCTTGGAAATCACAATCTCTCAGTAGAAAACGTAATTCTCATACACTGGCTTCACCTACGATAATGTTATAGTTATTGACTGTGGCTAAATGCGACTTATTTATAGCGGCAAAAATAACGCAGTTAACGAATAACTACAGCGTATATACATAATAATATGTTATCTGTCAATAATTAACGTCATTAACAATTAATAAGAGTATCGCATCACAAATAACGAATTATACTCAACGTTACATCTGCATGAAACAGTCAATAAGTATCCCATAATCCCAGATGAAGCAGTAGCATTAAAGGTCCCTAAGTTCAACATTACTACTTTTTACCGTATAGTGTGACAATTCATGCTTCTCTCGCTTTTTGGTATTTTAAAAACACCGTTTTTATATATAACCAAACATTTATTAATTAAAACATATAGTTTTAGACCAAATCAGTCAAAAATTAAAGTCTTACATAACTATTATGTAACTTTGTACTAATAATTTCTATTGTCAATTGATTTTAAATGAGCTTTCGGGAAAGGTTTCCCTGAGCACTACAAAATAAATTATTTATAACATAATTATTATGACATTTAGTTTAAAAAATATGTATTACAGCTCATAGGGTCGGTCGGACACGCTCTTACAGTACATCGGCGTCAAATGGTTAGCCGGGAAATAAACATGTGAGAATTGCGGTGGCCAACTTTCCTCCCATATTTCATCCTCCGATCCCCCCCCCCCCCTTTATCCCATACCCTCTATCCCATCCTAAAAGCTGACAACGTCTTGGGATCGCCCCTGGAGATGCAGACGTCCGTAGGCAATGTGGTTACATTGCCTACTCAGCGAATTGTATCGAACGTCATGCAACGCGTTCCGAGTGGCAGTAGTCTTCCATTATCCATTCCCGCGACACGTTACTCATTCTAAAATTATGTAACATATGAGTGAATAAATAATCTTGGTTTTCTAGAACACGCATTTATTTGTAATAACCTAACCACGCATTTATGTGCATAGGCAATTATAAGAAATAAAAATAGATATTCAGATAAATAGGTAAATTTGTATCGCAGTAAATGTTTTTATTGCTGTATCACAGCCGACAAGCTGACGGCCCAACTGTGATGGAAAATGGTTTTCATAAAGTACATAAAAAATTCCAACTTTAAAAAGCATCCGAAATGTGCAAAGATATACAAGTCGTAAAATCCATAAACTTAGACTATATCTTTTACTACGTACGACACATACTTATTGTTTACGTAATACGAGCGTATAGGTTTTGACATTAAATTGCAATACATGTTCTGAATACGTAATCAGTTTGCTTTATTTTACTTAATGTCGATACCTATATAAAAGTAAAGTTGATTCTATTTAGATTACAAGGGATAATCTTGCACGTACTATTTTTCAATTAGGTCAAATTGGCCCGCTGAAACACGTGTATTCTTGTTTAACAAAATTGTTTATTAAAATTTGCTAGGCAGAACATCCTGAATGTTGTTCTGTGTGTTGTTATAGTGAACAGCTGTGACGGTGTCTCGTGATAAAAATTGTGGAAAACAAGTTAAAATAGACTATCCATATCCATATCGAATTCGGCTTGGGTTTTGATTTTGCATTGAAACGTCAATCAATACAGAGCGTTTCAAAATCTAGTTTTAGTTAAATATAAGAAGTCATGTAAAAAATAATTAATCGTCGTCATCATCGGCTTTCCTTCTCCACTTTACGCGGTCTTCAGCATCTCTTGTTTTGAAACCATTGGTACTGTTATATGCCAAGCTATTGGAAGAGCGTTTAAAAAAATTTATTTTATAACATGATTGATTTTATCATTTTAAGTCTTAAATTGATGTTAAATAGAAAACATAGTCTTTTTAAAAATAGAATTTGGCTTTAATGTATTCTGAAAAGGACAGAATTTTGAAATTAGGTATTGAATTAAAGAAACAGAGATTTCATATTAATAGAGATTCGAGCTGAACAAGAAGCTGATATCCGCTGACCGTTCTGTTGGCCAACTCGGTGGAGTCGGGCCCCCAGGAAAACAGGAAGGAAACATGACCCCTGGATCATGATATTTTTTATTATTCGCCTTCAAGTTCATTGAAGGCCAATAATAAAAAATATCATATTATACGTAGTGTTACCGTCCGGTAACACTACGTATCACACCACAACGTGAAGTCGGCATTTCTTGGGCCTACCCTTTCTACAGGAACCTGGCGACGGCGACTTGTAAATGTCAGTAACATTTATTTACTTTACCGCACACTTATCTATCGCGAATTCCATATCAATTGACGAAACATTCTGTTTTTTTCAGTAATTCAATAAAATAATATAATAATAATTATATTATAATAAGATATTAATGTTATTATAATATAATATCATATTTTATTTAACTATACATAAAATATTATGTGCAAGGAGTAGGTATTTTAGGTAGTGGAGGCTACATACATTTAATATATAATTATGATGCAATTGGGGATTCATCACTAATTATCATTAAAAAAAATATCATTTTTTATTCCTTGTTCGCAGAAATATTTTTTAATTCTATCTTTTGTGCTCAATATTGTTAAGTGGTTTAAAATTTGTGACACGAAATGACAGATCTTTTAGGATTAGTGAGTTATGAACATAATGTTCTCTACTGACGGACCAGACGGGTGCGTATAATACAGTATCCATAAAGGTATAATCGTTTATATGATCTAAGACAGTATCAGTGCATCAGTCAGCATTACTTAAATTATTGTGCAAAAAGATTTCTAGTCTTTTGTGTCTTATATTAATTGATTTTTTAGTACTATGAAAGACGCGAATGTTTTATTGGACTGTTTAAATAAAGTATGTGGGTAGTGCGATAAAACAGAGTACATAATATGTATTTTGGTTAGTATACTTGTTATTTTGCGTGAAGGTGTCTATAGGTTTGATCGCGAATTAAAACAATATTGGTGGCATTAACGTGTTGGCATAAACATCAGTTTAGGGATAGTAATCTACTACAGTTTTTAAAAAGATATTTATTTGTATTATTTATCAGTAGGTAGCTGTAGCGGAGTGCTCCGAGGAACTTTGCAGTATGGTGTCTTCGTCTTTTTCCACCAACGCTCGCTATCCGCTGGATGTGCGTCCTCACTTCTTTGATTCGCTTCGCTCATGTACGCAGCGTAAGATTTGGAAAGAGCTCCCAGCTGAAGCTTTCTCACAGCGCTAGGATATGGGTTTTTCAACAAAGGTGTAATAAAATTCCTTCCAAGTCGACAGCGTGTTGGTAGCACCTCTGGTGTTGCAAATGTCCACGGTAACTACTTTCTACTGTACTTACGTTATGTAAAAGGAAGCTCATTGGATACTTGCGTCTCCTTACGCTGATAAAATCTTAACAACGGACATGTACCGGTTAGGTAGTTCGTCTTACTTATTGTGCATTTTTATAAACACGTGTTGATGTTGAAGAAAAAGATTTCCAGCTTGTAAATTCCACCTTTCTAATTCAAACAATCGTGGCGGGACTGTTCGTCACACTAAATTCGAACATCGGACTCGAGTGGGTGTAAGTATAAAAGGTGATATTGTTTTGCTTTTTATTGAAGAATTTTCATATATTATTTTGATATTTTTAATAAATTGTTTATATTCGTTTATTTAATAGCGATATAGGTTTGGTATAAAACAAAATATTTTAAATCTGCAATCTGCATCGGGCGATTTGAAAGCATTTTTTCAGTTAACAACGGAACTGTGAAATAAATTTGTTTCGCAAATGAGTCAATTTAAATGTTATCGGTGTCATGTAATCGGGGTCACGGTACACATAACATAAACCGTAAACAGCAACTTAATTGAAGAAGTGTGTCAATCAATCTTAAATACATTTTTATCAATTGAATTTATCTGTGTACCGCGACGGCGGCGCATGCAGTTGCTTGTGACTTGTTTACGAGACCCAAAGGGTGTTTATCAGGCGCCGTTCACTAGGGGTGTCTCCATTTAAACCATATGTTCAATACACATCAATAATCATAAATAATAATAAAAATGCCCCAAAAAAGAAAGAAAATATAATAAATGAGAAAAATAAGTATCTAACCCTCGCCAATCTTGTACGGCATTTTTGGGGCCTATGCAGGGAGTGGCGAGTCACGGTGTACCCATTTTATCCATGTTTCCTGACCATTGCGACGGACAGACGCCACAGTCTCAGATCTCTAGTTCTATTAGCGGTTCAGCCCAATAGCCTTCAAACAACAGGTATGCACATAGAGTTTACCCCGGCTGCGCCGCGGGGTAATCTCTGGTTACAATATAAATTAAGTAATCATACTAATAATGCGCTGATAATAAAATAATATTACTTTGCTAGGAAGTGACTTCGTAACATCCCTATTATAATTGAGGACGTAAAGCCGTTGTATACTACAGTCTGGTAAATAGCGTACTGTGACCCTACCATGTTATTTTTAACTTTTAATTATATTTAACTTCCTGGCAACTTTAGATAGGGATTGTTACTATGTGCATAGAGAGTGTGCTAGTGATAGTGTTTATGTGGAGTTAACAACAAATAGAGGCGCATTGGTTTCAGTTTTTCTAAAGCCCAATCGTTCAGGTAGAACTTTTAATAGAAAAGCATTATCTTTTTCCTTGCTGTATGTACTCTAGAAACAAAACAACTTTAATAACTAAACCAAAAATATCAAATTATTGATTTATATACATTCATATTTTGCAGAATTGTAATACCTAATTTCTTATATTCAAAAAACAACAATGGATTGTTTCAAATTCAGACGTACCTAAACTAGAGCTTTGTTGGCGACCTTTCGGATGGGAATTTTGAGTCCATATCTTACGGAAACTATTCTATTTTCTGGGATAAGAAATTGCATGTTAAACCCCGTTATCGAAAGTTTACCTGTACTATATTTATTGACTATTGATTTATTTTCAAATCTGTAAAGATGGAACAAAGAAATATTCAAATAAAGCCACCATCAGATAATTTATTTGACGATTCTAATCCATTCTATATCTCATCATAAATGTCACAAATAAATTACATTGTTCAGAACAAATCGTTATCTTATTACCATGACAATGTTTTGTAAACGCTTTTATCGATGTAAACAAGTTTTAAGTAATTCCGTACTATGGACCATTGGGAGCTATTTTTAGCCCTGCAGTGTTGTGATGCTCTCCATTCATCAGGTAACTTTTAAGCGGACCAAGCATTTATTGTGCTCGCGTTGGCAACAATCAGGATATCCTCAAAATGAATTTCATATACTCCGTACGTTTCGTTTTTTTTCATGTTTATTAAAGTGTAAATTTTAGTGTAATTTTTTTTTTTAATCTGATGAATATTTTTCATAAATATACATAACAACAAAATTATTAAACTGGTTATGAATAGTGAAATCTTGATATTGTTTTAAATTGCTTATTATGAGTGTAAACTTTTTTTAAATTTATAACTAATTGACTAAGGTATAAATATTTTGATTATTTTATTATACAACTGGAACATATACAGTCGCTTGGATCACGTTAATATCGCTTTAATATTATTAATAATAATAATAGCTGTTACTTATAATTTTTATTTTCTCTTTAACAACATTGAGTAAGATGGTAGTGCCTGAAACAAATTAAGAAGAAACCTGTAGTACCCGTTGGCCACAATATTTCGCTAATACGAACAAATTATACCTATATAGAACTTGTAAAAATTTTATAAACTCCTCTAATATTCGAGTTGTTGAAGAAGGGAAAACTAACTAAATGAAACATTTTCACTTCTATAGAACGCTGACTGAATTCAATAGTAGTAAAGGGAACTTACTACGCGTTTACTATTAATACTTTGGTTTTTGTAATATTATTTAGCAACTAGGATATGTCCACGATTTGTCCGCGGTTGACTTGAAATTCCCGAACACTAAGTACCGCAGCATTTAAAAAAGTATGCAAGCTATCGTTTAGTGAAAACCATGTCGGAATAAGCTAATTTTTATACACCCGAACAACTTCAAACCGCTCCTTGGAAAATTCCCGCAGAATTCCCGAGATAAAAATATAATACATTTTATTACATAAAATTTGTTATCGATCAGTGAAAAAATCACACTGAAATTCGATTTTTTTAATCTGACCATTTTAAATAATTCCCAGATAAGTTCCCACGAGATTCCCAGGATAAAAAGTAGCGCAGATTTTAAATCTAAAAATTTGCTGTCGATTAGCTAAAACTGCATCGAAATCGGCCTAATAGTTTTTGCGTGAATCCCGAACAAACAGACAAGAAATAAAAAAAATGCACCGTGTTCTCCATCGTTTATATAGTCTATTCTAATTGTTTTTTTTTAAATAGCTTCAATGTACGGACACGGATTGTTTAGATTTTTATGATATTATAGATATAAGTAGGTAATTAAGAACATCAAAACAATTTCAACTCAATACAAACGTTTTGACCTTCTTTTCATTGCGAAGCTGGCAAACAGGCAGACAGCCCAGCTCACAACCTTTAAGAGAGGTTGAAGAGGATAAGAGGGGTAAGACAGGAGGAGTGAGATAGAAGGGACGGCATATGGGCTTGGATTAGGGAGATGGGTTAGGGAAAGGTGTATAGAGGGAATCTGAAAGATAACTGGGGATAAAATTATTCCCTAGACTCGACAGTGGATGTGGCCGCCGAGGCCCCCGCCTGCAAGGGCACGCGGAGTTAAGATAGTTTCCACTTTCTCATAGCCCTGGCATAAGGTGCAGGACATAACACCCAGGGGTGTTAGTGGGTATCCCTGACTGAGGAGTGGCAATGGCCTCTTTAGTTCTATCTAGAGGTGCTAATGCTACCCCGATCAGGCGAATCTCCTCCCACACAGATCGCGAATTATCGCCTCAAGCTTCTGCGCTTGTCGCGGCCTCTAGTCCCCTGGCTAAAAAAAAAAGGTTGTACAGAGGAAGGAGGAAGTAGG
This sequence comes from Dendrolimus kikuchii, assembly GCA_019925095.2. Taxonomy (NCBI): domain Eukaryota; kingdom Metazoa; phylum Arthropoda; class Insecta; order Lepidoptera; family Lasiocampidae; genus Dendrolimus; species Dendrolimus kikuchii. Next base: position 14,768,843 of record CM034395.1, read on the forward strand.
CAATTGGAACTCACTCATCGCACGATTACTCAAGGCAAACCATTTCGCATCGATATTTTATAAGAGCGTGGCACCATACAGATCGAGTCAACTCTAAAAACTGTAATCAAATATAGCGATTCCAGCATGACTCTAACATGTCCAAAATTTGATGATTTATCTAATTGCATTTAGATAGCGATATAAGTAGGCATCGGAATAAAAATGAATGTATTCTTAAGTAATTACTACTGAAACGATTTTATTTCATAAAAGTTCCTAAGCCCCCCCCCCCCCTCATTTATGTACAGATGATCAGAAGGCTAGTACTGTCTTGTTCAACAAGACAGTACTAGCCTTCTGATCATCTGTACATAAATGAGGGGGGGGAGGGCTTAGGAACTTTTATGAAATAAAATCGTTTAAGTAGTAATTACTTAAGAATACATTTGATTTTTGTGTCCAAATGATCTGAGCGTCGGCCCTACATCGATACTCATTAAAATGGCGAGGTGCGAGCCCAGTAGTGATACGTTTATAGACTGTTATTATTTTAGTGTGTGTCCTGGAAGACTGCAGGCCATAAAAATAGCCCGGACTTCTGGAGGGCTAGCGTGGGCCCATGGGAAGTCCAATACGTAGAGGCCTCTTGATAATTTTAATGTAAATGTGGCGTGACACTGACCGGCAATTATACCTGTCATTACCATATAAAAATGCTCCCAAGGACAAGCCCCGACCAGTGTAGGCCTTTTATAGGAAATGAGAACAAAAGGTGTCGTGCTATTGGAGTGTATATAATTATCCTAAGCTACATCTACTACAAAATAATTCACACCCACAACTTAGCATTGCCATCCAGCGTGGCAATGCAGCCAGCCTTCTGAACACGTTTCCCTCTGGCATCATTGTGGTACATAATGTTTAATTAGATTATTTATTTTTGTGTTTTGAAGTTAAATCGTATTTATATTTTAAAAATATTTTTTGTTTTAAGAGACTGATTTGATATCTGCTATATCAAAACAGCAAAACTCTATGTCAATACCTATAAAATTCGAAAATTACTTTTTAATATGTGTTTTTATATGAAACTTCTATTATTGTTGTTACAGATATACATTGTTATAATCTTGTCCAGAAATGACAATCTAGTATATGCAGCTAGAACATATAGCATAAACGACGAAGTGAAAAGCTGCAGCGGATGGTTGTCCACAATCATATATAATTTCTGCAATAACACTTATAAAATTGTGAAAAGGGATACATCTCTTATGATAGGTACGGATTCTATCATTTTTGTTATAATAAACATCCGTTTTTCAGTTAGGTGTAATAGGTTAGGTATTTTTATCCTATTATTTTACAATTAGTTTTTCGTAATAACACGGCATGTTATTCATGATACCCGCTAGATGGCAGTAATTAGGCTAGTTAAAAATATGTTGATCTTCACAATCTGTGTCTCCTACATCTTTCGAGATATCGCCATATGCATATATACAATACATTTTAAGTTGAATTCCTGTTATAATTTCTATCCATTGGAATTCAATCAACTATTTCGGAACTTAATCGAGAAAAAAACTTTTAGATGGACAGACAGACATAAGTTCTAAAAATTTTTTTTTGTGATTAGGAAACGTATGAATAGTGATTTTTATGTAAACTTGACATTTGTTTTGAAACCACAGGCAGATTTAAGTCTTGTTTATTATTAGATATAGGGGCCGTGCCAATATTCATTTACTAGGTTGGTGTTAAATGTCTGCGACTCAACTGTTTAGTTTTTGACACAACTAAACTGAATCCAGAGAGGAGAGACAATTCACTTTGGAGCTATCATAAGCATGCTTTTTGACTGCCTTTGTTGTATACTGGTGGCCTAACTTGTGGTTTACTTAGTTTATTAAAACTGAGGTTCCGGTTTCGATTTCTGAGTATAAATTCCACACTTTTCGGTATTTACATTGATCTCTTACTAAGATGGGGCACAAATATTTTTGGTATTTTATATATAATATACGTGTACCCTTAGGTTGGGAATATAAATAATACGTGTGTCTTTGTCTACCGATTTATATAAGTTGCCAGTGCCACGCATTTGCTACATGTTTTTCTATTTAAATAAAATATCCTTTGTTATTGAACATCTAAATAAAGGTTCTATAATAAGAAGTACAAAAAAAAAACAATATGAAAAAGAAGTCTGTTTTATTCCAGATAAAATGGCGCCAAATGATCTTAAGCAAGATACAGCAAAAAAACGTCTCGTGTCAGACGAAAGATGGCGAAGAGTGCGTAGGCAGGTAGCTACCGAGTGTTGCCTACGGGCTTGTACAGTAGCAGATATTATTACGTACTGTCCTAATGACGCAAAACTATTACAAGAGAACCCTGAAATATTCTATTAAAAATAAATCCTGAAGTCGCACGTGTAAGTACAATGTACTGCTTGGAGAATCACGCGTAAAAGTATTATTAATATTTATTAATAAGTAGGTATTTAAAATGTAAATAAATAATTGGATGAAGCCTTTGACTGTTTTATTTTTAGATTCAACCCCCATATGATTTGCATTTAATTGTAGTGCCTTTCCAGTTTAGCTTTAAAAGGTTTTATGTACCATACCTTGTTTATTATAGAATCTATTTCGTAGCCATAAACTGTTGTTATCTAAGAGAGAAAAAGTAGACACATTTACCTTTACCAGACTGCCTAGTAGTTTGTCGATAACACTATAGTAGACCACTTATGGTGTACCTATTTTACATTTACTTCGTATCTAACAACTACTAAAAGTATTTTACACACACAAATATTATTTTTTAAAATTATTGAGAAATGGGTAAGAAAAGGTAAATATATAAAAAACCGTGTTTTATATTCTTCTGAAAATCGGATCCTATGATGGCCTTGCCTTGAAGAAAAAATAAACAGGATATGTAGATAGATATACTACTACATAATAATTTTCAAACCCAGATGATAGGTAGGTAACAAGTAACCATTTATGTCCGTAAGTCCCTGGGTAGGAAATTAATTTACTCGGTGTTTACGTAAGAACATTGTTGAATACAAATTAAGTGTTAAGGTTTTCCGTAGGTAATAGAAACCGGTAAAATTAAGAACACTGAGATTCGATAACGTACTACGTATCGAGCATTATTTAATAGTGATGATTATATCACATTTATAGAGGGAATAACAATTCACAGATTCAACGTATCTTTAGCTGGGCATACTTTATACTGAATATCGACACAAATTAGTCTACATGAAACTTTATGGACTGTCCTATTTAGGTGTAGAAAGAAGGTTACGGCAATTCAAGATACTCTATGAAAAAGTGCCTATTAAACGGCGATACATCAGTTGCTAAGAGTAGTTATCCAAGAAATGCCTCAATTGGAAACCGCAAAGTAAACCATCCACGTACGTAAGTAATTATATGTCCAGTCTATAGTCAAACACCGAAGTTCTGGCGCTCCTACAGCTCTGACATAAAATCTTAGTCAAAGTCCAAATAAATAACGTTTTTCTGCCTATGACTAACGAATTTTTGTCTAACCTAAGAGAGATGAATTTATACAGTCATTAAACATGTATGCAGCACGAATCAACGTTTGACTGAGTCTGCCTTAGTCGCTTCTAGGATCGACTAGACAAAGCCTGAAATAGATTATTTTACGTTCGAAGTTTGACTTGAAAGTTAGGTACTTCTAGGTTTGACTAAAAATAATTTAATCAAAGGCCGAAATTCGAATTCGGGTTTTTCCCAAAAGCCTTGGTCAAACCTAGCATAAACCAGTCATTCCGGGTATAGACTTCATATCGACCTTTGACTATAACATGTATACAAAAAAACTAAACATAAAAAAATCTTGTTTAACCATCACACCTGTTTATAAAATATGTTTTATAGTTTTTCATTGTTCAGTAAAAATAAGTAGGTAGGCATAATAATAATGTATACACGTCGCGAAAATTTAAAAAATATTAAGTAGGTAGGCAATATTATTTATAACAATTATTATTTGACATTTACTAAGCTTTGAGATTTAGATAACTTTTGATCTTTAGATCAGAATACAGTTTCAGAACAATGGAAATCAAGCCTCAAAAGTAATTTTGTGTCATTCAATGCATTATTTCATAAAGTATTTTCTACATTTAATGAAACTTTATAATTACATGCTACTTTTTATTTAATTATTAAACATATCATTATTTAAGTATAACCTGTAGTTGACCTAATACTAACGAATATAAGGTATACTTTGACGTTGACTTCTAAAAGGTAGACAAAATTTTTAAAAAAGTTAGCTCTCTATTATATCTCTCTATTATTGTAGTTTTTTTCTTGTTAAAGACATTTTTTATTTAAAGTTTTTGCAAAATGTTTCTTCGAGAAACAAAATTAGATACTTTGGTTTTTTCGTATTAATAATTAAATGTTATTCAGTTATATCTACTTCTAACTTTCTTACTTCTTTTTCTAACTAAATTTGTAAATGTCATATAGACATCCTCAGACCTCATTTGTCTCTGGAACTACTATCTTGAAAAACTAATTACAATATTGTAAATAAAAAGCCTATGTAGTTTCTAAGATGTCGTTGAATATCATTCAAATTGTAATCAGGTTAAAAAAAAAATTAAGATGTAATTTTAAATTTTAATATTATAAGAAGTATTCTTCTTCCATGTTATTATTTAAAATAACGAGGGATGTTTAATATTCAATTTGAATTGGAAATCAGTTAAAGGAATGTTTAATATTCCATTAGAAACTTTTAGTTCACGGTTTCTTTGTTTTGTTTTAGGATCATTAAAATAACTAATAAAAATATTTTAGCTATTAGTTGTTTATTGAATTAATGACAGTCTATATAAACTAAAATATTTCAGTCATGAAATCTGTTTTTAATAGATTTCAAAAAGGAGGAGGTACTCAATTCGTCAGTATGTTTTTTTTATATATTCGTTACTCTTTTTCTCCGTCAATTGTGAACCAATTTTCAAAATTTTTCTTTTAATCGAAAGGTTATACTCCCGAATTGGTTGCATTGACACCTTGTCATGATTTGATGAGTGAATTTCAAGGAATTAGAGAAACTCAGGAAAATTGTTAACCAACTTCTTCATAAAACGATATCTCCGCCAATTGTAAATAGATTTTCAAATTGTGTTTTTTTTACTTGTAATTTTATATTCCCGAGGTAGTCCTAATTACCTCGGGTTTGACCCGTGGCGTGGCCACGAGGAAATCTGTAGTAAAATGTAAACCCAAAAGCTAGAAAGTCATCTCTTTCATTCAATACTTTTAATGTGGTTTTGTAAATAAATATCAACGCGTACCAATAGCAGTTGAAAAATCAAATTCAAAAGTTTTATTTAAAATAAGTTCCAATGGAGAAGGCCACTTTTTAAAGGTCAATACATGTAAGTTAAAATTTAATTTTACTTCCTAATCTATGTAGGTACACCGCTTCGCAATGTGTTATTGCTGTTAAGAAAAAGAAGCGGAAAGAAACTCCCCAGCAACAGGTCTAACTAAAAATTGATTTACTCAAACTATTTTTTTTAAATAAATTTTATACAGAAATGTGTGTTACACAATCATTTTTCGAAGAATTGATGGAGTTATAGTAAACAGTGCATACTCAGTAAGACGGACTAAATAAAAGGTAAGAAAAAAAAATATTATTAAATTATAATAATGACATGACGTTCTAAAATTTTCTACTGCAACAATCTCCATAAATTCGTTACATGGTTGGCAAGATAAAAATGTTATACAAAATATAGTATAAGAGGTTGGAGCGAGCTGCTATGTAAATGAAGTTTTATCCTTTAAGTATTCTTCAATAGTGTATGTGGTATCACCCTTTTTAAGATACTTTTTAATTTGGTTTTAAATTTAGTGACAGGCAGATCCAGCATCAGTCAGTCAAATTTATAATTCATAAAATTACTGCTCTTTTGGTTTAGGCCCGAGTTCATTTCACCCAATTCGGCGCGATGTCAGAGCTTTTCGATTTCGTTAAAAAAATATAGGTATATACAAAGTCAACAGAATTTAATAGTATATACCATTCAATACAGCTGTGTGATCTGGCCCAGTAATTCAAGATCTCTTATACTGATTCGGATACTTGCTTACTCAATTGTATTCGAATTGATTCTATATTTGGGGACAGAGTTCGATAACACCTGCCTATATTTTCTTTTCTTTTCTTGAAGAAATAGTCTTTTTTGTAATACTTTCATAGTAAGAATGATTAGTTTGTGCATTATTCGTATTCCTGTGCATGTATTAAACGGAAAATTATTAATAGATTTTAGTTAAACATACCTTAGAGCTGTACGTAGCTAATAGTTTGGTCATATACAGAGCCCGCCATTTTTAAGCATGACTATTTGACTGAGAAATACTTTTCTGGTTGTACAGTGTGTCTCAGCCCTTGTTTTCTGAAAAATCTCTAAAAGTTAGTTCAAAAATTTGCAAAAAAAATTATAAATATAGATTTATTAATATGATATATACAATATCATCATCATATGATATTAATATGATTTAATTAATATTCTACATAAAGAGACATATATGGTAATAATGGGTAATAAACAACGAGTAGCTCTGGCGCCGAATCCCGAATACCAAAACCAGAGTAAATAATAGTTCCAGGTGGTAAGATATTTGCCCGTCTGGATACCAACTACACCTGGTCTAGAGTATGGCGTCATAACAATTTGAGTTGTGTTCCGGCATTAGTGGCCAGGTTCCAGTCTCCCTTTAGAGTGCGGCAGCACTTTGATAGCACCTTTGGTGTAAAAAATATCCATAGGCGATGGTAGCCGCTTTCCATCAGGTGGGCCGTCTGTCTGTCTCCTAAACTAATACATACACATACATACATACATAACTTCACGCCAGTTCCCTTGCGGGGTAGGCACGAACAACAGAGCGCCATTTAGGCTTATTCTTACACACCTCACTTGCTTCTTTCACATTCATAACTCTTGTCATGCACGCTCGTCTGTTCTTAAGGCTCCTGACATCACCTTCTGCTAGTACACGATCAATTTGATCATGGAAGGTGTGTCGTGGCCTTCCACGACTTCTGCATCCATCCACTTTTGCATTGTATATCTGTTTAGTCATTCTTTCATCATGCATTCTTTCCACATGCCCGAACCACCGGAGCATTCCTTTCCTTACCTTCACCCCGACACTCTCTTTCAGACCAACTCTCTTTCTTACTTCGGTATTACGAACGCGGTCCGCGAGCGTCACTCCGCAGATTTTGCGCAGTGCTCGCATCTCGACCGCGTTTACTCTACTTTCATGCTCTCTCTTCCATACCCAACTCTCGCTTCCATAAGTCAGAGTAGGTACCAGCATCGCGTTGTGTATGGCAAGCTGGGCCTTCTGGCTGAGGTTCTTAGCACCTAGAAATTTACCTAACGCTCCATTCACACTATTCCCCAAATTCACTCTTCTTTCTATATCAGCGGTGTACCTTCCATCCCTGCTAAAAGCACATCCAAGATATACAAACTCATTCACTTGCTCCAGCATAACATCATCGACCATTATCCTTGCATTCGTTCTGGTTTCTTCTCTTTCAAACACCATAACCTTTGTTTTCTTCGCATTCAAATGTAAGCCTCTCGCCTGACAGTCATCTTTCATCATTGTGACTAGTGTTTGCAGTTCTGATGGCGATTCAGCTAAAAGCACGGCATCATCCACATAAAGCAAGGTGCTTACAACTAGATCACTCATCCGCACCCCAACATCCATCAATCTTATTCGCTGGAGACAATCGTCCAGGTATAGGATGAACAGCAAAGCCGACAGCACGCAGCCCTGCCGGACGCCAATATTGACGTCAAACCAGGGCGACAGGCTGCCATCCACCCGCACGCATGCCATACAGTCCTTGTAAGTGGACTGCACAGCACGCATCAATTGGCCATTAATCCCATATCTGGGCAATATGTCCCAGAGGTCCTTCCACACAACCGTGTCAAATGCTTTCTCTAGATCCACAAAACCGCAGAAAACCTTCCGGCCCATAGCCAGCTGCTTCTCTACGATATTGCGGAGAGAGAAAACTTGATCCATACATCCCCTTCCATTTCTGAAGCCACCTTGTGCATCCCACAATAATCCATCGGATACCACTCTCATTCTCTTTTCAATAATCTTCGTATACACTTTAGATGCTGTGCTGATCAAACTGATGGCCCTGTAGCTGGCGCACTCCATACGTGACCCTTGCCTTTATACAAGGGCACGATGACAGCGCGCCTCCAGTCCTTGGGAATCTTTCCCGTCCTCCAGCACAAATTGCATAAGGACAGGAAAGCATCCCGGACGCAGGTTCCACCATATTTGATCATCTCAGCAGACACACTATCGATTCCTCCTGCCTTTCCAATTTTCAGAATTCTTATCGACCATTCGATCTCTTCCAAAGTGATCTCGGATGCTGACTCCTCGGAGTCGGTCACAGACTCAGTCGTGGTGCCAGCATCCGGGATATTATCATACATTTCTCTAAAATATTCACTCCATCGCGCTAAAACCTCTTGTGGGTGAGCAAGAACGTCCCCCCTGCTTTAGATTTTATTCTTTCCATTCTGGAAGCTGACGAACAACCCCGAGACTTCTTAACCTCTCTCCAAAAGAGTTTGGTATTCGCCTCGAAGTTCTCCGTCAGCTTCTCTTCTTCTTTCAATTTTATTCTTTCGCGCTTCTCTTTCACTAAAGCTTTGGTTTCATTCTTGCAGAGGCGATAAATTTCTTTCTTCATCTCTTTCATACTGTCATTCTGTTGCAAAGAAGCAACATAATCCAGCCAGGCTTTTCTCTTTCTCTCTACGCTGGATTTAACATCCGCGTCCCACTATTCATCACCTTCGTTGTTATGTGCCTCTTTGCGCATCCACATGCTTCTTTTGCGCTTTCCACTATACTTTCTTTCATACTATCCCAGTCATTATCCACATCTAAGTCGGAGAAGTCCGCTTTTGCAAGCCTTTCTTCGACTAGGCGCGCATACATACTCCTTACACTAACATCTTCCAATTTTTCACACTTTATTCTTTCAAGCTCCCCGAAATTGGTACGCACTCGCCAGTGTCTCCACTTCTTGAAAAGGCCCACAAACCGGCTTATCACCAGGTAGTGGTCCGTTTCAAGAGTGGGGCATCTGTAGGCTCTTGTATCCATTAGTGTGTTTCGGAGGCGACTATCTATTAAAATCAGATCAATCATACTTTTCTGATCATTCATTCCCCATGTATACGTGTGAATATCCTTATGATGGAATAAAGTGTTCGGCACAAGCAAGTTTCTTTCCATGCATACGTCTATGATTGGCCTACCAGCATCATTCACTCTCTTGTCACCATAGGGTCCAAGGACAGCCTCAAGGCCGTCTCGTTTGGTCCCCACCCAGCCATTAAGATCACCACACATAATTAGTCTTTCGTTCCCTTCAGCTAAATCCAGAATTTCTCTCACAGACTCCCAAAACTTCTCGAGTTCTTGGGGATCCGCTGAGCTTACGGGAGCATAAACTGCGACCAGAAAAACTCGCGTGATCCCCAGTTTTAGACGTACCCAGAGAAGTCTCGGGTTCACCAGACAATAGTCTTTTACTCCAGACACAAAGCGGGATGAGAGTACGACGCCTACCACTTGCACGCGCGTCCAGGTTCACGCCGGACCACAGAGCAAGCATGCCACCGGGGAGGTCATCGACGCCGCACCCCTTCCGCTTTGTCTCTGTCAGACATAAGGCATCCAGGCTTCTCTCATGCATTATATCAATCATTTCGTCCATCTTATCTTTCATTCCACCTCTCACATTCCACGTGCCTATACGGCACTCTGCTCCTCTCGACCCGCCAGGTTTGGCGCTGCGTGAAGGGTGGCGGCCCCCTTCGCCGCATGCGCGAGAGTTCACACCGACGGGGGCGCATCGGTGAGCGTCGCCTGCGGGGGACGCCCTATCGTGCCCTGCACTAGTGTGAATTCTGGTCAGAATTGTGGCCCTCTGGGCCAGCGGGGATCGCGACGAGCACGCTTCTGACATGCTTCTGACTTCTAAACTAATGCTGTATTTTTTTTTATAAAAACAGAAAGGAAAGTTCGTTTACGAAGACTGGCTGAAGAAAATATGAAAGTATACCTACGGTATACGGTTCTTTATATAAAAAAATCAATGTTTAAAATTTTTGTCTATCTGTCTGTGTCTGGATGTTACGACTAATCACTGAAACGGCTGGACCGATTTTGACAGCACTTTCACTGGAAGATAGCTGATGTTATAAGGAGTAACTTAGACATTTTTTTTACCTTTTTTAGAGTTTAAGTCGCGGGCACAGCTAGTCATAAATAAAGAAATTAATTCTTCTTTTTGTCATATTTAGTTATTTTTATATTTCAAAGGTTCTATTAAATTGAGATGTAAATGTCGAAGTTATTAAAAATAACGAAATCTTACAAACATAATAAGGAAATACTTTTAAGTTGAAAGCAGAAATTTCCTCGAAAATAATTTTATTATGAACAGTTTTACCCCGCTGCTGGCAATGCCGCAATGCGAAAAGTTAGCTTACTCAGTACTAAAATTTTGCACTAAAAATGTCGTTAAGTATTTGTACTAAGGTTTTTGACAACATAACTTCTTGAAGAATCTACAAGTAAAATAGTTTGTCATTTCTTCATTATAAAATTTTGCTTTAAAAAACAGTAATCACTGTTTTCTACATTTAACATAGTAAAACTCAGGCACAAAATTATTATTTGAAAAGGTGGTTTGTAAAGGCATGTAAAGAGATAGATGAAAGCAGAATGACAAAACAAGTATATGACAGCAACGTACCTGGTAGCGTCGGCGATAGACCGCGACGTCGTCACCGTAATCAAATTGATATTTTGACGAAACTTGAAGTAAAAAGCAAAAAAATAAGTGTGTTTGTATGAAGAGATTAATGAAAATTGATGAAAAGAAAAGGGTTTGTTAGGATTGTAGTTATTGGAGATCTATCGTCTCTGCCAACCCCAACGAGAGAGAGAGGCGTGGCAATATTTATGTATGTACAAAATTATTAAATACCAATAAATGACACTTTAGACTGTTTTTATTCAAAGAAAATTATACTAACTAAAATAAATCTATATACATAAAAATCAATTGCTGTTCATTAGTCTCGCTAAAACTCGAGAACGGCTGGACAGATTTGGCTAATTTTGGTTTTGAATTATTTGTGGAAGTCCAGTAAAGATTTAAAAGGTTAGTAAATATGAAAAAATGCTTGGAATATAGTAAAAACCATAATTTCGCTTTTTCTTATAAATTATTCCTACCTGTCAAACGCTTAATGTTCGTTCTGGTTAAGTTTTGATCACATTTTTTGAAAATTGAAACATTCTGCAATTATCATTCAGATTTTTTATTTATTGATTCTGAGGCGCTACGAAGTTTGCCGGGTCAGCTTGTTATATAAATTATATATACAAATTAAAATAAAAAAATCCCTAACAAATATAAATATACACTAAAAAGAAATACTGGAAGAAAAAACACAATCTATAACAAGATCTAAAATAAATTGTGTGGGAAACAATTGTAAATTTTAGAAAGTATCCACTTATTTTCTTATTATATGAATAATTCGAAGCTATCCATTTTTGTATATCGATTCTAATTATTCGGTATCGAAATTGCCAAAGAAATCTTATTAATATCCCATCGATAATCCCAGTTATATGTCAAGAAATCTTTTGGGAGTCAGTTTTATTACTCTTTTTCTTCATTTAGGATGAGCTTAAGCGTGTTACGTAGTGGAAGTAACGGAATATAGTTGATGCACGATCAAAGCGTAGGCGACTTTTTTCTAGTTGCCTAGGATATGACAGTTTCTGATACAGTCTTTCCCATGACTCTACATACCCACCACGTAGCGATTACATTCTATTTGCCCATTGTAACATTACATCTTCATAAGATGCTCTTTCTTGCTTTTGTCCCTCAAGCATAGGACATTTCATTTCCTTACTGCAACAAGACTACTAATGGATAGTTATATAGACCTATTTTTTCCTTAATGCACATAGTACACCAGTAACCTTACGCTACTTGGCTCAAGTTGCTGAGTTATGGGCATTAACATTGTAGCCGTACGAACTTACCAAGTATTAAAATACAAATATCGCCAGTACAAAGAGCTAATAAAATATTGAAGCTAATAAATTTACATTGAATTACTACGATTTCAACTATGACCCTTTCTAATTATATATATGACGGGCTCGGAGTTCGCTTCAGATTAAGTGCTGTCACGAACGTGATTTGAATTGTGACAAACGAGAGGTTAGGTATGCGAATAGCCCTTTTTTCTAGCCCGCTGTAATAAATCTTCATAAATACCTTACTGAATGGAATTTTCTTAAAATGTAAACTCCTAGTATTTGTCTTTTAACTAAAAACAATATTTGTTTGAAATCTCACTGGTAGTGAGTCCTAGTCCGTGCCAAAGAAATGCTGGCTTTTCATTGGACGTCGAATTGAGCGCTCCGATAGCAACCCGGACCTAATGCTCGGATGATGAGTGGTAGAGAAAGGCATTTGCTTTACTACTTACTGATTAAAATTTGACATAAAATCCAAGTAATGTCGATTTTCTAACAGGGTAAAACAACTGATAGTAAAATATACAAACTCGACATAAATCGGCATAGATTCAAACAGACTTCATTGGAATGTGACGGGGATACCTTTGCTAATAATACCATGACTCGGCATAATACAAAACAGCATTTACGTGTTAGGATGATTTCATTGAAATTAGGCTTACGTGCACAGCTATGATAAATCTACGAAGACATTAGACGTTATTGCTTTCGTAAAGCAGGTAAAGATGTACACGACAGACAATCCAGTTTCTATTTTCCGCCGTTATGTTACACAAACAGACAAATCTCATAGCATTTTATTGCATCAACCATTGCGAGCTGCTGATATTGGTGTTTGGAGGGGAAGCTAAACAGCCCGATATTGAACTAGAATTCTCTACGAATGGGTCCCGGCCAAAATATTATTTATTTAAATCTTTACGACAGCATTATAGTTGGGACAGGTACTTAGGTTTTTTATTATAAAACTAGCGCGCCCGGCAGTCGTTGTCCTGCCCTGAAAAAATAAAAACTAAAATCTATCTATGTTCGGAGACATTCAGCGGGGAAATGCCGCTGAATGACTCCGAACATAGACCAGCTCTTTGGAGGCCTACGTCATACTTCTATAAAATGTTTTGACAAGTATCAATATTGTCGATAAGCTTCAGGATCCCATGGGCCCTAGAATCTCTACACTGAAAGGAACGAACGTTTATTCATTGCCCAAAGATGCATAATTATAGCACTATATTTTTCAGTGTTAATATTTATAACAAATAGAAATAATAAAACTACTTCTTAATGGTTATGCGCGGTAACCAAATATGTATTTATTATTATGTGTCTATTAGTTCTAGTCACGAAAACTTAAGTCAATACTAATTGTAAGTAGAAGTATTATAAAAAAACAGGAGAATAAATTGTGTCTGTTGAAATGTTTACATTGCTGCCTTTTAAAAGTTGTTCTATGACTTGTAATTTTGATTTCGTTTAAGCGTTGGCAACATTACCTTTCTCTTTGACTTCTCTTATTATAGCAAAAAGCATTTTAAAATTGTAAAATACTCGTATTATAATTCTAATTAAAGTAAGTTACTTCGTTGCGCATGCTTGTTTCATTAAAACTCTGCAACAATATCTATATTTTCCATACTTATAGGAGGATACTTTATTACACATAGGTAGATATTGTCAATATAGCGCCTTACTACATTTACTGTTTCGCCAGCATGTGGTAATCCTTCGCAAGATGAACCTAAAACAACTCACTCCTGTTTAAGCGGTATATGTTCTTTATTAGAATTTGAGCCCACCTAATTGAAATGATATGCGGGTGATTTGGCAACTCAGCCACCAAGACTTGCCAAAAAATAGTATATAGGAGCGAAATAAAATTTGCTTTTGTAGATAAGGTAACAGGTAGCTCGGGGCGGTGCGGTCATATTACACACGAGCGGAGAAATGACTGTAATTTATGTGCCGACTTAGAGGTGTCTTGAGGGCGCTCCTTGGAGATTGGAGACGTTTAAGGGGGTCTAGCTTAACGCTGACGACACTCATAAGGGCTAACGATCAGGAAGCGTAATTCGAAATAAAGTAGTAGGTATATTTCTATGACACGTCATGTAAGACTATTTGATAAAATTGATAAACAATCATTTTAGCTATATCAGTTTTTCTATTGTATATACTATATTGTCAGTTTAACTATCTGTCTGTTATTTCACAATAAATGCCAAAATTTAATTTAAAACTGCTATTTATACGAAATCGACTTAATTATAAATGACTGTTTTTAGACAATGTCTGTCTGTCTTAAATAGGCAACGAAATGGTAGGTAAAAAAGGCTTAAATTAGAGATTTAAATAAGAATGTCATTTAATATTTTCATGACTGTCTTATTTCAATTACTTCCAGGATTCAAAAGATATGAATTTAATTTCAAATCTCTCAAGAGCTAAGTGGCGGCCACAGCAAATTTACTGGAAAAGTAAAGCAGACTTCGGATTTTTCTAGGTGTATGGAATGAAATAATTTTCATGAAATTTGATATATAACTTACTTTCGATAACCAGATGAGCATATTTGTTTTCGTTTTATTGCATATAAATTTACGTAATACTTACTTATATACATATGTGTGTATGTATTTATTGATTAAAAAAGTAGTCTTGAAAACGTTTAGAAATTTCAAGGTCCCCTTAATTAAAGCAGTGATTTATATTACTTTCATTTTTATTCTTCTTTTAAAAAGATCGTTGACTAAAGAATCTCATTTCGGTACTAAATTATCTTGAGTTTTTACAGACTTTCCTAATGTTACAATTTGTGTGAATGACTTAATTTCCTGTTTTATTTGCCCTAAACTTTTGTTCTTCAATATTTGTAAATTATTCCATGAATTTAAAAAATATGATATTTTCATAAGCTGATAATGTTTATATAAATTGGGTAAGTGGTTCTACTTCTTAGCAATCCGTGACCAATGAAGGGATCCGTTCAGGGAACAAATCTCGAATGGTTTGGTTATTTGGCTATTGCTTTAAATATGAGTAAAATCTGACCAACGATAGTCTTACTCCCTCTCTCCCATGGATTATGTGCATTGAAGAAACTTTTTTTCTCTAAAAGACATCACCGGTCCTTTATTATAGTAACTTTCTAATATTGCACGCTATGTCTGTTACTTTGGCTTTCTTGTCATATCCTAATTTTTATTCTATCATAAAAAAGAAATACTTATATAAGCCTTACTTCATAAGATAACAGAGGTCACTGTGCGACTTTACAACCAGTCCTGCCCTCAATGTACATGCTTCACAGCTGTACGTCATGGCAGAATAGGACGTACTCAGTACATCAAAACTCCTCTTCAAGCATTGCGGAATAGTGTACGCTAAAACCTGACAAAGCTTACCTAAATTCGCTCAGTAATTTTATTAAAATACAGTTCATAATGACACTGTCCTAGAGTAGCCAACTCTTAATTCTTGTACCTGCTATGTCACGGACGTGAAGGTTTATGTAAATGTGAGACTTTCTGACGCGGTTCTTCTCTGTGCCTCTACACAATAACTGATATATGTGAGATTCAAGATTATCGTCATATTAAAAAGAACCGAGTAGCTCTCGGCATTGTATCTTACGTTTTCCAGGTACATCCGTCATGCTTATTAGGACGGATTCGCGAGGTTCTGACATGGACAATCTCGATGAGAATTTTTTTTCACTATGTTTTTCTTTGCCGTTAACATGGTTATGTCTAACAAATCCTCTAAATCGAGCCTGTTCCCCAGCTACGGTTCGAATCCATTAGAATGAACCGAGTGCTTTAAGCACTAAGTTACCAGACATGATGTTATTATAAGCTTACCTGACATTATGATTATTCACTATTAATATCTCGCTATATTGTATTTATAAGATTCACTAGAGAAAATAAAAACAAAACAAATGTATAATCTGTATATTCTGTGTTTATCTAAAACATAATTTCCTGCGAAAGTATTTGCAAATGTTAAACATCATTGTCAATATATTTACAATCTCATATTATAACGGTATTATATGATGTTCATAATATTTAAACAAAACATGTTCGTAATATTCGTGTGCAATGAACAAGACTCATAATTAAAATACAGCTTTGCTACTGACATTTATAATTCTAGTAATTAAAATTTGTATAGACAAGAAAAACAGATTTTTTTAACATTCCAATGAAATGTAACAACAGCAAAGGATCTTTTAAGGACCATTTACATGGAGAGAGATTTTTGCCTCTAAGATACGATTGTAGGAAGCAAGAAAAAATATATTATCATATAAAGTAAACATACGATATTACGATACGTATATAGAAAGACGATAATCGCCTGGTCGTTGAACATTGACGTCTCTGTGACAAACAAAATACCGTGCTCATTACCGAACTTGAAAGGCAAGTATCGCATTCAAATCGGTTCAAACTAATTTATATGATACTCGCATGAACTTAAAAAAATGTCATACTAGTTCTAGTTTAGACAAGTCGAGAAATCGTAGGCAAATATCTCAATGCGATTTGTGTCGTAGTGTAAACAAAATTCTTGATGACAATTGCCTTAAAATAATCGTATGACATACTCGTAGGCGAGTTTTTGTTTTTAGATTAAATGTAAACATGTCAATGCGATTATTGTCTTAAGAGTTAGAGTTTATTGCATACAAAAGTAATATACGCCCCAAAAAGTGCGATAAACTCTCTCTATGTAAATGGCCCTTTAGAAATGCTTTTTCGACTATTCAACTTTTATAAGCAATGGTAAAGATACAATATTTGTGAGATTAATATTTTATTTATGACGGAAATTAAATGTATAATACATACTATATATAATAATATATAAAGGTATAAGTAATTTGTTGGTTACTTTTTCTCAGCATCAGACATATACCTGTATCGTTTTTCATAATTTTTATATAATAGATATTGATAATAATTATGATGAAATAGAAAATAAATAAATTCGGAGGAATAGACAATGAATATTCGCTACTTTCTACTACGGAAAGTTCAGTGCAAGTTCCCTCAGAATACAGGTCGGAACCTTTACGTGGGTAAATACAAGTACATACATATATACATACATAACTTCACGCCAGTTCCCTTGCGGGGTAGGCACGAACAACAGAGCGCCATTTAGGCTTATTCTTACACACCTCACTTGCTTCTTTGACATTCATAACTCTTGTCATGCACGCTCGTCTGTTCTTAAGGCTCCTGACATCACCTTCTGCTAGTACACGATCAATTTGATCATGGAAGGTGTGTCGTGGCCTTCCACAACTTCTGCATCCATCCACTTTTACATTGTATATCTGTTTAGTCATTCTTTCATCATGCATTCTTTCCACATGCCCGAACCACCGGAGCATTCCTTTCCTTACCTTCACCCCGACACTCTCTTTAAATACAAGTAGATAGCTGCAATACATTATATTCACAAATATTTTTAGTAACTGACTGTAAGACTCGTGTTCTATAATAACAATCCAAACCATGCGATAATCGAGTTAAATAAAAAATATTTTCAAACGCACGATCCGTTACAGGACTGCGTGATAATTCAATTTTACTAATTATATCGTCCCAAATACCGCGGCCGATTTGCATAATAATCTGAATATGCGGTTCTCAGTATGAAGTCGTATCATGGACGCAAAATTCTATAATGATGCTAAAAATCTACAATAAAAACCCTAAGTCCTCTTTTTCGTTATATGTTAAGTTAGATTTACTTTTAAATTTATTTCGCTAAAAGAGCGAAATAATCTTTATGCAAGAATTATATTGGTTTTCAGACATCGTTATTCATATTTAATAAGAAAACTGTCTAAGACTTAGTAATATATTCGGTAACATTTATATTTTCTTTTCAATAACAATGACTTATTTTTATTTTACATGTAATAAAATAAAATTAATTACGTTATTTGTGCAAAATACAAACTAGCTACCAATATTCAATGTTTATTTAATAAAATAAGTACATTAACAAATACATATAATCATTAATTAATTGCCAAAATATTTTCTAGCTTTTATGTTGTACTTTGAAAAAACCAATAAAAATAAATTAAACAATAGTAATATCAGAACAAAATCAAATTTGAATCAACAAAATTAAAGTTGAGATATTATCCGGACAAAATATATATACTTTTTTTAAAATATGAGCCTTTTATCAGCTAGAGTAACAATATAAATTATAATTTTACTAATTCTATGTTTAAGTTACAGTTAAGACTGTATGATTTTCTGAAATGCAAATTTCACTTGAGGAGCCGAGGGCCAGCGGAGCGAGAAGTAGAGGCATATTTATGGATCTAATATCACGGTACCAAATGTTTTGTAAATAGACATATATCCTAAATATTACATCTATGTTTTTGTATCTATCAATAAATAAAATTGTATCGAAACGAATAACATGGTTGTTGGTGCCATATATACGTATCCGCGAAATGAAAAATATTAATATCCTCCTATTGTCCTTTTTCCCTGTCTGTCCTATACGCCCAAACACTCGCGCGAACAAGACGCATAATGGGAAGAAACAAAGTCTATGGCGTTGCGCTTCCGCAGCTGTCAAGTGTCATCCAGTCGCAACGCTACCGCGGAAAGTAAGTTAACTTGTAACGAAAAATACGAAATTCAAAAACGAACTAACAAACAAGTGAGTGTTCCATAATACCTATTATCCTATAACGCATCATCAGTGGTATTTTTTGAAATACCTATATTCTAGATTGACAGAAAAAAAGTTATTCGTTTCGATAAAATTATTGAAGCAAAGAGGCGATATATTTTAAAATGTGTCCATATATTGTAAAATATAATATTCTATCCATTCGATATATCGATATATCAGTGCAATTTTGAAAAATGTCACTGTATTTCATTTAACTTTAAATTAAATAAATAATTTAAAAAATATTGACTCAGGAGTGCCATAAATTTTCTACCGTTTCATGTACTACTGAAATGATTTAAATCATTGGTGACAATGGTATGGATAAAAAATAGTTTGGTTATGGTTCGACCTTGATATTATATTGAATAAATAGTCAAAAACATTGGTACATAATATATCGGTACGTAACATAGACATTGCTGCAAAGCCTCATTCGTCTAAACTATTCTGCACCTCTTTAACAAAAACTCGCTTGCGCTCCGTTGGCCGCTTTTTAACTAAATCGAGTCATTAATACAAAAAGAAAACTTTCCTCTACTAAATATAATCATTTAGTTAATATACACAATTCACTGTGTCACTTCACTTACACTTTTGTCAAATCATCCAAATGAATCCGATCACAAGGATAGTTAACGATGACGTAATTCTGAAACCTCTTGACCAGATTGACCAATGATCTTGATGACTCTCAGGTCATGAGCTCGGCGAAATATCTGAAAATATATAACAGTTTAATATTCTTACTTTTTAATTCAGTGGTCAGTATTCGAACCCCCGTGTTTTGAGTGAGAAGCCGGTGCGTTAGCCATTTAACTACAGGCTCAAATAAGAATATAATACAAAAACCGCTATTGTAATAGACTACTCGTACGGTAGTTTTATCCGTGCAGGAACGGAGAAAGAATACAATTTCCTACGGCCGGGCGGCCTGTCGTAAGAGGCGACTTAACAACCCACAGCCAGGTGGTAGGGCATTTCCCGACTGGATGGCTACCACCCCTTGTCTAAAGTATGTCGCCATAACAACCTTGAGTTGTGTTCCGGCATTAGTGACCAGGTTCCAGTCTCCCTTAAGAGAGCAGCAGCGCATTTGTAGCAACTTTGGTGTTGCAAATGTCCATAGGCGATGGTAACCGCTTTCCATCAAGTGGGCCGTCGGCCTGTCTGCTGATCTCCTGCAATAAAAAAAAAATTAATATATTTAACAAAAATATAAAAATGTTGACAGCACATATACTATGGACAAAAGATGAAATAACTTAATAACCGTGTTATTTATTTACTGTATGTCAAAGAAATATTTATATGTATTTTTGTTTTGTATTATTGATATATGTTTATAAGGAAATGTTCTTCTACTGTTTTATTTAGTTACTAATCTATCATTACTAAGACTAAGGCAATTCTATTATGTTGATGGACTAATAATACAAACAAATGTGTTGAAAAAGTCTCCTTAAAAATACTGCGTAATAACAAATGAATATCATAATATAGCGAACGGATATTAAAGTAGATTGTTTCGGTTATTAGGATATCAGGGGCTCAATTCTGCTCTTTCGATATCTTCGCGTTGCGGAGATATTCAAAGTACGATTCCATTGCGATAATGTAGAAAAATATCGTATTCTACTAAATTCACAATATCTTCTTGCTATCATTGTGGCGTAATAATAGTAGAAAAAAAATGGTATTAATTAGCAGAAATGTCGTTAACCGAAATAAATATTGAATAGCTACTAAAATTTTAAACATTTATTTGGCGAGTTTTCGCTTATAAATATTTACAAAGATAGAGTGGTGAGACTGTAGCACGCCATTTCAATTAACAGAATACCGAAATCAGGCAAACCTACGATTGAGACGATAGAGTATGGTGATTTTAACGAGACGATATTAGCAGCATTGGGTCCTTAGATGACTCGCGGCGGTTTCGAGTCTTTTTCTTTTTTTTATTGCATAAGTTCTTTACCATTTGTCCTGTTCGATCCCTCTGTCTCATCACCCTATCCCATCCTAAACGCTAGAAACGCCTTCACCCCTAATGTTGCTAACGTCTATAAGCGACGATAACCATTTTCCATGAGCTGGACCGTCAGCTTCTTTGCTAGTTTCGCAATAAAAAAAATGAAGAGCGAGTTCACCAAGTCTCGATTACTTTTGATGGCCTGTTCCCTAATTATCTCGTTTATAAATTTTCTAAAACTATCCCTTCCAACCGCAAAACAGCAGCAGTTAAGAATTACGTCACAATCACACTTTAGTATTTTACGTTGGCAAAGGACAAACAGCCGTTGAAATAAGTAATAACTTACCCAAGTTTTGCATTTGATGTTGGCTGAGCACAACCACAAACGCGTCCTCGTCGGGGTACTGGGGTTCGTCATGGTTGCTTACTTCTAACTCCGCATCTGTTTCATAAATATTATAATAACTTAGGCATGAATTTTACTGACAACTCGACACGGGTATGATACGGACAAAGGGTTTCCAAATTTTTTTAATTTAGTATTTTAATACTTTGTCAGTATGGTAATTCAATCAGATAATGTTGCCAGCCTTTTCCGGCATTTTATCTGCAGAATGAGGTGATCTAAGCTAGGGTTTTGCAATAAAATAACATAATTTTAAGACTTTGATGCCCTGGAAGATGGGATGACTTTAGGTAAGGTAAGAGAGGGTCGTCAGTTCCACACAAAGGTGTGGGACGCCATGTGCGTTGACACCTTGGCTGCGTCCCATCTTGATATGCGTGCCACCCCAAATTGGCGAATCCCACACACCGGCCGCGATTTTCCCCTAGGGGTTCTGTCCCCCCTATGCGAGGTTGATGGCCCTCTATCAGGTAACTCCGCAAATGTGCATCTATTGGCAATGGATACATATTTGTGGCGTTCGGTGTCGATACTCTAAGGCCATGGGGTCCCGAAGCCTAACACGAAGGTTTTATCGAGATCTATCATCGCAAACATTGATATATAAAAATCCCATCTCACGTGACCAAAAGGCTGGCCTGCTATGTACCTGGGGCAACGCATCGGCGTTGACATCCCGTGCAGAAATGCGGTCAGCGTTTTGGACACGTCCCTAACCGACAGCGATTTGGGACTTATATATTATTTGTAATTTTTTTATTAGCAAATTGTACATAATATACACTTTTAAGAGTAAATGTATTAACTTAAGTTTATTTTAAAATAATTGTAAGAAAGTTTAGCAAAGATATTAGCTTGCTATATACTAGTTTTTTGCCCGCGGCTTCGCTCGCGTTAATGTTATCCAACGGGAACCGTACATTTTAGCGGGATAAATGGTAGCCTATGTGCTATTCCAGACTATAATCACCACCTGGTCCCAAATAGTATTCGGTGTGTTAAACTCCTGAAAATGTAATAAAAAAAAAAATGTGCAAGGATTTTTTTTAATAGATATAGACTAGATAGCTAATAAAGTAGTCGCCTTACACAACTGCACCGGAGTTGAAGTCACTTCCAAAATTGTGGTAGTAATTTGCGTTGTGGTCGTACTTGTCGTAGTTGTCATCGCCAGAGCTACAATAATTTAGAAGTAAATATTATGTACTAATTTACTTAACTGTTGTTTGCTCTACAAACAATTAACAGTACATTAGTAACTTCAATCTGTAATCAAGAGTTGGTTGCTGACCGGTGGAATTCAAGAGCTGTTTATAAAACAACAATAATAAATATATAATAATATTATTTAATGTTAAATAATATTTCAGTTCATAGTGTAATAAATGTTTCTACAGAACATTACAATGTACATTGTATGTAATTCTTTATTTTATAAACATACAATTTTTTTCTCCAGTTATAAACATAGACAAGTACAATATAACAATAATGCTTAATTATTTGCTTTAATTTCATAATTCAATTAACAATGCGATTATAAAAACACTTTCTGTTACATTTTTAAAGAACGGATAAACCTTGTATAATTAATGCGAATAAGGGGGCACAATAGGGGGATAAGTTTTTTGGGGTAAATAAGTCAAAGGTCTATAACAACAACAACGACCCATATATTCTTATTTCTAATTAGGTACCCATATGCATGACGAATCAGCAAAAAGGTTCCCATAAGATTAACTTAAGGTGGCCTTTTGATCAAATACTCTGAAAGTTGCATGATTTAAAAAACAAAAGTCAAAGTCGAGAAAAACGTAAAAAAGTGTAGTTCGTGTGATTATATAAAAGCTGTCGATACTACCCAGGCATTCGTAGTGCTTAGTGTCGAAGTAGTGAATATTTTTGTGTTTGCTTGTAGGAAACTGGCAAAAGAGGCTACCGTCGTCCATAGACATATGCAACCCTAAGCCTTGCCGACCTGGTTTGAGATTTTAAATATCTGTTTACGCTTTTTGAAGAGCCCCATATTGTAACGTTCTGGGAAAACCGCGGGAGTGAGTTCATAGCATAACTTGCTCACGTATGACATAAAGGAGCGAGCGCCGTGTACAGTAGCTGATTTCCAGGTGTCAAGGGATTGTGGATGAACTCAGTTGCCGGCAAGCGGTGCCGTGATAAAATGGCGACGTAGACACCAAATCAAATAGATCATCAGAACACTCCCAAGAAGCAGTAAAAAAATTATAATATAATTTTTAATTAAATAATTCTTTTTTACTACTTTTTGCTAAAGCAGTAAAACGTTAAATATTCTAATTAACACCTTGCCACCTCCATTATCCCAACAATTTAATTAATTAAACCACAATAAATTGGATATATTTTCGTCTCGAACAAGCCGCTCAGCTTGTTTTTGAAGGGAATTAATTTTCTACTACGTGATGACCTCAGACGAACAAAATAAGTAGACCGAGCTCTCATATGGCTGGTTCCTATATCTTACAGACCGTTTATTTGTTTGACCATTGGTTAAAATTTGACATAAGCTTAATAGAAGTATTCAGGGATGTTATGGATATGAAATTTCGGATTTGGATCTGGATACGGATATATGAATACTATTAAATCGGTTTCGGATACGGTTACGGATATAGAAATTATTTCGGATTATCTGTTAAATATATATAAAAGTAAAATACAAATAGATAACGATTGGGCTTTATTTTTAGGTTATCATTTGGTACTTCAAACAGTAGTATAAGTAATTATTCTAATTATGGTAGCTACTCATTTTAAAGCGTTACCTACGACTGCAAAAACAAAAATCACAATAAAGTTTATTTTGACTTTGTTAAATTAAAATGTTCTGTGTTTATTAAATAAACAAAGAATATTAATTTAGGCTCCGCCCCCATCCGAAGTTATTTTTATATCAGAATCGGTTACGGTTACGGAGTTCCATTAAAACTAATCTACTGAAAGTAATGTCAAAATTCAACCGATATTAAGGTAAGTGATATATAGGTATAACCTGCACACGAGGGCGTCACGGTGCAGTACCACTGGTTTAGATCCCGTAGCGTCCTATCAAGTGTATCTATGATAGAGGCGCAGGTTAGGTTTAGTGGGTAGTTTGGCCGGATCCCGGCCCCGGGGCGGGGCCTGGTTCCTACAAGAGTCCGACACGCACTGGTGCAGCCGGTATTAGGCGCCACATTTCATCTTCCCCCTAATCCATGGCCCGACTGTGTGTCGGAAAAAAAGACATTCCCCCTATGTTACCAAAAAAATAATTAATTAATAGTAAGATATAGGAACCGGTCATCGATGAGGCCGGCAAAAGCAAATCGATCGCGTCTCAGTGCGTTACATGAAAATATTATTACGGATTAAGATGGAATAGTATCCACAGGATACATTATTAATAAACTACACAGACGCAAACCATGTAAAGTGTAAATATTACATAAGTTTACGAACACAAGTTTTTGACAAATGTTTCATTCCATTTGATGCTTTAGTTCACCTATGCTCCGTGTATACTTTTGTCCGTTCGTCTGAGGTGATCCTAAATTTATTCTGAAATAAGAATTTTCAATTCGACCTAACTATAATTAATTTAGGCAAATTAATACCAAATTATTCTTAATAATGGCAACATATTTTGGTTTCACGAAATTATACGTCATTTGTTAGGGTTACTACGATAAGACTTTTATAGAGCTACAAGATTTGCAAACGCAAAAGAAGATTGTTTTGATGACAACAAGCTGGTCATTAACACCTGCAAATGGGCTTATATACAGGTGTACTAAAACTATGCTATTATATGGAGGAGAAGTGTTCTAAATATTGTATGTAGATGGATAGCTACTCAATGGAAACATTATTTTACTTTTGAAAGTAAGTAAAACTGCATTCAAAGATTTTTAAACGTGGCTTGCCTCATTTGGGAATCGAACCAATCAAACGTAAAAAAAAATGAGTCTATTTTTATGATGCCGAAGCAAGGGTCAGTGATAAGGATTAATTCTTTCCCCACATTTAGTGTGCAAGCGTATTATTTTCATAAGGTTTTGAAGACAGATAGCAATAAAAATGGATAAAATTAGGCTAAAAGAATATTGTTAAAGAGTTAGGCAAGACAATTAAATATACATATATATTTATTTATGATACAGTAGTAATATATCTGCAGTATTTTGAGTCATAAATGTAATACTTACCAAAACTAACACATGGTCAATATTTCACGTTGGATTTTCGGGGAATAAATAAAAGAATTCTACAGATTTTGAAATCTGTAGTCTGTAAAGATGACGTGCGAATTGAGTACAGCGTCAATAGTATTAAATAGTAAATTATCATGGCCTTTACTTACTATATAGAGTGACGTCATCAAAGGCGGATCCAAGCGAATTTTCAGCGTGACAGTAATACGTGCCGATGTCTTCTCTAGAAACATTCTTAATGCAGAGTTCAGCTGTGTGTTTGTAGCTCTCTGATTTTATACTTGCCTGATACTTTGAGTCTACAAAATGAGATATTTATTGATATAACATGATTATAAAAAAAAATGAATTTATCTGTGTGAAATGAACGCATTCATGTGAGATAGGTTTTGTATACCCATAGCCCGTAGCCGAATACATAAAAGTGCATAGAGACAATTTTTTTCTATGTTAAACATCGGCAAGGCGACAGGCGACTTTTTTTAAAATGACATTTTATATAAGTATAGATATAAGGCCAAGACTGCACATGCACTTCCTCACAACACCAGCATGTAACAGATACACTCTACATTAGTATAAGTTTAGTATTAAAATTAGAATACATTAATATAATAAGTTATTCTTAAGGTACACCACAACATAAAAATTACTAAATTAATGTCACACACAGTAACACAAATAAACAATAAACATGTATGGAGTCTAAAATTTTGTATAGAAATTAAGTAGTAAAAAAGGGTACGGAACTCGAGTCCGTAGATATATTAATAATAATTTAAAAAAAAGACATTTTGCCTTAACATGTTGAGCTTTTTTCATCTTTATGTCTCAAATTTCAGGAAATATAAGGAACCTGATTTACAATTAAAATACATATAAGTATGAATGTTCTTTTTTCAAGGGCAGTAAAGTTTATCAATTATGTGTTTTTTTGTCGTTACTTTTTGTTGCGACTTTAAAGTTTTCTTTCGACATATTTTGAAATGTTGCTTACAACAGTCTTGCACCATATTA
Organism: Dendrolimus kikuchii; assembly: GCA_019925095.2. NCBI lineage: Eukaryota > Metazoa > Arthropoda > Insecta > Lepidoptera > Lasiocampidae > Dendrolimus > Dendrolimus kikuchii. Next base: position 14,795,390 of record CM034395.1, read on the forward strand.
AAAAGAGTGACTTTTTCGTAAATATTTTATCATGAGGGAAGTGAAACACACATTTGTATGTAATATCAGCCCATTAGCGTGCCACTGCTGGACTCGGGATATTTCAACGTTTCATTGGCCAGATTGCCAGATAGGCCAGTTTAACACATCGGATCCGGTTGAACTTATTTAATTTTTATTACATTTATTTATGTCATAATGGTAACGAATGAGAGTTACGATGGCTCGGTTATCCCTCCCCCTTCCTCTATCCTATTCCCTAGAGCTATCCCATCAAGTTTATTCCATTCCTATCATCCCATTCTCTTATTCCTTTATCCCATCCCATTCCTTCTATTCCATCCTTTAAAGGCGACGATAACTACTTTTCATTGGCTGGGCCCTTTGCCTCTTTGCCAGTTTGGCAATAAACAAAGTTGAAAAAGCAAAACTACAGAAGTATGTCTTAACCATTATGAAGTTTGTTTCCATCAATATGCGTCCAGTATACAATAGGCGGAGGTTTAGCTTCGATTTTGCATTGTAAAAGTACAGATTCCTCTATATAAGCACCAATCATTTTTTGAGTCATCCACGCCGAAGGTTTGCCTACAAAATAATGTATTTGTTTTGTTAATAAATATACTTTAATTTAATTAGTTTGGATTTATTCCTTAGTAATAACAATTAAGTGCGTAATACAAAAAGGAACATAAACAATCCTAGAATAGTATAATAGATAACAGCTCTTTGTGTTAAAACAATTATTTTTAATGCCTTCTAACACTGGACATATCTATCTAGTGAGCTGGAATTCTTATTATAATAGTATATAGAAACAGTATTATTTAAAATGCAAATGAATTAGGTAAGTCAATAGAAGGGCTACGTAGAGATGATAATAGCTGTTGCGTCACGTTTCATGCATCAATTTATTGATGAATAATTTAGCACACTTAACGATTATGGTCACTGCATGAACGTGATCCTATGTGAAGTCAGATACTAGTTATCGCTGTTAGAACTGCCGTATCTATATATTAGAAAATTGATGTTCACATCAAGTCTCAAGTTAAATTAAGATAAATTAAGATAAATTAAGTAATCAATATACAACAAAGGTTCAACAACTCGTTGTCTTATTTTGCTCTCCCCTGACGGCGATAGAGTCACAGGCTCTCGCCAGTGGTGCGTTACCTTATCCAACGGGGTATCCATAGATGCACCACACAATTTACTTCATCCCCACGAAAGCCTGTTTTCGTCATATAAATACAGAGCAACAAAAAAGCATTAACAGAAATTATCCCATATCCCAGAAATTACTCGACGGATATTGTTCAAAACAATTTTCATTAAACGTATTTTTGAGGCTCTGCAAGCTCATAATATGCTTTAAAAATTTTCTACTTCGTACTTTAGAAGTTACAAGGGGACCACAATTTTCTTAACTGAAAGCAAATATTTACCCAATTATTTGTTGACTTAATTAAATAAGTGAATATACGTATGAGATATAAGGTTTGAATTTTTTTCTGTGCATGCACACCGCTGTACACGGGGATAATTAGCTACGATGAACCTTGAGTCATAGTGGTGAGTAGATAAGGAAGCTGTATAAAATTTAACTTTCGAACTATGTAGTAGAAAAAAAGTAGTTTCGACAAAAAATAGTTTTATTATTTAATTAAACTTTTGATTAATGGCAGGTTCCTATACCTTACTATTCATTCATTACCATGGGTTGAAATTTGCCATTACTAATTTGAACTGATATGATAGTAAGTCAAATGAATGGTTATTTGAGATTCCGAAGCTAAGTAACAAAAACTAAACAGTTGACGCTCCTCATCTCATGCAGTGTGGATATACAGAAAAACCAATACTATGACGTAATTCTAACTCCCCGCCAGTTAGACTCCGATTCTATAAGTATACGTCCATGCCGATAATTGGAGTTAGAATTTTTAAAATGATAACGAAGAATAAAATTCACTTACAGAGGACGTGTAAAATAATCCGTTTGCTGACTGAAGGCGGCACGCCGTTAGTCGCGATGCAAAGGAGCGCACCATTCATTTCTCTACTCACCGAGCTCATGTTCAGCCAAACACCGCTCCATTTGCTCACTGGAATATTTGTGTTGTTAGAAGCTTGTTGCATTAATTATTATAGTTGTTTGTTTGTTGAAATTTCACAAATTAATTTTAGGTTTACCTGCATGTGTTTAAATTGTTTATTATATGTTAGATTGTTCTAGTTATAATATATTATATTATTAACAAAAAAGAAAACGATAAATTAATAGTACATTATGGTACTAGTGTGTAACATTGGTGATTACCGCCGAGGCGCCATTGAGACTCGAGCCGTAGGCGAGGGTCTTAAGAGAGCCGAGGACGGTAATCATCAATACACACGTGTATCATACGACGTTTTTCAACACACTTGTGAATAAAATAACAACAAAAACTCATTTTATTTAGTAGATAAAAAAAAGTTATATATGAGTGAAAGTTTTATTTATTAAACACGTACGAGTTAAAATTATCTATTTAAATAAGAAGTTGCATGAAATGAGCAAGCAATAGGAACATTAATTTATTTGTTCTATAGAACACGATCTTTTTTTTTTGAATAAAAACTTTTTTAAGAACAAAGCAACTCAACCAATAAAATTTAAAAAAAATATCTATAACTCACTAGTGAGTTATAAAGTTTTTTACTCACAGTTTGATAATGGGTGTCATTCTGTGCCTAATTGCGGTGACCATAGAGCCACTTTATGAGCAAGTGTGTTGAAAAAACTTTTTTACATGTACAGATTATTTCTAGTTCATGTTATAAAGTTGTATGTCATGTAATTAATAATAAACAAAATAATACTAATAAAGAAAAAGTTTATGAGATTAATATCCACTGTCTGAACGTAAACTTTAAAAAAAAGTACTTAATGTAAAATGCTCCATATTTTAAAAACTAGATAACAGATCTTGTTCAAACCTTCTTGTTTTCATATAAAATATTTTTTTTAGTCTTACAAGGTTTAAATTTTTGCTTTGTTTTTTCAAATATGTTAATATAATAACATAATTGCATAGTCTATGATAAATTACATTTCGTTGAAATAAGATCGCAATGAGGTCGCTTTTCTTATTTATTGCAGGTTTTAATATTACTTAAATAATGATTTAAGGATTTCATTTCAGGTGTTGGTATAGCGATTTTTGTAAAATAGAAAAGCCTGCAGAATTATGAGATTTACAAGATTAATTATACGAGCATGGCTATAAAATTTCGTGAAGTTAATTTTATAATATATCAGAATTAAATGTGATATATTATATCTGAATATTAATCAAAATCATTTATTGAGTAAAATATAATTCACAATTTTTGAAACTCATTGGTCCTCAAACTAGGTTGACCTGTATCTTGGGGACCTCCTTCCTAATTGGTACCTTAATTACAGTTACATTCATTTAAAAAAGATATGTATGCGTTAGGGTGTGTGTATGAAAACGCACAAAAATCAACGCTTTCGTAAGAACATATGGTCGACTTCGGCACGGATTAAGTGAACCCACTTACTACGTACGTGACTCATTGCCCGCCGCATTGTAACAAAAGATAAAAAGTATTGAGTCATTAGTGAATTGACGAGTTGTGTATTTATTTTGAATAACATTTATTTCGTAAAGTTACTGGCAGTTAAAGTGACTTTTATATACCAGTACTTAATTAAAATACGTTTCAATGAATTTATACGACATGGAGAACCTAGCAGTTATTGAAGATATGGAAAATGTTTTTAGAAAAAATCACGTTAACCTAAAGAAATGCCCAAAGCACAGATTGACAACGGGTTATGTAGAAAGTAAAATTGAATACATTAATGAGTACTGGAGTAAATTTGTCAAAGCGCACACTGCTCTTATCAGAGAAGTATCAAAAGAGAAACATTTGACAATTCCATACTTAGTGAACGACGAATATTACACAATTGAGGACCTATATTTAAGTTTAAAGGCGGATTTAAAAGATATGCTGAACCGACCTGGGCCCTCGGGCGCAACTTCATCACCATCACCGGCTATACAATAACCTCATCAGGTGATTGCCAATTTGCCTAGAATAGAGTTACCCATTTTTACCGGAAATTATGAAGAGTGGAGTTCTTTCAATGACCTTTTTACATCATTAGTACATAATGATCCATCTTTAAGTACATACATACATACATAACTTCACGCCAGTTCCCTTGCGGGGTAGGCACGAACAACAGAGCGCCATTTAGGCTTATTCTTACACACCTCACTTGCTTCTTTGACATTCATAACTCTTTAAGTAAAGTGCAAAAATTACACTATCTAAAGTTAAGTGTCAAAGGTGATGCGGAAACCTTACTTAAGCATATCCAGGTCACTGAAAATAACTATGAACAGGCATGGGAGTCTCTAAAGAAACGTTACCGTAACAAAAGACTGATTGTAAACGGTTTATTAAAACGGTTATTTGGGCAGAAAAAATGTACGGCTCAAACGGCGAGTCAAATAAGATGTCTATTAGATACCACTGAAGAATGCTTGAATAATTTAACCAACGAAGGTGTTTTTGTCACATCGTGGGATCCCGTTATAGTTTACCATGTCGTGCAAAAATTGGACGTAGACACACATAAAACCTGGGAAGAGCACGCATATAATTTGAAGGCAAACGATTTGCCTACATGGCACGACCTAAAGCTATTTTTAGAAGGAAGATTCAGCACGTTGGAGCTAGTTTTCACTAATCATTTCACACCAACTATGAGAGAGAGGAATTACACAGTTAAGGGCAAGTCATTTTATGTGGCATCGACATCTGCACTTCCAATTTGTACAAAATGTGAAGAAAGCCACACTTTGAGTCGTTGTAAAGAATTTAGTAAATTAGAACCCAAATACAGAAGTGAATTCGTCAGAAGTAAAAACTTATGCTACAATTGCTTGATAGAAGGTCATTCTGCTTGGAAGTGTCGTGTCCCTTCATGATGCCGTATTTGCAAGAGACGGCACCATTCGTTGCTACATGAACATAACAACCTCGAACCACTCAATAATATTCAATCTCACCACAGTCGTATAGAAGAAACTGAAAACGAATTAAGAGAAAACGGCGAAGTCACAAGCGACGAGATAGTTACACATTTTGTAGCAAAAAATTCCACAGCTCTGCTAGTTACAGCATTGGTCCCTGTTCGAGATGAAAAAGGTTTCGTTACAGTATTGCGCGCTTTAATAGACACCGAATCCCAGGCCAACTTTATTAGTGAAAGGGCAGCACAAGTACTTAAAGTCAAGAGAATACCTGCAAGGGGAAACATAACGGGTATAGGTGCAACGAAGACTACAATTACTCATGTGGTCAATATTGAGTTACTGTCAAGTCAAGATGAGAAATTTAAACTTAGTATAAAAGCTTACATTATGGCCATGCGACTAACTACACAGCTTCCGACGAAATCTATACAACCCCCTGCGCAAGGTTGGACACACTTGCGAGGTCTTGATTTAGCCGACCCCAACTTTTATGAAAAAGGAAACATTGATCTACTTCTAGGTGTAGAAGTTTGTTCCCAAATTGTAATTTTGTACTTTTTGTACTTTTTACTTGTATGTAACACAATAATGTTGTTGTTGGCTATGTAATAAAGATTTTGTATTTTGTATTTGTATTTAAATTTGGAAGAGTGAAATAGTCAAAGGTCCCCCTGGTTCCCCATGTGCACAAAATACAAATCTCGGATGGATGTTATTTGGGACAATACATGATGCAAATCCTCTTGAAGAAATAACCGTTATGTATCATCACGTTGATGTTGACACAATGTTAAAGAATTTTTGGGAAATAGAACCTGATCTTAAGAAAAAACATACAAAGGAAGAAGAAGCTTGTGAAAGATTATATGAAGAAACTTATACTAGAAATGAAGAAGGAAGGTATATAGTTAAATTACCATTTAATAACGAGAAACCTCAATGTACTGATGGAAACAGGAGAGATATCGCTATGAAGAGACTTAAACAACTTGAAAAACGTTTTGAAAAGGATATAAAACTTAAGGAAGAATACACTAGAGTGCTAGAAGAATACATAACATTAAACCATTTAGAAAGGGTATCTGACAATGAAAAATATAATCCTGCTGTATATCTACCCCATCATGCGGTAGTACGAGAAGACTAGCAAAGTTCGCGTTGTGTTCAACGCATCTTCGAAAGGGTCTAATAATATATCCCTGAATAATGAATTGATGGTAGGTCCACAAATGCAAGAAGACATGAGGTCTATAATAATGAGATGGAGAATGCAACGTTATTGTTTCACCGCTGATGTTCAAATGATGTATCGACAAATATTAATTACAAGAGAAGATACAGACTATCAACGGCTTCTTTGGTTTGACCATAAAGGAGGAGTGCAAGATTTCCGCCTATTAAGAGTGACCTTTGGTACCGCTGGTCCTTCGAGCCGGATTTGAACCAGCGACCTATGGAAATTCAAATTTCACCTATGTACTAAACTACGTCAGTTACGAGTTTGATATACAGAATGGAAATTTTGAGAGGAGTAGTAAAAGGAAGTACCTTATCCGTTGCAGTTACATGAAAATGGTTTTAGGAGTTTTATTATTATTATTACTTTTATCATTAGTTTTATGGTTCTATCTATATCCATCCATATTTCGTGAAATTTAGGTCACTATTCACAGATTTAAAAAAATTACAATTAGGAATAAAATGGCCATTTTACACAAAAAATATATTGCCAATCAATCTTGTTTATGGTACTGATCAAAAACTTGTATGTGACCAATCACCGTTGGAGTACTAAAAGAGTCAGAAGCCACAGAAATCTCTTCACACACGTCTTTTAAGAAATCCAACTTACCCTTTACTCCTTACTTTTTTTATTTGTCAAATCTTTTTGTTGACTGAATAAAAGGATAAGATTGAAATTTTTTTTATCAAATTTCGAACTCGTTATTATTTTATTCCTCACCCAAAAATCAATTTTGATAGTTTTTTGCGTCAGAAAAGGTCTGTGTAATTGTTTTTTCAAGGTTATCTTTTGAAGTGAAACTTCTATATTTTTTATTTTTTTTTATTTTTTTATTGCTGGAGTTCAGCAGACAGGCAGACGGCCCACTCGATGGAAAGCGGTTACCATATAGACGGGGGTCTTAGGATTTTTCTGTCACGCTTTTAGTGTTACGGCCGCGCGGAGGAGCGGCATAAATTTAGACTAGACGTAGTGAGAGGCGGCATAACTTTAGAGTAGACTATGGATGCGTATTTTGGTTCCGGATCGAATTCGGTTTTTTTGTTTGATAAAATAAAATATGTTTAAATAAAAATGCATTTTTTAAAATGTACCTAACCTAACCAAATTATAATTTGCAGTAAACGTGCAAAAAATCGAAATATGTGCTGGGACATGTGTCCTACTATGTAGTAGAAGTGAAACTTTAACGGACAAGTGGAAAAACGAATGGCAACGGACAAGAGGCAAAACGAATCGCAACAAAATTTTTACTTGAAGTTTTACGGGAAGATTGTTAATGTACTTGACCAATTTGATAACCTGCTCGTAAAACTTCAAGTTAACTTTTTTAGCGATTCGTTTTGCCTCTGGTCCATTTTTATTCAGCGAACAAGAAGATTTGATAAATAAGAAAGGTAAGCTGGACTTCTTAAAAAATGTATATATACTATAGAATTGCAATTTGTGACTTTTTTAGTACTCCAACTGGTCTTCTTTGGTCAACTTTGGTCTCATAAAAGTTTTTGGTCAGTATCAGAAACAGGATCGATTGGCATAAAAAATTATCAAAATGACTGTTTTCTTGCTAACTGTACATTTTTTTGAAAATCTGTGAATTGGGATCATAGTTACACTTAAGTTTGGACAGTCTCTTAAGACCATTTTCATGTAGCTGCAGCGGTTAAGGTACTTCTTTTACTGCCCCACTGAAAATTTCCAGCCTGTATAATTCAATAGCTCCTTAGGATCTCTAATGGCTGGTTCCTATATCGTATCGACCGTTCATTGGCCTTACTATCGGTTAAAATTTGATATAAGCTCCAAACAAGAAATGTTAAAAAAGTGACCGTAAGTGGGACATTATATATCTATTATACATTATATCTAATTAAAAGTTTGACTTCCTATACACACACTTTAGGCATATAATTTTAGCTATTGAGATTCGTATAACAAAACAGTAATACTCGTAGGTATATAAAATATATTCTTGAATATTCCGTAAGCAATACGTATACAAAGTGCATATTACTGATATTGTACATGACGTGGACATGAACTGAAATGTCGATATTTTATATTGAACACGAGTTATATAAGTGAAATAGCGAGAGACGAAAACATGAAAGAAGTTTACTTTGTAAGAGTTTTTAGTAATATAATGTCACACACGCGCTGTATTGTTTGGAACTTTATGAAAATTGGTTCTCCATTTCAGAAAATATTTGTTGACATTCAACGAAGCATATAAAATTTGAAAGTTAGTAAAGCTTTGACGAAAGTAAGACTATACAAATTGGAAACACTGATATTCTTAATTTATTATTTACTTGAAATTTTGTAGCAGATTTGCTTGCGTATATAATGAGCTCCTAGTTCCTGCTTCTTGTTTAAAGAGCAGGCGTTAATACAGGTTACAATGTACACCATTTTTATGTTAGTGCCATTTGCACCCGAAAAATTCAGTTCATTTTATATCGCAAACTCGATGCTTGATGTATACTCATGCCGATCTCCTGGCATGAGTATATATGTCCATTTTCGGCATTAAAACTACGTTTAAACAAAATTCCAATAAAAACGATCCAGTATTCCCAGTGTTTTCTGAAAACTTAACAGAAAGACATATTGAGTTACTATCGGATTTTTATAGACGATGCATTTTTATATCTATGAACTTGAGAAATGATTGGTCTCATCCAAACTTTCATCCTCTATTACAAACAGTCCTAGTTTTATTTATCTATCCCCAGTCAATGAAAACTACAAAAATGACAAAAGGGACAACATCAGCAATAAGGACAAAAAGAGCAACATGGACAAAAAGGACAAAACAGAGCAAAAGAGCAAAAGAGCAAAAGAGCAAAAGAGCAAAAGAGCAAAAGAGCAAAAGAGCAAAAGAGCAAAAGAGCAAAAGAGCAAAAGAGCAAAAGAGCAAAAGAGCAAAAGAGCAAAAGAGCAAAAGAGCAAAAGAGCAAAAGAGCAAAAGAGCAAAAGAGCAAAAGAGCAAAAGAGCAAAAGAGCAAAAGAGCAAAAGAGCAAAAGAGCAAAAGAGCAAAAGAGCAAAAGAGCAAAAGAGCAAAAGAGCAAAAGAGCAAAAGAGCAAAAGAGCAAAAGAGCAAAAGAGCAAAAAGAGCAAAAGAGCAAAAGAGCAAAAGAGCAAAAGAGCAAAAGAGCAAAAGAGCAAAAGAGCAAAAGAGCAAAAGAGCAAAAGAGCAAAAGAGCAAAAGAGCAAAAGAGCAAAAGAGCAAAAGAGCAAAAGAGCAAAAGAGCAAAAGAGCAAAAGAGCAAAAGAGCAAAAGAGCAAAAGAGCAAAAGAGCAAAAGAGCAAAAGAGCAAAAGAGCAAAAGAGCAAAAGAGCAAAAGAGCAAAAGAGCAAAAGAGCAAAAGAGCAAAAGAGCAAAAGAGCAAAAGAGCAAAAGAGCAAAAGAGCAAAAGAGCAAAAGAGCAAAAGAGCAAAAGAGCAAAAGAGCAAAAGAGCAAAAGAGCAAAAGAGCAAAAGAGCAAAAGAGCAAAAGAGCAAAAGAGCAAAAGAGCAAAAGAGCAAAAGAGCAAAAGAGCAAAAGAGCAAAAGAGCAAAAGAGCAAAAGAGCAAAAGAGCAAAAGAGCAAAAGAGCAAAAGAGCAAAAGAGCAAAAGAGCAAAAGAGCAAAAGAGCAAAAGAGCAAAAGAGCAAAAGAGCAAAAGAGCAAAAGAGCAAAAGAGCAAAAGAGCAAAAGAGCAAAAGAGCAAAAGAGCAAAAGAGCAAAAGAGCAAAAGAGCAAAAGAGCAAAAGAGCAAAAGAGCAAAAGAGCAAAAGAGCAAAAGAGCAAAAGAGCAAAAGAGCAAAAGAGCAAAAGAGCAAAAGAGCAAAAGAGCAAAAGAGCAAAAGAGCAAAAGAGCAAAAGAGCAAAAGAGCAAAAGAGCAAAAGAGCAAAAGAGCAAAAGAGCAAAAGAGCAAAAGAGCAAAAGAGCAAAAGAGCAAAAGAGCAAAAGAGCAAAAGAGCAAAAGAGCAAAAGAGCAAAAGAGCAAAAGAGCAAAAGAGCAAAAGAGCAAAAGAGCAAAAGAGCAAAAGAGCAAAAGAGCAAAAGAGCAAAAGAGCAAAAGAGCAAAAGAGCAAAAGAGCAAAAGAGCAAAAGGGCAAAAGGGCAAAAGGGCAAAAGGGCAAAAGGGCAAAAGGGCAAAAGGGCAAAAGGGCAAAAGAGCAAAAGGGCAAAAGGGCAAAAGGGCAAAAGGGCAAAAGGGCAAAAGGGCAAAAGGGCAAAAGGGCAAAAGGGCAATAGGGCAATAGGGCAAAAGGGCAAAAGGGCAAAAGGGCAAAAGGGCAAAAGGGCAAAAGGGCAAAAGGGCAAAAGGGCAAAAGGGCAAAAGGGCAAAAGGGCAAAAGGGCAAAAGGGCAAAAGGGCAAAAGGGCAAAAGGGCAAAAGGGCAAAAGGGCAAAAGGGCAAAAGGGCAAAAGGGCAAAAGGGCAAAAGGGCAAAAGGGCAAAAGGGCAAAAGGGCAAAAGGGCAAAAGGGCAAAAGGGCAAAAGGGCAAAAGGGCAAAAGGGCAAAAGGGCAAAAGGGCAAAAGGGCAAAAGGGCAAAAGGGCAAAAGGGCAAAAGGGCAAAAGGGCAAAAGGGCAAAAGGGCAAAAGGGCAAAAGGGCAAAAGGGCAAAAGGGCAAAAGGGCAATGGGCAAAAGGGCAAAAGGGCAAAAGGGCAAAAGGGCAAAAGGGCAAAAGGGCAAAAGGGCAAAAGGGCAAAAGGGCAAAAGGGCAAAAGGGCAAAAGGGCAAAAGGGCAAAAGGGCAAAAGGGCAAAAGGGCAAAAGGGCAAAAGGGCAAAAGGGCAAAAGGGCAAAAGGGCAAAAGGGCAAAAGGGCAAAGGGGCAAAAGGGCAAAGGGGCAAAGGGGCAAAGGGGCAAAAGGGCAAAGGGGCAACAGGGCAAAGGGGCAAAAGGGCAAAAGGGCAAAGGGGCAAAAGGGCAAAAGGGCAAAAGGGCAAAAGGGCAAAAGGGCAAAAGGGCAAAAGGGCAAAAGGGCAAAAGGGCAAAAGGGCAAAAGGGCAAAAGGGCAAAAGGGCAAAAGGGCAAAGGGGCAAAAGGGCAAAGGGGCAAAGGGGCAAAAGGGCAAAGGGGCAACAGGGCAAAGGGGCAAAAGGGCAAAGGGGCAAAAGGGCAAAAGGGCAAAAGTGCAAAAGGACAAAATAACCAAAATGATGAAAATGGCAAATCACAAAACCAACCAAAGCCTGTCCCACTTTAGGGATAATCTTTACATAAATCTATCTCAAAATCTATCCCATTATCCGGGATGAAAAATATCCCTTGTCCACCCTCGGTATTCAAATTACATACGTACCGAGTATCAGCCAAATCGGTCCAAGTCTTTCCATAAAAGGATAAGAAAAACAGAGACAAATATACTTTTATCCCGGAAACTATCCCATTTTCCGGGATAAAAAGTATCCTATGTTCATTCTCGGCATCGAAAATATATATATACTGAGTTTCAGCCAAATCGGTCCAGTAGTTTTTACGTGAAAACGGAACAGACAGACAGACAGACAGACAGACAGACAGACAGACAGACAGACAGACAGACAGAGTTACTTTCGCATTTATAATATTAATAGGGATAATAGGGATTAATAGGGATACATAATTAATAAATATATATATATATATATATATATATATATATATATATATATATATATATATATATATATATATATTCTCAATTACGCTGTCACAAGTAATATTCGGTGCGGCTGTCAGTTAGGTGTCCAATTAAGATCTAAGTAAAGTGCGAATACCCAATTAAGATTTTCATATCTACACAGATATGATCAAAACCAAAAAGTGTTGTCAAAAGCACTTACATAGTAATATTATTATCTGTATACATGTGTAATTTGCTTGAGATTGTGGTGATTTTCTCCGTGTAAATTTCATATTTTTATTATAAGGGGTCTTATAATAAAGGCTACTCAAAACAATGAAAAATGTAAGAAAGATTATCCTAGTGTATAAAGCAGAATATAAACATTCAGTCTCATCTAAGGCTCTTTATTATAAGTGGTAAAATTTAATCTTCTAAGGAAAAATAATAATATATACATAAACGTGAAAGTAAATTTGTTTGTGTTTTGTTTACTTTATTTGTTTGTTCTTTCTTCAGTCTTCATGCGTGTACGACAACCTTATCGCTATGAGTTATAAGCGCGCCGAATTGTTACAATGCAAAGGTATCCATAACACAGAACATTATACTTAGACAATTAATAAATTATCTAAGTATAATGTTCTGTTGAACAAAAAATATTTTTTTATTCGTTTATTGACAGCTCTGAGAATATAAACCAGTTACCGATAAATGATTGCTTTGAAGACATCTTTATATCAGTAAAGGGTATTATTATTATCCAATAAATAAAAAGTCTGTATATGTAAGTGTTAATTAACAGACCATTTACAGCGGCGACAGTCATCTGAGCAGAATCCTCACGCCGCCACGTAATTAAAGGCTGAGGGGTGCCTGAAGCTGCGCAGTGAAGAGACACATTATCACCTTCATGGATGATCACTTCACCACTGCTGTCTGAGTCCACTATGTCTGGCGGTACTAATAGGATTAAAAAAAAAATATATACATGGTGTTTCAGAAACCCTAAGGTCAATTATAAATTGGAAAAAACAATTTGCTACAGACAACTTTGGGCTATTTGTTATCCTATACAAATTTACCACTAAGTAGTTTTTGAGATTTGTGATGTTTTCGATTGAATGCTTTTTTATGGTTACCTCCTAAACAACGACAACATGGACATTTGTAACTTCTATGGAATTCTTCGCTGTGCGAGGACTGCCAAAACAATTTTATTTTCCTTTTCTGTTCTGAAATATCGATTGAGTGAGAAAACTAATGTATCCTTATTATAAAAGTTTAGAGTGTTTATTGATTACATTCTAGGCACAGACGTGCGGTTTTCTTTAATGACATAAGAAGTAGTCAAATTACAGACCTACAAATACTCTATTTCAGTATGGGTCTTATATAATAATAATAAGCACAAAAAGAAATCTAGTTATGAAGCATATAAAACTAAAAATTTAAGGTAACAGCGAGTGCGTTAACTTTATTTTAAAAGAAGAGGACAATCTACAGCAACGTAAGAATAGCGAGAGCTTTGCAGCACAACAATATTACAGATACGATTAAAAGTTGAAAAAATAAAAACCGCGCCAGAGAGCTAAGCGAAAATATTTTTGTGAGTATACTGCACTATATATGTGTGTACTCTACAACAAAAAAATAAGGTAAATTTAGAGACTCATTTGCATACAAAGAAATGATAATCTTTTTAAAAAGTTCCCTCTACATTTTTTACTTCGTGTATCATACAGACATACATACTACTTATATCTATACTTTATTACACTATACTTAGAAGAAACATATTATTAGCAGTCGAGATTTTTTTTGATAGGCAAACCAAGTACCGTCCCCTTACCCGGCGTATAATATATCTATATTTTATCAAAGTATATTAACTTTAATAGTACCTACATATATATTCTGTTATACCTATACAATATATCCAAGTTACTCTATTACACATATCAGGGTTGCGCTACTGGCTAAGTTATTATCTCACGACCCTGGTTTAGGGTGATAGAAGGATAATCAGGGTGATTATAATGGGTATCCGGCTTGTCTCGAATCCCACACATATTGAGGCACACATTATCCTAATTCAAGTCTTTATTCATATTAAGTTCATTAGATAGACACGTTTTTGAAACTCATACAACATATGATTTAAACATCTACTTCCTATCTATGTATGTAGGACAACTTCGCAACATGTAATCGCTGTTAAAAGAGTAAGCGGAAGGAAACTCCCAAAATAGGCCTGGTAAGATTTTTTTTGTAATATCCTTTATTTATCTTTCTTTTAGCAAATGTTTGTACAAGTTCTTTTGTTAATAAAGAATTCCCACCTCGTAAAAAAGTTTCGCTTTCCGGTAAGTTCGTTTTTTATTACACGTACTGTTTTCTTATTATGTGTTTCGAATATGATCAGTACTACCCAAAATAAGAAGCAGTCTTACCCAATACATGTAGATGATGCGTTTGAGTGATCATGGGTTCTGTGTTTATTTGACACATGTATAACCCGCCATCAGCGGGGCGTACATCACGAAGGTTTAGAGCCCACGCGTGGTCTCCGCGCGTAACTCCAACTCGATGATTTTTTGTTATTACGTGAGGTCCAATTGTCAGAATTGTTTGAGTGTCCACGCGAAGCCATGCCACCTAAAATAAATTTTATTAGTGTAATTTCCTTCTTCCAAACCTGATTTGATTAACTGATTTGGAATATCTTCTGGTATAATAGTGGATATTTGTCAACGAATGATTATCCACAGATAGCCATCAAATGCGAGTAAATAGCTAACAATAGTTGTCAGGATGTTATACGGGGAAGGATCCAGCGGCATTGAACCTAGTTACTGGTGGGTGGTTGCTGAGTTAAGTCCGAAGAGACAGACTCAATAGTTTTTAATAGAATACACATAATAATTTATTTGCAAATGTAAAGCAAGGATATAAAATACAAAAAGGTAACTGGCCCGATTTCAATCATGGACCAATCAAAGACTTCACTTTGAGTGGCTATTTTTCAGAGCAACACAAAAATGAACACATTATGAACGATTTAGATTTACAGTCTTTTCAGTAACGAGGTCCTAAAATGGCTGATTCGAATCAAGTAGTCGACCAACAAAGGGAGTTGTTAACCGAAAATTGCTTCCGCTACGTCGAGTATCGCGTTTTATGACTGAACAACAATCATTTCTAATTTTCGGGTTTGATTTTTCTCCCCCATATTAAGATTTACTTGGAATTTAACTAAAAGCTATTTTGGAAAAAACGGAACTTTTATAAAATAGTCATTTCGGTTTGTCTGTTTACGTCACAGCCGTTTGTCTCTCAAACTACTGGGTATTTATGGATTAAATTTCGTAATGTGTATTTTATATGCTGCTATGCCGGGTTGCCTGGAAGAGATCGCTATAAGCGATAAGGCCGCCCATTGTTCTAATAGAAATGTATTTATATTCAATGTCTAAGTTTAAGTTATGGTGAACAATAAAGAGATTTTTCATTCATTCATTCATTCAATGTACTGTTACGTTGAGCTTGAAGCATAAAAAGAAAACAACTAAGCTCAGTGAATAACATATATTGTATTAGATTAGAAAAATAGTTCTCAGGGCGTAGGTTGCATGAGAGAAAGGGTTTGCGCCGGCTTATCTACCACACGATACTCTCCTTAAGCTGCGGTCAATCCGTGCACGTAGACACTCGACATTCCAGAAAAACGCTGTAGTCGGCGGCAGAAAAAACGCTCGTTTGGGTAGGACTGCAGGACTCTTCTTAGGGTGTACTTGGTCCCTGGGAAGCCATAGGGGTGCATAATTAGACATCACGTCTGTGAGTGTACCCTGACTGCATCACATTCCGCAATGAATCGGTGAGCGAGAGACCGTGGGAGATATGTAATGATTAACTTGGTGATGATGCAGTCAAGGATAATTTACATAAAGCGGACAGACTTGCAAAGCTGCTAATTATTCTATAACGAGCTAACTAATGTAAACAGTGACAACAACTACAACTACATAAGCTTATATCAACAAAACGGTTACAAAATATACATTTCATACAAGCTTAATAGGACATAATAATAAACGCACAACTTACCCGATTACGGGGCAAATCAGTTGAATATAAACAAATAGATACGATTCTTTATAATAGAATAATGAAAGCACTTGTGAGTAAATTATTTAGTTTAGAATTATGCGCGTCTTAACGTTCTTGCAGAGACAATCTCAACGGCTCAGTTTTTAACGCTCGCTGTCACTTTTTATGACGTCGTATTAGCGGCCCAATGTTGCCGCGAGAAATATAAAATACTTTATTTAACCGTACGCAAAGTCTGATATTCTCTTACGCAATATTGAATATCACACGATTATTCAATATTGCAGGTAGGTAATTTAGAATTGTCAAAGTCAAATGCGTTTACTGTCTTCTGTAATGACTTAAGACAATTAGGCAGTCAATACAATGTTTACATTATGTGTTTATATAATTTGTAATTAATTTTTATGATAATGTGGTATTTTATAAGTGTGAAGAAAAATCATATAAGTACACGGTGTAACAGTATCCCCCCTCCCCGGCAAGGATTTTTCCTGGGGAAATATCCGTTCTGCAAGTAAATAGCGTTAGATTGAAACTGAAAGCTTTAATTTTAGATCTTTAATATGCCACGCTCCGAGATCGCGACCAGACATGTCTTCCAGAATATAAACCAAAGGGGATCTTTTGTCTTTTACTTTGCACTTTTCGAATTTAGGTGCGAGTTTTTTGGAGAAACGCGCATCTTTATCACTTTGAAAGAAATAGCGTTTCCATACGAAATCTCCTATATGAAATTCAACGTTTTTACGACGTAAGTTATAACGTTGAGAAGCTTTTTGGTGACTGTGCCAAAGAGCAGCTTGTACTTTATTAAATATAGACACTAAGTCACCCAAGTTTTCACTGTATATATCACGAGGTGAGAAGATAATTTTCTCGGAATCATCACCGCCAACATAGTGCGAACCGCAAGTAACTAATTCTCTTCCGTGAACCAAAAATGAAGGTGTGAATCCTGTAACTTCATTCACTGAGTTATTGATGGCAAATTGGATCTTTGGTACATTGATGTCCCAGGATCTATGATCATCGTGTACAAATGTAGAAATAGCTGTGATTATTGTCCTATTGTATCTTTCTACATTATTGACTTGGGGTGAGTATTTAGGGGTAAAATGTATGTTAGGCACTTTATATTTCTGTAGTAAAGCATCCATCTCTTTGCCGGCAAACTGAGTTCCATTATCCATAATGAGAGTTTGTGGAATTCCGTGAACGAGGAAGACATTGTCTTCAAGATATTTACAGATGTTAGTAGCAGTGGCCTTTCGCAACGGAAATATTAGACAGTACTTAGAAAAACAACAGTTAACTACTAACATGTAACTGTTTTGTTTCCTGCTGATAGGTAAGGGACCAACTATATCAACGGAAATCATTTGGAATGGACGTGAACACTCTTTAGGACGGCCCATGATTCCCAGGGTAGCGTGAGAGGGATATTTATAAGCTAGGCACTTATTGCATTCTCCAATAAACCTCACGACGTCATTATACATACCTGGCCAATAATATTTGAGTTTTAGGCGATTATATGTTTTAAAGGTGCCTAAGTGTGCTGCGATTGGCTCGGAATGGTTGTTACTGATGACTTCAGTGCGCAATTCTTTTGGAACTACTTCCTTCCAACTAAATTCAGACACGAGTGGGTTATTAGTTTTCATATAGCGGTATAAGACATTCCTTTCTATGCGGTAATTAGGAAACTTAGCAGGAGAATTTAAGCATCCGTTAAACATTTTAAGATACCAGGGGTCTGCAGTTGTGGGACGGGATTCTAAAGTAATATCTATTTGAGCAACTGGTGCAGATCTGGATAAAGCGTCAGGAATAATATTGTCCTTTCCTCGGCGATGTTTAATTTCAAAATCGAAAGCCGATAATCTCACACACCAACGGGCGAAACGACTGGTAGGGTTGGTTAGTGATAAAAACCATTGTAGTGCTGAATGATCCGTATAGACCAGAAAAGTTTTGCCGTTCTCTAAATAACAGCGCCAATGTTCTAGTGCAACGAGTACGGCGAGGGTTTCTCTTTCGGTCACGCTATAATTCCGTTCAGCACCAGTGAGAGACCTGCTCATATATGCGACTGGGTGTTCTTCACCATTAATTGTCTGGGAAAGCATAGCGCCTACGCCGAAATCACTGGCATCCGTATGCACGTCAAAAGGGTAATCAAAATTAGGACAAGCAAGAACAGGCGTGTTAACCAAACATGACTTAAGGTCCGTGAATGCTTTTTCTGCTTCGGGTGTCCATTTGAATGGTGGTGCCTTCTTACTATTAGAAGTTAATTTATTGAGAGGTCCAGCAACAGTACTAAAGTTAGGAACGAATCGCCTGTACCATGAAGCCGTTCCCAAAAACCTCTTGACTTCCTTTTTTGTAGAGGGGGTGGGAAGTTTTCATATCGCCTCAACCTTAGCGGGGTCAGTGCGTAGGCCCTGAGCATCGACTAGGTAGCCCAAATAGCGTAGTTTGTCTCTGAAAAATTGACATTTTGATAAGTTGATTGTGAGATTAGCATGCTCTAACTTTTGTAAAACGCGTTGCAATAATGTTACGTGTTCTTCAAATGTTTTGCTGACAATTATGATGTCATCGAGATAGCAAAATACTTTTAATTCGAATTCTGGGCCAAATAAGACGTCGACTAAACGTTGTTGGGTAGCGGGTGCGTTAGATAACCCAAACGCAGTAACTTTAAACATGAAAGTGCCTCTACCGGGCACATAAAAGGCAGTTTTCTCACGATCAGATAGGATAATGGGAATTTGCCAAAATGATTTAGATAAATCGATGCTACTCAAAAATTTTGCGTCTCTAAGATTGTCAAGGATTTCCGAAATGTAAGGAAGATTATATGCATCCTTTTTTGTTAGCGAGTTTAATTTTCTACTATCAAGGCAGAAACGGGGGTTGCCATCCTTTTTGTTAACGAGTAATACAGGAGATGACCAGGGACTCTCGCCAGGTTCTATTACATCCAGATCTAGCATTTCATCTATTTGTTCTGAAATTAACCTTTTTTTCTCTGGCGATAGACGATAGTACCTTTGCTTAATCGGAGCTGCATCTCCTGTATCTATACGGTGTTCGATGAGCTTAGTTCTACCTAAACCTTTCTCCTCGAAGGAAATTTGTTTAAACTGTTCTAGAGTTTCATTAGCGATTGATTTCTGATTGTCATCGAGATTTACATAGGACTGTATAGTTGTTTTTGAATTACAAGTAGAAATTTCGAATACCGAAGGATTATTCTGGTTCATAAATTCGATGTTTTTAAGATTTTTGGGGAATATTTCAAATTTAGTCCAGAAATCAATACCTAGTATTAGTGATGTTTGTATTTCTGGGATGACATGGGCCTTTATACTAATGCACTTGCCATTAAAAACTATGGGTATAAGAAGATAACCTATGGATTTCATTATTTGACCCCCTGCGGCAGAAATATTTACGATCTCTTTATCGCAGAGTTCCAGACCATAATTTTGTAGTTCTGTATGTAAATTGTTTCCCACAATAGTTAGAGAGGACCCTGAATCTAGTAACCCATATATGACAATAGTATTGATTTTTACTTTTACGTAAGGACGAGAATCACTAGTTAAATTATAGTTATTTACTGCAGCAACTTTATATGAATTAAAAAAATTATTAATGAATAAAAGCCAGTCTGCCCACTCATTCAGATTATATGAAAGAATGTTGCTGCATTCTAACAGTTTTTTGAATTATAATTCTTGTCACGAATAGCAGAGTTACTACAATTAGGGCAGTCCGGGTAACGAACATCCTTTAATCCACATTTGAAACATATAAGATATCTTGGTTTTTTACAAGATTTAAGGGAGTGATTATTAGAACGACATCTAGGACAATAGACTTTGCTAAGATGTTTACTTTTGTGAAATTTAAGAGCATCGACCTGAACTGGTTCAATAGAATTCACACCAAATGTTGCAGTTCTTTTATCAGAGTTAGTAACAGTAGGGAAGTCATTAGATACACGTCTATTGTATGCAAATTCCGGTGCCAGAGTATTAGTAGTAATTTTTGGCGGCTCTCGAAAATTTGAAGCTCGTGCATGGTAATTCTCAAAATTACGACATGAAGTGCGTAACTCCTCAATCGGTTTTTTCACAGGGCAGTAAGCCAAAGTGCTAGCGTAACATGGTCTAATATTGTGTAGCAATACGTCCAATTTTTCTTCTTCGTTCGTAATTTTAGATAAACGTGAAAACATACCTTCCATTATAGCTATATATATAGTTATAGACTCTTGTTCACCTTGAGTGCGGGAACGAATTTCATTCATCAACCTATAATCGTAATCGTGTTGTTCGAAATCCTCCTTCAAAAAGCTACATAGTTGTTCCACAGAATCTATACTAGTGCGCTTGCTGCGGAACCAATGAAGTGCATCACCTGTAAATATTTCCGTTGCGAAAGCTAGGATACGACTCGATGAGATTTGTCTAGCTTTAGTGAATTCTTCAATCTTTTGAATGAAAGCTCGTACACAGGTTTTGCCATCATATTTTAATTTAGATAAGTCAGTACTAATACCTCGATCACAAGCGACAGAGATATCAGTCACTGGATCTAGATTTTCATTTGGATTTTTAGAAGAATGGGAGCCTGTTGCTGGTGATAATGCGTTGAGATCCTTATAAAATGCTCGTAAGTCTAGTTGACATGCTTTATATGCGGTGATGTCTTCGGATGATTCAGGGTGGATTCTAACTAAACGGTGATATATATGGTGAGCGAGGTTTTCAGATCTAGCGTGTAGGCTTTTATCAAATTTAGATTTTATAACTTGTATGTTATATTTTAATTTAGATAAGCTCTCTTGGGCACCTTTAATGTCATCGGAAGGTTCTAAGTGTGACTCTAAAATATCTTCCGCAGGCATAGATATTATCTGTTTTATGATTTGTTTCCTAAGATCCTTCACATTATCAGCTGGCACCTCACCTCTGATCTCAACTTCGTACTCCAGTTCAGTTTTTTATAGTGATAGGTATTTAATTTCGCGAGACATTGTTTATAAGAATAGTAATTAGAATGTAATATAATAAGTAGTAGTAATTAGGTATGTTGTGCAGTTATTCACAATAAGCAAGTAAAGATGTAATTTAAAATATATTACAATGAAGAAGCAGTGACAGAAAATAAAAACATAAAGAGAGAAAAAAAAATGGTAAAAGAAGATTAGAAATAATTATTAAAGAAAATGAAATAATACTTTGTAAAGCATGGAAACATGAAACAATTTTTCTGATTGTTTTCTATTGTCCGATCCGTTACAATATTATAAATAGGTTTATTAGACGATATTGTTTTCTAAATACTTTTTTTTTTCAAATTTATACTTTTATCAAAATGTAATTTCACTCATTTGAAACAATGGTGTTCAGTTGAGAAAAACGATATCGCTTGACAATAAAAACAATAATTGACCCATCACCACAGAAAGCAACCATCTACAGTATCAAAACCAGCGCAAATAAAATGAAATTAAAACCTTCTATTTGGGCGCCACTATTACGTTGAGCTTGAAGCATAAAAAGAAAACAACTAAGCTCAGTGAATAACATATATTGTATTAGATTAGAAAAATAGTTCTCAGGGCGTAGGTTGCATGAGAGAAAGGGTTTGCGCCGGCTTATCTACCACACGATACTCTCCTTAAGCTGCGGTCAATCCGTGCACGTAGACACTCGACATTCCAGAAAAACGATGTAGTCGGCGGCAGAAAAAACGCTCGTTTGGGTAGGACTGCAGGACTCTTCTTAGGGTGTACTTGGTCCCTGGGAAGCCATAGGGGTGCATAATTAGACATCACGTCTGTGAGTGTACCCTGACTGCGTCACATTCCGCAATGAATCGGTGAGCGAGAGACCGTGGGAGATATGTAATGATTAACTTGGTGATGATACAGTCAAGGATAATTTACATAAAGCGGACAGACTTGCAAAGCTGCTAATTATTCTATAACGAGCTAACTAATGTAAACAGTGATAATATAACTACAACTACATAAGCTTATGTCAACAAAACGGTTACAAAAATATACATTTCATACAAGCTTAATAGGACATAATAATAAACGCACAACTTACCCGATTACGGGGCAAATCAGTTGAATATAAACAAATAGATACGATTCTTTATAATAGAATAATGAAAGCACTTGTGAGTAAATTATTTAGTTTAGAATTATGCGCGTCTTAACGTTCTTGCAGAGACAATCTCAACGGCTCAGTTTTTAACGCTCGCTTAATTATTTGTAATTAATTAAGTAAGTAAGAGAGTTGGTCTGAAAGAGAGTGTCGGGGTGAAGGTAAGGAAAGGAATGCTCCGGTGGTTCGGGCATGTGGAAAGAATGCATGATGAAAGAATGAATAAACAGATATACAATGCAAAAGTGGATGGATGCAGAAGTCGTGGAAGGCCACGACACACCTTCCATGATCAAATTGATCGTGTACTAGCAGAAGGTGATGTCAGGAGCCTTAAGAACAGACGAGCGTGCATGACAAGAGTTATGAATGTCAAAGAAGCAAGTGAGGTATGTAGGAATAAGCCTAAATGGCGCTCTGTTGTTCGTGCCTACCCCGCAAAGGAACTGGCGTGAAGTTATGTATGTATGTATGTATGTATGTAATTAATTTTTATGATAATGTGGTATTTTATAAGTGTGAAGAAAAATCATAAGTATAAGTACACGGTGTAACAGTACTCATACCGCAAAACAAATTTTAGGATGAAAATTGTTTCTGTCTGTTCTTCTATATAACACAGTAATTCTTTTTTAAACGAATAGGTCTATATAATAATATTATAAGCTATTCAACGGATGTCATTCAAATTAATTTTCTTTGAAAGAATTTTAGAAGGTGTACATACATAACTCGATTCTGAAAATTACAGTGACACATAAAGACAGATCAATAAACCAACACGCGAACGTATATGACGAAAACATAACGGTTCTGTTTTTGTCACAACAGGTATATAGGGTAGGTAGGTAAGTAAACCTTAAAATCGAGATAATTTTAGTTAGAAAGAAATTTAGTTAATTTTTACTAGTTATAGATCATGTAGTACCTATAACACACACCAAACACCTGAATACACAACCGTAAAAATGTACATGCAGAAACTACAACATCGTCTGACTTAATCCAGGGAGAGATTTTGTTAAGTGTCTTGGTATTTTCTTTTCAATTTTAATGTACCTTTTTGTTTTAATAATCGATATATCCGTTTAAATAAGAATTTGTAATTGCTGTTTAAAGTATATCTAAACAGCTATTGTTCTACGGAAAGCAATTAATTTCACAATTTCAACAATTTGAGTGTCTGTGCCTTAGGGCCGTAATTTAAGTGTAATCTCTAATTTGAAATTAAAGCCAACGCTACATCAAATTTAGATTAGATGAGCTTCTTTTGATTGGAAAATAATGTCAATATTGAAATAAAATGCTAAATTCGATTGATAGCTGTTACAGTTAAATCGGAGAAAAAGTTTGTTTTTTAGGGTTCCCTAACCGTTTCGGCAAATAGGGAATCCTTATAACGTCCTTATGTCCCTCCAACAGTTTGTCCGTCTTTTCGAAAACTACTTAATGTATTATATCTAGGTCAAAGATAGAAAGGTGTATTATAGAAGTTGCTACACAACGCTGTAGTGTATTTGCGAAAATATGAATATTTTGTAATGAAGAGGTGAAGTTTTTAACTGTACATAGTCACGTGGGAAAACAGGCCTTACAGTATTGATGTTTTTGTTATATTTAAATCAGAATGTGATGAGATATTTTATTCGACAAAAGAATATTATGTAGTGTACTAGGATATGCCCTCGACTTCGCCCACGCTTGACTTGAAATTCCCGCGGGATTACTGGGACACAACGTACCTCAGCTATCGTTTTAGTGAAAACTTTATCGGAATAAGCTAATTTTTACGCACTCGAACCACTGTAAACCGCTCCTGAGAACATTTCCGCGGGATTCCTGGGATAACAAATATCACACATTTTATTACATTCAATTTGCTATAGATCACTAAAAAAACACATTAGTATTCGATTCTTTTTAATCTGGCCATTTTAAATCATTCCCAGATTCGCTAGCTTTCGACCAACAAGATCGCATCGAAACCGGCCCAGTAGTTTTCAAGTGAATTCTGAAAAAACAGACAAAAAAAAGAAAAGCTGCATCGTGTACTCTGTCGTTTATATAGTCTATTCCGGTTGCTTTTTTTTTATTGCTTCAATGTACAGACACGGTATGTTTAGAATTTTATAATATTACAGATAGTGATTATATATTGAAGTGGTATAGCTGGAAAATACTTATCACTTAAACAGTATCCATTGTATAAGTAGTTTATCACATAATATGATATATTTGATTTAATGGTTCTTCGAGGGTTAAACAATCAAATTATAAAAATAGTGAACATTCCATACCTCTGCGTAATGCTTTATTGTACATAGAATGATACGTGCTTGGAAAAATTTACTTTTCGTAAAGCAAATGCATCAGTTAGGAGTTTATTGAACGCTATTACAGAAAGAGGCTAGTACTAGGATATATATCTATAGGACAGTTTTTATACTGAAAGATCGGGTAATCTGTGAAACATGAAGAGTAGAAATCCACAGTTAAACTACGTATATAAGGAAATTTAACATCACCCGTGTCACAGAAACTTGCAATGAAAGCAGGTACACTATAACATAATTTACAACACGGTGTCGGTTCTAAATGCCCTAACAGAACCTTCATAATTGCTCCTTAGGACAAATGCGGTGCCAGCACTTTGCCCTTAATATTTACGAGTTTCAGAGCTCTCTATTCATAAGCATGTCAGATCCAGAAGTTCACAGGCTAGGATTAGTAGGCGAAACCTTACGAACCTCCGAATCTTAGTTTGATTGTTTTTTTCTGATTTTGTCGATAACTAGGGAATGTGATAAGGACCTATATCTACATTTGTATTAATTTAATAATGATACAGTTAACGAAAGTTAAATAATTAAGTTAACTTTCGTTAACTGTACCATTAACAGTTAACGACACACCTTCCATGATCAAATTGATCGTGTACTAGCAGAAGGTGATGTCAGGAGCCTTAAGAACAGACGAGCTTGCATGACAAGAGTTATGAATGTCAAAGAGGCAAGTGAGGTGTGTAAGAATAAGCCTAAATGGCAATCTGTTGTTCGTTTTTTTTTTTTTTTTATTGGACTTGACTTTATGTTGTTGGTCCGAAGACCTTACAACTTTACCAGGGTCTTTGGGGCGAGTGCCTTCGCGAAGCGAAGGCGCTCGAGCCCGGGGGGCAACTTGCTCGAGAGAGCTCCCTAAGGAGTTTTACCTCGGCTGGACTGTTGCCATGAATGGGGAATGAATTTAATGATGCCCACCATAGGGCGACACAAAATACTAATTGAGAACGGGCGACGGGTAATATAAAGCCCGAAGGGAAGGATCACGGCGGGCCGGGATCGGTGGTTTGCGGTGGCCTACGCTATCTTACTGCCGTTTCGCAACGTGTTATGGCTGGGAGAGAAGAAACGGCGAAAGAAACTTCCCAGCAACACGCCTAGTCTATCCTGTGGGGTGAGCTATGTCTCCTAGCGTCCCTCGCGGGGACGTGGAGAGATCTTGATTGGCGGCGTCTGAGACGCCGCCGTCTGTGTCTGTCTGTCGGTGCCTGCCAGCCTACTGTTCTAACCGTGGGCGGACTGATCCGGGCCAGCCGTTTCGTAATAACGTCGACTCTGTCCGTCAGGACGTTACGCGGTCGTCGCACAAGAGCCTTTCGACGAGGCTTATAATCGGACGCGGACACGACGAGCGGATTTCGATGGTGCGGCGCGAGATCGAAATACTTACGCGAGAGCGACGTAATGTAGTTTTTGATGGAGGGAAGCTCCAGATCGCGGTGGAGGTCGACGTTACGCATATAGAGGGGAGCACCGACGGCTCTGCGCATGAATTTATTCTGCACGATTTGCAGTTTATCTAAAAGGGCAGGCTTGACATGGCCGAATACCACACTCGCGTATGTCATGATCGGGAGGATGCATGTTTTATACAGAGTAAGCTTGTGTCTGAGGGACATTTTGCTTCGTTTGTCTATCATGGGTGCTAAACGACCCATCACAAATCGCGCTCTATTTCGGACTATAGTGATATGCTCGTTGAAGCGCAAGTTCCGATCTAGGGTGACACCAAGATATTTGGTGTACTTTGCCCAGGGGATTTGTTGGTCATAGAGCGAAATGGTTTTTAGGCGAAGGCTAGCGCGTTTGGGGGAGCGAAGCGTGCCCGGGGAAAAGAACATTGCTGCGCTTTTCTCCGGGTTTACCTCTATCCTCCATTTGCGAAACCATTCGCCTAGTTCTGTGACAGCTGTCTGCAGCCGGATGCAAGCCATTTGTCGGTTTTGATCTGATGTATAGAGTGCGGTGTCATCCGCAAAGAGGGCCAACTCCACATCTGGAGTTTTTGGGATGTCGCTGGTGTACAGCGTGAAGAGTAGTGGCGACAGGGCCGAGCCCTGTGGTACACCGGCTGTGAGTGGGTGAGGGGACGAGCGCGTTCCCTCCACTCGAAAACGGAAGCTACGACCTAGGAGGAAGTCTCGCAAGATGAGCACGAGTCTGTCTGGCATACCGAACTGGTACAGCTTGTAAATCAAGCCGTTGTGCCAGACCTTGTCGAAGGCTTTTGCTACGTCTAGAAACAGTGCGGCTGTTCCTATAGGGCGGGGGCGATGGGCAAAGTGAGATAATATGTGCTCCGTGATGCGGTGCACCTGTTGGACGCATGAGTGTCTGGCACGGAAGCCAAATTGCTCATCGGGTATTAGATGTTTGCTGAAGGCAAAATCTCTAAGTCGAGAGAGGATGACCCTCTCGTAAAGCTTGCTGAGTGCGCTCAGTAGGCTGATTGGACGGTAGCTAGACGGTTTATTAGCCGGTTTTCCCGGCTTGTGAATACCGATGACATCTGCTTCCTTCCAGATCGCGGGAAAGGAGCAGTTTGTTATGGCGGCATTGAAGATGCTCACTAGAATTATAATTAGATGGGCGGGTAGGAGTTTTAAAACGCGATTGTTGATGCCATCGGTCCCTGGGGCCTTTCGCGGTTTGAGAGACTTGATCAGATCTTGCACTTCTTCGACCGTGACCGTGTCGAGTGTGGTTTCCGCTGGTAAGGAGGATCTACGTTCGACCTCGGAGTCTACCTCCGTCAGGTGTGACTGGTCGACGTTTTGCGTAGTGGGGGAGCATTGAAGCTCTAGACTCTGAGCAAGGCACTCGGCCTTCTCCTCGTCATCGAACGCCTCGGTGTTGTCGGCTCTTTCTAGCGCGGGTATGACAGTAAGGGTGTCTGATTTGAGAGCTCTAGCCAGCTTCCAGTATGCCTGGTGAGTTGGCTCGATATCCCTCAACGTTCTGTCCCAACGTTGTTCCCTGACTTCCCGGATACGTAGTTTGACCTCGCGCTCTAGTTCGCGGAGTCGGACTCTGTTATCCTCGGTGGGATATCTGTCGTGAGCTCTGGAGGCGGCTCTCTTTTCCCTCAGCAGTACCCTCACCTCGTCCGGCAGGCATAAGTGGCGGTCATCCTCCACTGGCACCTGCCTGGACGAGTTCCGCACTGCGGATTGAAGGTGGCTGGTGAGGGCCTCGATTGCCGTCTCCGTGTCATGGCGGGACACGATGTGGTCCGGGATGCGGTCCAGGTCTTGTGAGCTGGTTGCCTTGAGGAGGGTCTCAAGTCTCAACCAATCCACAGAGGTCCTAGTTTCAGATGTCTGGTCTGTCTGTGGTCCTAATCTGAGGATAACCGGACGATGGTCCGAGTCGATATCGTCCATCGTTTCGATCGAATGGAACTGAAGGGTTACGCCCCTCAGTAATGCTAGGTCGAGAGTGTTTGGGGTCCCCCAGTCGCGGTTGGGGGGGTATCTTGTGGGGGTCATGGGAGTTAGTATATCAAACAAAAGATTGTCTGATATATTTATTAGGGCTCTGCCATTGGGGTTAGTGGTATTGCAATTCCACTGCTCGTGTTTGCAATTCAGATCTCCGGCTATAATAACAGCCGGGCCTAAGTTGAATAGGGTTTCTAGGTCTTTCTTAATAAGGGTTTTTTGGCATGCGAGGTATGCTGAAACTATGACTAGAGGTTGGTGGCCAGTCATTGCTAGTCTGCAGGCGGATACCTCCATACCGTCTAGTGGGGGGGTGACTACAGGCATGCAGTGTAGGGATCTTCTGAAATAGATCAGGGTGCCGCCACCACGGCCTACCCTGTCATGTCTAGTGATCCGATAGTTAGAGATCTTTGGATCTCTATTACTCGGTTTCAGGAAGGTCTCCTGTACTAGTAGTATATCTACTTGATTGGTAACCAGGAAGTCATGGACCAAGTCGCGCTGGTTTCGAAGGCCATTGGCGTTATAAGTCGCCAGAGTCAATGAGCGTGGTTTATTTCTACCTACATGCGCCATTTGTTACCGGTAACAATAATTTGACTAGGTTGTTTAGTTACAACGATCTAAGTATTTGGAGGAGGTACGCGTGATCCATTTCGATCACGAGTTGATCCCGGAGGGAGGGTTGTGTTGACTCTGAAACTTGCCTCAGTTTCCGAGCCAAGAGTTGGACCTCTTGCAGGTCGAAGGGCAAGTTCTTGGCGAATTTAGTCGCCAAAGCTAAGTCCTCCGCTATAGAGTGGTGGGCCGATGGCCCTGAAGGTCCCTTAGAAATGGGGGCGAGGGCGGGGGCGGGGGTGGCCGAGGGTAGGCCGGCCATAACTGGGGCACGCGTCCTTAGCGGAGGGAACGCTTCCGTCGTGGGAAGACCCGTCCAGTGGTTTACCACTGGGGGGGGGGGCCGCCACGAATGCGGGTTTGTTCGGCACTTTTCTAGTGCCTTTTTGGGCATTGCCCTTTCCGACCTTACGTTTGGGTCGGGGGGCGGCAGGGCAGCCTCTGTAGTTAGCGGGGTGACCCGCTTGGCCGCAGAGGATGCAGCTCGGTGGCTCCGGGGAGTCCCGGGTGCGAGTGCACTCCGAGGTCCCGTGGTCGCCCAGGCACTTGACGCACCTGGGACGGGATTGACAATGTAGGGCAGAGTGCCCATAAAGTTGGCAGCGATGACACTGCCGCAGTGTATGTTTTTCGTGTGGACGTTCCACACGAAGGCCAGAGAGGCCACAGACCTTCTCAAGATCGAAGATCTTTTTCCCCTCTGGGGAGAGGTCGAGGACAACCAATACTAGGTTTAGAGGGGACTTTGTGGCGTCGCCTCTGTGCATACGGTGCACTTCGTGCACTGGTAGGGCTTGGGACTTAAGGTCCTCTAGAATATAGGAACTTTCAATTTCCTGAGGAAGTCCGCGGATTACAGCCCGAAGGCGTTTTTCTTCTGGCAGGGCGTAAGTGTAGTAACCGATTTTACGGTCACATAATAAAGTAGTTAGGGCGCGGTGGTCACTTGAAGACGTGACCATAACTTTGATGCCGTGTTGAGTATCACGGGCTTCCTTTATGGAGATTGCCTTACCTGGCAGTTCTTTAGCGAGTTGAAGCCAATGGGCTTTCTCGCGGATGGTCAGGGGTGGCGGCGGGCGTTGTGAAGGTGGCCCAGGGCGGCTGGAAGGTGCCGCTGTCGGTGTTGTGCCCGCTGTTGGGGCGGGGTTGGGGGGGACCTCCCTCTGGGTCTTACGTTTTTTAGTACGATTAACGGTTATAAAACCGTCATCGTCTTCGCGGTCTAAGGGGATGTTCGCGGGAGGCGCGACATCCATAGGAGTAATTTCATCGGCCGGTGGAAGAGGGGCATCCCTGAGGTTTTGCGGACCTTCAGAGGATAAATCGATTTCTCGACGAGAATCGATTACGCGATGGATGGGCGAACGTGAACGCGATGTCGTCGAACTCGCAGAGCTCGAACGCGGTTTTGTCGATGCGGAACCGCGAGAAAACGAGGCGCGCGACTTTGGTGCCACACGATGGGCATCGTTGAGCGGGGGTGCGGGCGGCGGGCGCACTGGTAACGCGGCGGGTATGGATGCGGGGGGCGCGGGCGCTACGGCAGAGTGCAGGTGGACCGCGGTAAGCGCGGCGGCGGGGGTTGCGGGGCGTGCGCTAGTCGCGGCAGGTGCGATGGTCGCGGCAGATGCGGGTGCGGGGAGGGGGGCCTGCGCGGGGGCCCTTTGCACGTGTGACTCGCGGGACACAGGTTTCTCGGAATTAAGTTCCGAAATAACGGGCACCATTGATTGGGACTCCGGAGTCCTCAAAAATTGGTCGAGAGCTTGAGGGAATTGCTGTCGTAAAAACGACAGCAAACCCTCTAGCAACGATGGGGAGGGCTCCACGCCGTCCATTGTCCCTGAGGGGGACGAACGATTTGGTGGAAAAACCACCTGATGACGCACTTTTCACTGCACTGTCACAGAAAAAATACAGATCGACCGGGTGAACGAACGAACACAACGAACACGAATAACGGACTGCCGAGGCGGAACGGGAGACGTGCGCGCGCGACGAACGACAGCGGGCGAATCCTGTTGTTCGTGCCTACCCCGCAAGGGAACTGGCGTGAAGTTATGTATGTATGTATGTATGTATGTAACTGTACCATTATTAATTTGATACTTTAGTAAAATAATAATCATATTGGCTTAGTGGCTAAGGCCCTTACTATTTAAATGACGTAGATTCAAATACTGACCAGAGAGCATACACTACTACGGCAGTTTTTGTGATCTAATGCATGTGAATATTGATTTAACAATAACCACAGGCTGACGGTATAATAAAACATTGTGAGGTAACAACATAAACATTTTCACATCACAATTTCAATGAGAAACACATCGATACACACATGACAACAAAAAGGGAAATACTCCGAAACAGTAGATCGGGAAACGCTTCAAATAATCCAAACATACCCTAAACTATTGGCAGACGTATATTTATTAATGGTTACGCATTACAGAGCGAAATGAATAATGAATACAACTAGCCCAACTAATGGGGATGCGCAAACTGGATGAATCCCGAAGGTGTAATGGGCAGTTTACAAAAGCGAAAACCATGTAGTAGTTCTATTTTCTAGTCGGCACTTTTTGCTATACGCTAAATTATAGCATTGGCATTATGGCGAATTTTTAATTAATTTGGACATTTATAGGTACCTATGTTAAGTAAGTTAAGTACTTGCTCCTTACCTAGAAGTTTTACAT
The DNA here is from genome assembly GCA_019925095.2 of Dendrolimus kikuchii. Classification (NCBI taxonomy): domain Eukaryota; kingdom Metazoa; phylum Arthropoda; class Insecta; order Lepidoptera; family Lasiocampidae; genus Dendrolimus; species Dendrolimus kikuchii. Next base: position 14,826,711 of record CM034395.1, read on the forward strand.
ATAGCAATATAATATATTATTATATATATATATATTTGATTTTATAAAAGCAAGTATCTTATTAGATATACACGTCTAAACTAGTGAAAGTAATTAAATTTATTTCCAAGGTGTAATGAAAATTGACTTCCAAATATTTATATATTCAGACTTTATAATAACTTGAAACAATTGTGTTATTAATATAATTAACAGATTTGAGAGAGCAACAACTAGAGAATGCCCAGTCATAAACAGCCCGAGCACAGTAATTGACTGTAGGGTTTTTCCATGAACGAACCGAATCCGACAGTATAATTTTTGAATATAAGTTAAGCCTATTATCCCCGCGTAGTATGGCCTATTGTCAACGAAATTTCAGTTAAATAAGTACTGTCATGCCCTAATAGAGAAGTATTATTACTTACCTATCTTTTTATATAATAACGGGTAAGTTTTCCTTGTATATATCCTATCTATAGTCGTGATAGCGTAATGTGTGGCGTGGGGTTCGAATCCTGGCTGGAACGCATGCATCTCTTAGGCAGTTTTCTGACCTAATGTGCGTATTGTTACAATGACCACGTGTTATAACAACGGTGAAGGAAAACAACGTGCTGAAACCCGCACATCGAGATAGCCGATTTGTCAAACCTTCCAAGCCGCCTTGGACAAGCGTGGCGGGTACCTGTCCATTGCCCAATAGTGGGAGGCCCGAGCACAGCAGTTGAACGTTTATAGGCTGTTATTATTATTATTATTTAAGTATTCCTTGAACTTATTGGGTTATCGTGTAATAAGAACTGTCATATCAAATATTATAAAAAATGTTCTTGGACAGTGAAAACCACGGTAAACCATAGGTATTGTTCATTAGAAATTTTATGCTCTAACAATGTTATTGCAGTAATTTTAGTGAAAACTTATCAGATTTTGTGTGTTTTTGTAATGAGGTGGGGCTAATTTCTTTTAACTTCGTATTGTACTCTGTAGGATTTTAGTTTATTTGCCACTAAAATAATGTTTTAACAGTTAATCTTTCCTTAATGGAGATTCATATTACGCTCTAAAGAGATTCAATGAAAGGAAATGCGAAGTGTCTGTCATACGATCCCGATTGAAATAACCTTTCATTTGTAATCAGAATAAGCATTACGACAATAAAACAAAACAAATGTATACCAGAGTATATTTAAATCATGTAATAAAAAGACAAATTTTAATAATATTTTATCAGAGAAAGAAAAGGTTTCTTCATGACCTATATTGAATTTATTTGCTGTAGTCAACCAAAAGCTGCCAAAAACAAAGAATATTTTCTAAATAAATCCGAAATGCTCTCTATTTGTCAGTAATCTAATCACACGAAAACCACTTGAAGCTCTGAGTGTCCCTGAGCTATATAAAGTGAAGAAATATAAGTAGAATGAGGTTCTTAAATGCTTTGTGATTGTTCTTTGAAATGCCACAAAAATGTAAAAATAGCTTTTAAGGTAACGACATACCTGCGGAACGTACCACGCGGAAAGTTCGGCGACTGAAGGATCGGCGCTAATCCGAACTCGGCGTAATTTCCGCTGATGTATCTGTCATAGGTAAATTAAAAAACATTGCGAGCTTATTTCGTGCCGCCGATCCATCAGGCGCCGAACTTTCCGCAAGTGTGTCGCTACATTTAGCGACAACTGTAAAAAGAAAAAGTGAATTAAACGATTAGAATTCCATGACACTAATTTGCTTATAAACTAATTAGTACGATCATTTAGTAATATGGAAAGTTTTATCGGAGTCAAGTCAATTTTGATAGTATTTTTAGAATTATACCTGATTTTTTATTATAAAATGAGTTGGAAAGCAGATATTGTCAAAAAATCGCTATTAATTACCATATATCCACCACGGAGGCGCCAGCAGCAACAATACGAGGTAGAAAATTTGACATTCAGGAAGAGCACATCGAAATCTATAAAATTACCTATTTTTAAAACTCTCGGAAAACTTTCCAGGTAACCCTTTTTTCCTCCAAATGACTCGGCTAAATAGCAAATGAGTGTTTATTGTGACTAACCAGTGCATTAACAGGCAGATAAAAGTTCCTTAAATTACAATAATGAACATATAATTTTTATTTAATAAATAAAATACATTCCTATAGTTAATATTACGTAAATTTAAGGAGTAAAAAATTATTAAATACCTTGAAGCTATGTAAATTTTCCACTTTGCACGTCAGTGTAGCGTCCCTTCCTACAACCACTGTCACATTTGATTCGCTGCCGACAAACTTTGGTTCATCTGTAAAAAATACTTTATTAAAAACCAGTCAACTGATAATAATACTAACTAAGCAAAAAAATACTTTAGTTGTCGTGACTTGACGTCTGCGTCTCATTCTAAAGTCATAGATTCGAATTTTAATGGAAAGCATGCGCAGTTTAGACAGTTTCACAATCTTATTTTCTATACTGTTTCAACTACCTACTGGTAGTCAAATAAAACAATGTGAAAAATCTACACAACGAAATTACTTATTATAATAAAGTCATGTATTTTATAACTTTTCAAATAACGATTCAATTGCTTGTAAGTTTTGAGAGTTTCAGTTACTGTTGGATTTGTACAATCAAAAAAGCGAATGAATGAACATGCGTTTGTCATATCTATATTATTGTTACAATTTGGGCCACCTGCATACCTGTAGACAAAGCACATTTATTACCTGCCGGTGTTTGAGTTAATAACATTGAAACTATTTACGACTGTCTTTAAAATTTGTAATTAGAAAACAGCCTATTGTGTATTGTAATTTTTTATGGCAGTCTTTAGACAGATGTATCGAACTGATTCTAAGAAATTCGATCTACGCGGGCGGGCAGCCATATTGTATCGGTGCAGTATAAAGCAATGACCCAATGGAGAGATCAGCAGTCTAGCGATAGTCACAAGAGAGGCAAGACGTGTGTACATTCGATAATCTATATATTGACGGACTTTGCGCGTGTTATTATATTTGTACCTGTGTTATACGTGTTTGTATAGTTCTAATAAATTCTTTAGTAATTCTAACGGCATTTTAATTCGAGTCCTGCAATTCGTAACATTATGTACATCGGCCAAAGTGGTAGGAAAAAAATATTGATATCCTCAATACGCCCATTTAACAATACATATACATAAATACCAAACATCAGACCGTTATCAAATTCAAGGTTTTATTCAAAATAAAATATGTTCCACTGGAGAACATTTTCTGAAGGTATGTATAAGTTAAAATTTTAATCTACTTCCTATCCTATGTACACCGCTTCGCGACGTGTTATCGGTCCACAATTCCTTAGACTATTATTTTCTTAAAATTCATATCCATCTACTAAGGACTATGAGTAAGAAATTTAATAAAATGATTTCCAACGCAAGGTTGTGAAGAGGGAACAAATAAATAGATAAAGTCACCAAGGTAGGTATTTATGGCAACTTTCACAAACTAAGTTTATTGTAAACTGGTAGAAAGTTACATATCATTAAGCCCCTTTGTAGTCTTAGTCAACAAATAAAACCGCATGTCTGCTATTACTGTAAGAACTTAACAATTGTTTGCTAGAGAAACAAACAGTAATGAAGAGTATGGTTTATTCATCCAAAAGGAACTGAACAAGCACTTTAAAATACCAACGGATTATTTTGAAGAGCGAAACCTTGTAAATTAAACAACAGCATTGCTACGAGCAAAAAGTCTATTTCAATTAAATTAACTTTAGAACCAAACAAATTTTCAAAAATTAGTAGGTACGTGTCAATTTTAAATTACTTTTCATAATTTTAGCTATAATAAAGTAGTGAATATAACTATAATAATAACAGCTCATAAACGTCTCAGTACTGGGAATGAGCCTCCCTGTTACAGGGAGAAATGGACAGCATATCCGCCACACTTGTCCAAAGCGGATTCGCGGGTTTGACACATCTGTTATCAACTTATCACGATGTTTTTCTTCACTGTTAGCTTGTGGTAATTGTGCAGATCAGATCAGAAAGCTGTTTAAGTGGTGTATGCCTGTCGGCCAGGTTTCGAACCCGCGCCCTTGGAGTTTGTGACGTGAGTCCGCAAACCACTAAGCTAATATGGTTTCAAGGAATACAATTGTAATATATGCATTTATTTAGTTCATGCGGGGCACGAGGGTTCATGCAGACGTGAGTAATCCTGACCGGCTTTTAGCGCAATATATTAATTGGCATGACAGTTACTGCAACTGAACACTATTTACTTTATTGCCCTACTCAAAACCCTTTTCCATAGAATGAGCACCTGCATAAAAATGGATTATGCTAAAGTAGCTAATAAAAAGTAAGTAGCTAATAAAAACTATACAATTTTGATACAACACTGAAAGTTTTTAGAAAATCAAAAACTGAGCAAACTAGCAAGTTATTATTTTTATTATATCTTTTCAAAATAGTTTCCGTTCACATCAATACATCGCTGCATTCGATAGAACCACCGAGAAAAACACTTTGATCACTCGTCCTTAGGGGCCTCTTCGATGGCCTTCTGGAACGCAGCCACTGCTTCCTTGGCGTCCATAAAATGTTTTCCTCGAAGTTTTTCTTTTATTTTCGGGAATAAATAAAACTTGCAAGGTGCGAGGTCGGGGCTATATGGCGGGTGACCTAGCAATTCCACGTCTGACGACGCCAAATAGGCGATCGTTCGCCGGCGGTGTGCGAGGAGGCGTTGTCGTGGTGAAGGAGGATCCTACTGTGAGGTCGTTTCACTCGAACTTTTTCCAAGACAAGTGGCAAACATTTGTTAGTATACCACTCTGCAGTAACTGACCTTTGATCTTCTAAAACAATTGTCGCATAATGACCGATCCTTCCGAAGAATGAGGCCACCATATTATTTTCTACACTTCCACCTCTCTTCAATTTAGTTGGCAACTCCTCGGAAGGAAACACCCACTGAGCAGATTGTCTTTTGGTTTCCGGATCATAGCAATAAATCCAGCTTTCGTCACCCGTAAGTATGTCGAACACAGCTTTTGAGTCACCTCCGTTAAATCTTTGTATCATTTCACGGCACCAATCAACACGATGGAGTTTTTGGGCCTCAGTCAAATAATGAGGTATACATCGGGCACAAAGCTTCCTAACGGCTAAATGTTTGTGGAGGATTTTGTGCACTTGAGTCATACCGATGCCTAAACTTGTCCGAATCTGCTGATAGGTTACTCTTGGATCAGTCTCTTTCATACACCGCACAACACTGATGTTATCTTCAGTCGTCGCCGTAGAAGGCCGTCCCTCACGCAGAGCATCATTGAGATTGGTGCGACCACGTTTAAAATCATTAAACCAGTTATAAACAATGGCCCGAGAAGGGGCTTCATCGTGAAAGGCCAATCGAAGTCTGTCATAATATTCTTGTTGACTTAAATGACATCGAAAGTCATAAAAAATCACAGTACGAAAATTTTCTCGCGTTAAATTCATACTGGCGTGACAAAGACAAATTTCAATTTGCCGCCAATTCGTAAAACAAATGACAAATGAATGAAATTAGTACTCAATAATATTAGCAAAGATTTCTAGTTTCAAAATTTAAACTTATTTTTTTATTAAATTCTTTAAAAGTGACCCGTTCTAAAAACTATCAGTGTCGCCCTCGTATTAATTTAATTTGTGGTTATTTTATTAACTTAGATAGACCAATACTTATATAAATATATACACACACTGACACACACACACACACACACACACACACACACACACACACACACACACACATATATATATATATATATATATATATATAACATGGCAAGAAAAAAGGGGGGAAAGACATACACTATTAGGAATAAGCGTTACACTATACACAAACATTTCTGTCACCACGCAACATGTAAAAGTTACACTCCACATTAGAATAAGTATACTAGAAAATAAGAAATAGAAACAGATGTTAGTATAATCTAAATATAAGGTACACCTCAACACACTAACAAGTTAAAAAAAATTAATATCACACACACAACCGTAACAAAAAATATAGCGTGTAAAATTCAATCCCTATTAATATTATAAATGTGGTAGTAACTCTGCCTGTCTGTCGGTTCCCTTTTCACGGAATAACTACTGGACCGATTTGGCTGAAACTCGGTATATATATTGTTACATGCCGTTAAAGATAAACGCACAGCTGCCTGTCGTAAAGCGCAGTTTATTGCCTTCCCGGATTTAGGAACTCTTTTGATTACTTTGTGTTTAGAATATGTAATTAAGAAAAACATGCTATTGTTTTTCTACTTGTTTTATGACCATCATTAGCGTCGAACTAATCCTTATTGTTATTATTTTCGACTTTGTGGATCGTTCGCAGGTGTGCAAATTACATTTTCTTGGAAGAACCCAGCCCACGCAATCGATTGTGTATTGTACAGTTTACTATAAAACAATGCCCAACGGAGGGGTGCGGCAGTCGAGCGAGGATTACGATACGAGTAAGACGTACATCCGATGAGCGATATAGTGACGGACTTAACATATATATGTCGGAATCGTATTTGTTATTATAAAATAACCATATGACGGAAGTAGTCAATAACTGGATAGAGTATTCTTTTATGTAGTATTCGGAAGTTGTTTAACCGGATGTCAATGTAGAAGCATTTATTATTAAGCTAACGGATATCGGAAATGGAGTAACCGGATGTTGGAAGTTAATACGTATGTCGGAAGTTGGTTTTTATGAAGGAAGTGTTACTGAAGTGGCGCCACAGCATTACCGGATGGTGTCACTGCGGCGCGCTACAAGGACCTGTTAAAACGCGATGTTCGGGCAGAGGAGGGGCAGTATTGAACCAGCAGTCTTCAACCGGCAATCTTAAACCGACAGTCTACGACTCTACAACTAAGTCTACGACGACACATAATATAATGTGATCGATAATCACTGCTTGATAATCGCGGTATTCTTGAAGGGCAAATTGCTGCTCGACACCTGACAAGCGTGGATGCAACTCATGGAGTTGTCCTAATATTTCTGTGTATTATTGTGCAATATTTAATATCGTAATTGTAATAATTCTAGTGTAATAAACTTTAATTATAATATTTCAGATTATTGTGTTATTCTCGGAGTGTCATCTGTTCGCTCTCTGTGGGCGTGAATCCGACATATATATATATATATATATATAAATTTTGTTTCGATGTCGAGGATGAACATAGGATACTTTTATCCCGGATAATGGGATAAGTTTTGGGACAACACAATTATGTAAACGTTATCTCAGAATAGGTTTTTTGATTTGCCATTTTCGTCATTTTGGTCGATTTCGTCGTATTGGTAGATTTCTTTGAATTGCTCGATTTGGTCGATATCGCCAATTTGGTCGATTTCGTCTATTTGGTCGATTTGATCTTTTTGGTCATTTTGGTGTACATTTATGTAGTTTTAATAAATAGGCTTAATAAGAAAATGGCATAGATACTTTTCACCCGGGAGATAGGATAGTTTGCGATGTAAAATGAACTGACTGGGGCAAATAGCACTAACATAAAAATTTAATACAATGTAACCTCTTTAAACAAGAGGCATGCACTAGAAGTTGACCCGTGGCGCAGCCGCGGGGTATTATACTGTAGCATTTATATAAAATTGAAGCAACATTAAAAAGGTACGGAACGAGAGCCCGTAGAATTCATTAAAAAATATCCAAAATGTATACCTAAAGATTACTTAGATCAAAAAATTAGTAATAAATTCAGCTTTAAAAATAAAATAAAGTCGATTGAGCAGTGTCGTTTATTCAATTTTACCATTACTGGAATTATACATTCTTAAACACAACCACTAATTCTTGGAAAAGAAATTTTATAAAATATTTATGTAGGTAGGTATTTAAAAAATACTCAGGCAGATAAAAATTAAAATAAACGATTTTTAGCTAGCCATGTTTGTATAGTTTCTGACTGCTCGTTCTCCTTAAAACAGCAATTAAAATATGCGAAGCGGTCTACGGAATAAGAAGTTGACTTAATTTTTGACTTATATGTACAACCTTCAAACCATGTTCTCTATTGCAACTTAGTTTGAATAAAAAAAATTTAATTTGACTGACAACGAACTATGGTACTGGTTAATTGTTATTATATAATACATATTTGGATTGTACACGCTTTACCGAAACTATTCGTCATACATTGAGTTCTTAACTACTGTTGAACGATAAACATACAAGGCTAGTAGCCCGGAGCCAATAGGGATATTTCACTACACTGATTTAGGGACCCTGTACAGAGGATGGACATGGCCTTATTATGAATTTTACTAAAATTACTATGTATTTCTTCATTTTTTATTAATTTGTCCTTTCAGATGTTTTTTTGTAGGACTGTTTGGTTTTTATTTTTTGTTAAGTGTTTTCTAATATACAGTCGATTTTCTTATTACGCCATCTTGATTTAGAGAAAAGGTGTCTGAACAAGCGTAATGTAATAATAACAGTTTAGGTATTTTTATAAATAATGAGGTAATTATATTTTATATATCGCACAGTTTTATTTAATTATCTATCGCCAACATGACACACAAATTCATAATTAAATACAAACACACTGTTGGCGCCACTTATTTCCCAATTACCAATTGTCTTGGGTTTATAGCGTCTTGCAACCCCCGTATGCTGCCGCCGCTCGCTCGGCGCGTGAGTTCAATACGTTGCCAAACGCCACGCTACCGCGACGCACACGAAATAGTATCGCACCCGCACAAATACACATATTAGCTATCGAAGATTTCCGTGTCCAGTAGTTAATTACTAGGACATTCGCCTCAACCATAAATAAACTTAAGTGATCAGTGTATCTGCGTCCCTTGCGCCCCGGGGCTCGTGTAGAAGGACTTTGCCACCTTTATCGCGACGTGAGCAAGCAACGGCAGAACCCTGAACCAGCGCTGTCGTGGGCTGGTGGCTGACTGCGAGGTAAGTGCAAGGTTGTATATTCTCCGGGCACCAGTTCTTAATTGCGGACGATCATACATTGAGCACATAACCCCCTACCCGCGGAGATTGCCTGATTGCGTCTCCACACACTACTCGACGACGGCTGAAAGTATAAAAAAAATGGACTATTAGACTATAATATTGCTTAATAGGTTCGTTTCACAATGTCTTGAACTCATCCGTTACAATGTCTTCCGGAAGTGCAAATTTTGAAATTGCACCAAAATGCTTTTCAGACATAGCAATACCTAACACTAATAAAATAGTATTTTTAAGATGTCGTAATTAACAAACAAGAATTACAGATTTTCAAGAAGTTCGAACTACAAAAATATAGTTTTAAAGTAAATACAAACGCACATTTTAAAAATGTAATCTAATCATAATTCATTCTTCGGAATTGATTGAATACAAAAGAGAAATAGATACGTTTTTCGATTTAGCGATACCTCCAATTTGTGCGTTAAAATGTGTTTTTCTCGTAATGCTGTAAGCAGCTTACCTTTGATATTGGGTATAAGATAAAACCAATAAATATAAATTGCTTTTTTCCTGTACCAATTGAATTTAAAAAATAAAAATTGTCCTTATCCTCTGCGTTTATATAAGTATAAGGAAAATTTTCAAAAGAATTTTTATATAAACGTTTCAATTATTGTGAAAAATTGACTATTTTATCCATCCTTATGAAGCTTTAATGAAATATTGAATTTCAGATAATTATAACTATGTTTTAACGGGTTTAAACGCAACATTTGATTTTCTTTCGGTGTTTCAGCAACTTTCCAGTAGCCGTGATCATGGATGGCAGAAATGTCAATGGTCAATAAGTAATGTTAAAGTTATTATTTAGTCAACCCCAACTTGTGCAATTTTAATTATTTAATATTTTTAATGGTGGTCGATAGAGGGGTTCCGCAGGGATCTATACTTGGTCCTATTCTCTTTATCCTGTATTCGGCTGACATTATACACCACATAAAGTATTGCAAGTTTCACATCTATGCTGACGATACTCAAGTCTATATTTCTTGCAAACCGTCAGAGATTGACACGGCTATTAGAAAATTAAATGATGACCTTACAAGAATAGCCACGTGGTCCAAGCAAAACTGTTTGTTACTTAACCCGACTAAGACCAAATACCTCATTTTTGGAAGTAAATATCAGCTTAATGGTTTAAATCCTTCAATAAACGTAGAGCTCATGGGTGATTTGGTTGAAAGAGTTTTTGAATCTCGTAGCTTGGGACTATATATTGACAGTGACCTTAGGTTTGAAAAACATGTAGCAAAGTCTGTTAAAACATGTTTTTACAAGCTTAAGGTGTTATACCAAATCAGACCATATCTAAATCAGAGTCTCAGAATTCGATTAGTTGAGTCATTAATTTTATCACAGCTCAATTACTCTGATATAGTTATCGGTCCTCGTCTTTTAGTAAGAACACAGAAACTCATCCAACGAGTTCAAAATGCATGTGCCCGATTCTGCTTTGAAATACAATTTAGAGGACATGTGACACCGTTCTTAAATGATTATTCTATACTTAAAATGAAACACCGTCGCAAGCTTCATCTCGCGTGTCTACTTTTCGGTGTAATTAAAAACAAAGCACCTAAGTATTTATTTGAAAAACTTTTATGGGCAGGCTCACATAGATCTACTAATCTACGACAATGTGCAGTACAGCTTATTACTTTGCGACACCATTCAGCGGCTTTTAAAGGCAGCTTCCGGTATTCAGCTTCCAGGTGCTGGAACAATATTCCGCCACCAATAAGAACCGCTCGAAGTGCATATATTTTTAAAAGTAAACTGAAAGCGTTCCTGTACGAACACCAGAGGCAGCAAGCAGATCTCGCACTTGATACAAGCGCCTTTTAGTAAGCCTAGTTGAGTCTTTTTTATAGTTATAGTTCTATTTAATTTAATTTCTTTTTGTTCGTAATACCTATTATTATTTTTCAAAATCATTATTTTCAAATTTCAATAATTATTACATAACATATTATGCACTTATATTAAATTATTCAAAATATGTCTATTCTTTGTTTCATGGTGTTCTAATTATAAATAATATTAAATGTTCCGTAGTTATTTTATTATTTTTTCTTCTGTGAAGGTGACGTTACTGCCTGGCACTAACGGAAGACCAGCGTTGGTTGTGATCAACCAGCATTTGCTGAGTTAGGGCCTGTTTAGAGTTAGTTAAGTTTTGGCAACGTGTTGTTTTATTAAACTGCTTATGTATACTTTAATAATTTTAAATAACTCACGTTATGTTGGCGAAGGAGGAGGCGGAGCGGGAGCGTGAGCGTACGTCCTTGCTCCGCTCCCGCCAAAGGAGGACGCGCCGACGCCGGAGGGCGGACTTTGATCTTCGGCCACCGTAAGCGGGCGGCGCGGGTGGGGCCCCTTGGGCTATAGGGGTTCTCACTCACCCGCACATGCCGTCGAGATGAGAGCGCGAGTGTTCCGCGCGCGCTTATCTCTCCTCCCGTGGGGCGCGTTACAAACCGCCCCACGCCGGATTTGACCATGACGTCGCCGGGGGGTAGTCCCCCGACATTTGAAGAGGCCCAGTGAGGGGGGCCCACGCCTGCCAGGGCATGCGGAGACGGGAAGCCCAATTCCCCGTAGCCCTGGCATAAGGCGCAGGACGGAACACCCAGGGGTTTTAGTGGGTATCCCTAACTGGGGAGTGGCAATAGCGTGGTACCAGTTCTGACTGGGCACGCTAGTGCCACCCCCGATCTGGCGAATCCCACACAGGTCGCTTACATCCCCCCAGGCTTCTGTGCCTGTCGCGGCTTAGTCCTCAAACGGATTTCCCCTGGCCAAAAAAAAAAAAGTGTGTTTTGTGCAAGCAGAAATATCTTAGTGTCCTGAAGTCTGGCAGTTGTTTTTCCTGGGTTTGGGTCTTAAGAGTTTTGATGATCGGATCCCAAACAGGTGGTACTTGCCAACTATCTTCTACTTTAATTATATGTATTAATCGCGAAAACTTACGGAAATACTACCTATGCTATGTTGATCTCCGTTCCTTCTAATATATAATAAATACTAAATTTTGTCAAAAAACCGGTTCGTATCTAAGATCCGAATACGGTTTCATTAAATAAAGACACAAAAAAATGTTGATGTGTGATATTCCTTTACAGTAATTCATGCTTACAAGCTACACAGTCACTATGTGTTTGTGTAATAATATCTACAGCACGTGTTTTTTTTATCCTGGATGTTTGTAAGATATTTTATGGTAGGTACTTTTAAAGGTAATTTTAGTTTATAACTTCATTTAAAATTACGTACCTATGTTTATTTATTTCACACAGCCAAATACAACCATAAACACATCTGAATATTTTAACATAATTTTAGAATCTAAGTCGTATTCCTAAACATGTGAATATAGGAAATTTTAAATACAGCTATAGCGTTGTGTAAATAATATACCATATTGTAGTTTAGATTCTACAACATATGTTTATTGATAACAATAAATGAATACATGCCCGAGAAAATCAATCGCTTAAATTCTTTAGTGTTACCATCGAATATATCTTAAATGGAATTATGACTGACCAGCTAACTATATAGACGACACATTGTGCTCATTGAGTTGTAGTAAGATGTAGATATTATTTTTATAGGCTCGCAAGGAAAAAGGTGGTGGATTATGTGTTCTGTAATTAATATTTTTATTACTCAATTCAAAAGATATCTATGTACGAGTGAAGAATTTTATGTAATAACATTAAATCATTATGCTGTCTACGGGTGCACAGTTTTTGTAATTTAAATTTAGTGAGTCTTTTATCATAACTTACATGTGATCGGCCAAGACTTAGTCTGTGGGATAAAAATTTTAGGTATCTCTTCTGGACGACTTCGATTCTATTTAAGTGAACATAGTAGATCCGTGACCATATGGTATTACCATATTCTAGAAGAGGTCTAACGAGGTTTATAAGGATATGTATCAGACTATTGGGGTTTTTAAAGTTTTTCGTGACTCTCAAATGTTGTGATTATGTAGAATATTGTTATGCTTTCGTGTAAAAGCAATATTGAACAATATTTGTATAATTCCATGTTTAAGATTTTATTTATAAGAAAATATTTTATTTACCTTTAAATTATAAGCACTATAAACATAGAAGACGAATAAATATACATGTATCTGCCTTTTGTATACATGCGTTCCAATTTTTATATCCCTGGAGTAATAAAATGTATCGTCTTTGTGGCTTTCTCAAAGAATCGCGAGAGATCCTTTTGTATTTAAAGGTTTTTGAAATAGAAGAATTCTTTGTTGAACTTTTATTTTATTTCGATATAGTTGTTTTGAGTTTTATTCTAAAAGTTGTGTAACTCAGTGACTCCAGCACCCAAGTTTCATACGAATTGTCCGAATGAAACAATTTATGTAAGTTCTTGTCTAGCAAAGGTTGCTAGGAAGAGATTGCTTTAAGCAACAAGTAAAAACAAAAATAAAATATCTTTAGTAGATTATAAATATCTAAATCTTACTTGCATTGAACAACATTTGAAATGCTTTAAAAATAACTTGAATAATTTAATTAAAAAACCGTGATATAATATGGCTGTATTATATTTTTATATAAAAATCCATTATAATTGTACACATGTTATTATAAAATATATAAAGCTATGGATTAGAATTTCGCTATATTCCAGCAGTAATTTGTACTAAGTGCTACGTCAGTTACGCCCTACGCTTGCTACGACTCGTAGCATCGTACTCGGCTAAGAGTTCACGTTTGACATTTCAATTATTTTGTGACTTGCAAAATGGAAAGCACCTGACGTGAACGGCTACTATATTTACGAAACTACCGGTCGGAAAAACAACAGGGTCGGGTCAAATAGTGTTGTACTAAGAAAATATCGGTAAGCAGAAAACCTTACATATTTTTTTGTACGTATTGGTTCGCAGGTAATGTCCGCTTATTTAAATCACAGCACAGGTTCAGATATATAATGAAAATAATAAATATTTTATTTAAATTTATATCGGCGAAGTGCAAGTCAGACCATGCACATTGCAAGGTTAGAGAAGTGGTATCGAAAATTCGCTTTAGATACACGGTTTGGGAACGACCATACACATATTAACAATCAGATGCAGGCACTAATATACTGAAAACAAACCTTTAATTTTCAATTATCGATCAATAATGCGAGTAAGAGTTCAAAAGACTTATCGTGAAATTTGCTGATAGCTATATTATTTGAATAATCCATTATAATATATTATTATTCACAAAGAATGCTCCGGTGGTTCGGGCATGTGGAAAGAATGCATGATGAAAGAATGACTAAACAGATATACAATGCAAAAGTGGATGGATGCAGAAGTCGTGGAAGGCCACGACACACCTTCCATGATCAAATTGATCGTGTACTAGCGGAGGGTGATGTCAGGAGCCTTAAGAACAGACGAGTGTGCATGACAAGAGTTATGAATGTCAAAGAAGCAAGTGAGGTGTGTAAGAATGGGCCTAAATGGCGCTCTGTTGTTCGTGCCTACCCCGCAAGGGAACTGGCGTGAAGTTATGTATGTATGTATGTATTATTCACAAATTAATTTAAAAAAATAGTAACGTATAGTATATAGTATACACTACATTTCAATATTATTGAGATATAAACTAGTGTTGCTTAATTGTATTTATACCTACCTATAGTATTAAAATAAGGGCTCGGGTTTCGCCATTTTTGGCTGGTTCCTAAATTTTACTGTTCATTCACTTGCCCTTACTATTGGTTGAATTTTGACATTACTTGTATGGAGCTTATGTCAAATTTTAACCTGTAGTAAGGCAAATGAACAGTCGGTAAAATATAGGAACTGGGCCTTAAGGCTGCCTGTCCATTGAAGCGGAGCGAGGCCGCGGAGCGGAAAAGCGGAGAAATATTACCCAATAGGATTGCATAAAAATTGCGTCATTGGACCGGCAGCCAATCTTATTGGTTAATATTTCACCGTTTCTCCGCTCCGCAGCCTCGCCCCGCTTCAATGGACAGGCAGCCTTAGAGGGAACGGACAGTATACTCGCTACGCTTGGCAAAGACGATTTGGCGGATTTGGCACATCGGTTTTCTACATGTGCAGGTTTCATCACGGTGTTCCCTTCATCGTCAGCACGTGGTAATTGTAAAAATATGCACATGCGTTAACAACTAAGCTACCAAGACTTTAGTGCAGTACAATACAGTACAGTACAATTCTGGATTTTTTCTACTGTTTTGTTGAAATAAGCTGCATGATAAAAGGTGTAGGTAATGTTTGCAGTTTGTAAAATGTAAATAAAGTAGCGTGCAATTATCCTTTTTACTTGTGATCATGCTTTTGTATGTTTACATTAAGCGATTAAGTTTTGACTCTAGGCCCGTTACAACAAGGCAGTCAAACAACCGAGACACTTTATAATTATTATCATAAAAATTATTATAGTCTTTTTCATTTGGTATGAAACGTAGATAGACAAACAGAAGTGGAAAAAAGATAATACAACGAGTGATTTTATCGCTAACAAACGACCTGTTCTAGGCCTTTCCTTGGAAGGGTTTCATAGATTTTCAATGTTGACGGTACTGAAGTAGAAATATAGAAAGCTACGACGCGACGCAATCATTCTAATATAGATTAGAAAGTTTGTTTCCGAAATTTACCATAACAGGAATCGAACCCGGAGCCTGTGCTGCAGGTAGGCATGTAAAGGCTTAGCCCACTCAACCACAGAGGCCGTCAAATATAATATTTTAAAGACCGCTCTTTTAAATATGTAAGTTGAGATGATTTATACAATACATTGTATATATGTAAGCCTTATTAAAATTAAATTAATAGTATGTAGGTGTGTAAAATAACCAATTCTGCAATGTGCTTTATTTTTAAAAAAAAGTTCTTAATTTTTGTACAAACATTTTTGGACGTTTGTCGATTTTCATTACCTATTTCTGAAATATAATTATTTACTCATTTTATACGCCAGTGTCGGCATAGTAATTACTGTTATTGCCTTACGTCGACGTGCGAATTGGTTCAATTCCAGTTCTAAATAAAATAAATATTTATTTAACCTACAGCGGTTTAGTTGTACTTTGAACGTGTTATTTATATGTTTATACATACATACATAACTTCACGCCAGTTCCCTTGCGGGGTAGGCACGTACAACAGAGCGCCATTCAGGCTTATTCTTACACACCTCACTTGCTTCTTTGACATTCATGGCTCTTGTCATGCGCGCTCGTCTGTTCTTAAGGCTCCTGACATCACCTTCTGCTAGTACACGATCAATTTGATCATAGAAGGTGTGTCGTGGCCTTCCACGACTTCTGCATCCATCCACTTTTGCATTGTATATCTGTTTAGTCATTCATTCATCATGCATTCTTTCCACATGCCCGAACCACCGGAGCGTTCCTTTCCTTACCTTCACCCCGACACTTTCTTTCAGACCAACTCTCTTTCTTACTTCGGTATTACGAACGCGGTCCGCGAGCGTCACTCCGCAGATTTTGCGCAGTGCTCGCATCTCGACCGCGTTTACTCTACTTTCATGCTCTCTCTTCCATACCCAACTCTTGCTCCCATACGTGAGCGTAGGTACCAGCACCGCGTTGTGTATGGCAAGCTGGGCCTTCTGGCTGAGGTTCTTAGCGCCTAGAAGTTTACCTAACGCTCCATTCACACTATTCCCCAAATTCACTCTTCTTTCTATATCAGCGGTGTACCTTCCATCCCTGCTAAAAGCACATCCAAGATATACAATCTCATTCACTTGCTCCAGCATAACATTATCGACCATGTTTATATATACCTATATATAAACATATATAACCTATATAGAAACATTCCTTATATTTCATTCAATTTTTTCATCAAAATAGATAGCTATTTTGTATATCAAATCAGTCACATTGAAAAGAAACTTATTAAAATATTATTTTCCTACGTTTTCGCGACTAGCACATGTAATAAAAATTACGTTTTAACGGATTTGGACGCGGCATTTTATTTGATTTTATCCCGACGTTACCGTTCACGGAAGACAAAGATGTCAAGTGTCAATGAGTAATGTTTAACTTATTACTCAGCTTACCTCCAACTTGTTCATTTCAATCATTAGATTTTTGCTTATGTTTACTATTTACTCTAAGGGAGCTTCAACTAATTTACTGCAAAGAAACTTAAAAGTGGTCGAAACTTCGAAATAAAAAAGTAGTTTTAATAACTTATTAAAATTGTGAACTTTTAGTCAATTTGGTCTACTAATGTTTTTGAAATATTTATATAATTTTTACATCAAAAAAAATATTGATGATTAATTATTACATGACCTTTTAATATTTTAATAAACAACAGAAAGCAAGATGAAAATGACCTACTCCTGAAAGCGAACTTTTCATTGTTACGTTTATCACTCGGCTATTGTTTGTTATTCCTAGTATTCTTCTTCAATGGTAACAATAAACGCAAAAACCTAAATCCTTTGTCCCCTCCCTAGCTTGAGCCTAAGGAAAATATAAGAATGGCATGAGTTCTCATTTGTGACCCTAGAGATATCTTACCTAGAAAATTTCCTGTAGCTGTCACTTTGCTCCTCTATAATTAGATTATAGAATTAAATTTATTGCAGAAATGAAAGCACTGTATTAGTGACATTTAATGTTGCGATCAGAGTGCTACGAGCAATTATATTATAGATTATTTTAAATAAATATGTACTTATGAAAAGATTCTTGTGTAAATCTCTCAAAGCAATAATATCAGTAGGATGATTGTATTCAAAAGCAATCTGACACTGGTCTAAGGCGAATTTCACATATCAGTAATCTGGATTTGCACGTTTCCTTTGCCGTCAATATATGGTTATCGTAACAATATGCCCCTTATATTAGAAGAATACGAACCTATGTCATTGGGATGACACGCGAATGTTTCACCCACTGAACTACTTTGAGTTTGAACATAGTAATAATATAATAAATTGATGATGATTGTTAAATGAAATGCGTTATTTTTCATCAAAATCAATTCCATTCTCAAGCCGCCGGATTACACCTACCTACTTATAATCCTACATTTTATTTATAAAATCAGTAGATAAACACACACACATTACATATATTTCCAAGCGAAGCAAATTAACCTTGTGTTAAGGTTAATAGGTAGGGTATACGAGTATCCCCGACCGTGGCGTGGTATTAGCATTTCTTGCTTGCGGTACTAGTGCCACCCCAACGTGGCGAATCCCACACTACTCACCGCGTTTCCTACGCGTGGATAGTACTCAAGCGGATTCCCCCTCGTCACAAAAAAAGGGAAAAAGGTATACAACGGACTATTACTACTATGCTCAACGACGCAACGGTTCTTTAGAACATTTATTCCGCATACAATAATGATCTGGAGAGAACTTCCCGCCGCGGATTACCTTTAGCGCTATGACATGGCGTTTTTTAAGAAGGGCATTATACAATTTCTTACAGGTCGGCAACGCGTTTGCGACACCTCTGGTGTTGCAAAAGTCCATGGCGGCTTAAACCGCTTTCTATCAGGTAGACCGTCTGCCTGTTTCAGGCAATAAAAAATTTAAAAAACCACAGAGTATTTTAATTTAAGATTTGGCCTTGAAGACCATTAGGATAATTCAGCTGTACCTATAAATAATTTTAATAAAGGAGATTATTTATTACTTAATAAAGTAGGATACATAAAATCCTGAATACACATGAGTATCTACCACCGGGATGCAAAATTAATCATCTGAAATTACAGCAGGCCAATCACATTAATCATAGGATAGATGGGCGATGAAGCAGACGAGTTTTAGATTGGAAACTGCGTCTCGTAAAATGTGGACGTAGGACGTGTAGGACGTTCTTCTACTTGGTGAATTTGATCTGCGCAACGTCGCCAGTTGGGATTGGATGAGGAAAGCAGAGGACCGGAATAAGTCAAGAAAATGGGGGGAGACTTACCTACCTAGCAGCGGAAAGTAGTTGGCTGACGACGATTGAAATGCAGAGCTCAACAATATACAGACAAAGCCGCGTGCCAAACTATATCTTAGTGCACCTTTAAAGATAACGTTACTAAACAAAAATAACAGATTCTATAAGACAGCAAATAGGAAAAAAGTTAATTAATATTTTTCTTGCAGTGTTAAATCAAATACTGTATCTAGGTCTAGAGTATGCCGCCATAACAACTTAAAGTTGTGTTTCGGCATCAGTGACCAGGTTCCAGTCTCTCTTAAGAGAGCAGCAGCGCATTTGTAGCACGTTCAGTGTTGCAAATGTCTTTAGGCCATGGTAACCGCTTTCCATCAAGTGGGCCGTCTGCCTGTCTGCTGTTCTTCAGCAATAAAAAAATAAAATAATAATCATACTATCAGTTAAGCCAAGTTTTTTTTAGTAAATGGATAACTTAAAAAAGTAAAATTCATCTTGCAGCTTATGTAATTTGAAGATAGATTGATTAATAAGTAAATTTTTGAAAGAAATCTTATAGGTTTGTCTGTACGTAGATACGTAATAAATTAATAGGTATATACTTTAAACATGGAAACAGCCACTTCAGTTTTTTTATTACTGAATGTCATTACAAAATTATTGAATAAAATATAATATTACCTTTTGCTTCAATTGAGTACAATAACAATGCTGTTAAGATAAAATGTATGATATTCATTGTTTTAGTATGTCCGACTCACAACACTCACACCTATTTGAAATAACGCAATGTAAACTTTTATCGTGAATGAACTCCGTCGTTGCAATCAGTTACAACCATATGGATGGTACTCGATCTCGCAGACTACTGAGTGAGAAATAAATTCTCGCACTGAGCTTAATTTTGTTCTTATAAAGCGCATGCGTGTACTCAATTTCAAGGGACTGTTTCTAATATGTAAACATCGTCTTTAGCTGTCCTCTTATTAGAACTTAAAAAACGAAACTAGAAAGAAAGAAATATAAAGCAATTTTTATTTAGTTATATATATGGTGACCACCCCTAGTTTTCTGTCGTTTCGTGGATTTACTATATCACTATATAGCACCATATAGACTACACTTTGGATAAGTTAAGAAATGAGTAGGGACATAAGGGGATCTTTGAAAGTTGCACACGTGACTGAAAAATTGAGAGGAAGAAGACAAAGGTAGAATGGGCACGTAATGCGGAGAGATAAAAGTCACGTAATAAAACGTGTTAAACTGGAAGATATATGTAGAAACTAGAGTAATGTAAAGGTAGATCAAAAAAGAGATGAATCAATTGTTAAGTATGACATGATGGTTTGTAGTGTCACAGAAGAAGTATGCCAGAATAGAGAGATAAAGAGAGGAATATGGAAGAAAAGGATTTTATTGCATGAGTTCAGCAGACAGGCAGATGGCCCGCCTGATGGAAAGCGGTTACCGTCGCCTATGGACATTTGCAAACTGGAGACATTTGGAGACTGGAACCTGTCCACTAATGCCAGAATGCAACTTGTTGTTATGGTGGCATACTCTAGACCAGGGGTTGTGGCCTTGTGGCCATTCAAACGAGTAAATGCCCTGGCACCTGGCTGTGGGTTGTTTTGTATCCTCTTATGACAGGCTGCCCTGCCGCAGGAAATAGTGTTTTTTCTCCGTTCCTGCATGGATAAAGATACAGATATTCTGCCGACTCTAAGAAACTGGGAGAAGGTAATCGAAAAGAAAAATAGACTACACCTTCCTATCAAATTTTAATCATAAAGACTTCTGAGAAAAATTACTGATATATATGTAACAACAAATGGGCAGACGAACGGAAGGACGTAAAAAAACGGTTCCGTTTTTAACAAAATGGCCACGGTACCCTAAAAATACTTTCAAAGAAAGTTTGAACAAGATTTGTTGAATAGTTTATGAGACATGAAGTATTTTACTCCTTAAGAATCGATTTTCATAATCCCAGTACGGAAATTTTATAAGGACTGAAATAATACAAGCGTTAACTCAAAAGCGTTACGTTTTTTATATTATACAACTAAGTATGGCCCGCGTCTTCGTCCACGCTTGACAAGTAACATAGATTAATTATTTTGCCAGTATTTAAAATCAAAGGGTATTTTCAGCAGGGTAAATGATTTTTTAGTATAAAAATGAAAAAGAAAGAAAAAAAAAGAATTCCGAAGTTTCCCGTAAAAACCCGGGATATGTTATGTTACTAAAGGCATACATCTACTAAAGACGTCTAATAAAGAGATATTGTCATGTCAAGCAAGTCATAGAAAGTGAAGTAGAAGTACCAGGTGGTTTCTATGTTAGGGAATCCCGGGGAATATAAATACTCCCGGATTATATTGTTTTAATATCAATAGGATCCGAGTCACCTTACTTTTATGTATACATTTTAAAACACCCTACTCAGCCCACTCTAAAACACTTCCGGGAAAATTCCCGTGGGATTCCCGGAATGTATCGCATCACTTGCAAAAGGACTTGAACTCTTGAAATCTTGCTAGTGAAATCGTATCGAAATCAGCTAATATTTAAGCATTCTAACTAATTTGTACCATACCCGGGAAAATTCCCGCGGGATTCCACCTGGGACGCAAAGTATCGCAGCATTTAAAAATAATGTAAGCTATTGTTTCATTGGAAAATGTGTCGGAATAAGCTAATTTTTATGCATCCGAAACTTCAAACCGCTCCCGAGTTACTTATCCTAAGAATTAGCTGTCGATTAGCGAAAATCGCATCGAAATCGGCCCAGTACTTTTTACGTGAATCTATACTAATATTATAAACCTGAAGAGTTTGTTTGTTTGTTTAAACGCGCTAATCTCAGGAACCGCTGGTCCGATATGAAAAATTCTTTCAGTGTTAAATAGTACATTTATCGAGGAAGGCTATAGGCTATATTATATTTTTTTTAAATTAGGGATCCTTACTGAAAGTCCAATAATGTAACCCAAGGTGTAAAAAAAGACCCGAAAAAATCCTTACACGGCGTGCGCTGCGAAAACTATTGATTATAGAACAAAACAATGTACTACCACTTTGCAGAACATATAATCGTCTACAAAAAATATTGCGTAACCATATGTCTAACTATGTCATGTCTTTTATTTTTGCCGTCGCTTCAAAAACTCTTTATTTTGTACCTTGGTATTAATCCTTATCAAAATAAATTACTCCATATTCAAGACGAATTCAACACCTTTCTAGAACTTTTTGAATTATTCAATTCGGACGTTTCAGTCAAAAGATATCGCGATATTTAAAAGGTAAGTATTAGTGTTGTAGCCAAATATACTAATACTAGAGTTTACCCCGCGGCTGCGCCGCGGGTTAACCTCTAGTTCTTGCTTCTTGTTTAAAGAGCAGGCGTTAATACAGGTTACATTGTACAACATTTTTATGTTAGTGCCATTTGCACCCAAAAATTCACTTAATTTTATATGGCAAACTATCCGATCTCCTGGCATGAGTATATATGTCCATTTTCCGCATTAAAACTACATTTAAACAAAATTACAATAAAAACGATCCAGTATTCCCAGTATTTTCCAAAAACTTAACAGAAAGACATATCGAGTTACTATCGCATTTTTATAGACGATGAATTTTTATATCTATGAACTTGAGAAATGATTGGTCTCATTCAAACTTTCACCTTCTATTACAAACAGTCCTAGCTTTGTTTATCTATCCCCCGTCAATGAAAGCTACAAAAATGACAAAAAGGACACAATCAGCAAAAAGGAAAAAAAAGCTAAAAGGACAAAAAGAGAAAAAGAGCAAAAACAGCCAAAAGAGCAAAATGGACAAAAAAGAGCAAAAGAGCAAAAAGGACAAAAAAGAGCAAAACAACAAAAAAGGACAAAAAGAGCAAAAGAGGAAAAGAGCAAAAAGGACAGAAAGAGCCAAACGGTCAAAATAACAAACAAAAACAAAACCAACCAAAACCTGTCCCACTTTTGGGACAACCTTTACATAAATCTATCTCATTATCAGGGATGAAATGAAATATCCCTTGTCCACCCTCGTTATGAAAATTACATATATACCGATTTTCAGCCAAATCGGTCCAGTAGTTTTTCCGTAAAAGCATAACAAACAAACAAATATATTTTTATCCCGGAAACTATCCTATTTTCCGGGATAAAAAGTATCCTATGTTCATTCTCGGCATCGAAAATATATATATATATACTGAGTTTCAGCCAAATCGGTTCATTTCCGTGAAAACGGAACAAACAGACAGACAGAGTTACTTTCGCATTTATAATATTAATAGGGATTATTTGATTGAACGCGCTAATCTCAGGAACTACTGGTTTGATTTGAAAAATTCTTTCAGTGTTGGATAGCCCATTTACTGAGGAAGGCTATAGGCTATATATCATCACGCTAAGACCAATAGGAGCGGAGCACTAATAAAGAATGTTTCAAAATCGGAGCGTTTTGAAAGCAAATTCCACGCGGACGACGTCGCGGGCACAGCTAGTTCCGAATAAACAGACAAACCGACAAATAAACAAGAAATCTAAAAAAACGCATCGTTTTCTCCGTCGTTTATATATTCTATTCCAGTTGTTTTTTTTTTAATAACTTCAATGTAAAGACAGGGCATGTCTAAAATCGTATAGTTACTATTATAGACTTCGAACTTTAATACATTGAAATAAGATCTAAAATAATATCCATCAATGCATATTCAAAGAGAATAAGTACTTAATGAGTTAACCCTAGTCGTGCGTCGGAGCTGACACACATTTTATTATCCAAATGTCAGTGGGTGATGGTCATCTATAAGGAAGCCTTCGTTATGTGTGGACTGACACCTTGTAGTTGGTTAATGCAATTGGAACAATGTTATACTTATATATTACTTCTCTATCTAACTCTTATAATAACAAAGTATCTTGAGTTTCATGTATAGTAGCAGAATTTAATCAAACTTTTGGTTTCTGTGTACCTTTAGTTCAGAAAGTTTTACTCAAGTTGGAGACATTCAAGGCGTGAATGATACATCGGATAATTCAACTGTTTGTTTGTCGAACAGCGGTTATTGTGTTCAATTATTATCAAATATTTTCTTTCACTAATTAATTAACAAAACAGAGGAATAGCCAATGAAGCAAAATTTTAATGAAAATCTACATTTTTAAAATTTTCTGTGGATATTCAGCATCCGCGGGTTCGATCCTGACCTAAACGCATGCACTATTTAGTCAGTTTTCTGATCTAATGTACATATTGTTGCAATTACCACGTGCAAACAGCATTGAAGGATAACATCGTGATGTAACCTGCATATCGAGATAACCGATGTGTCAAACCTGCCAAGCTGCCTTGGATAAGCGTGGCGAGTATGCTGTCCGTTCCCCATATAATGGGAGGAGCAGAGCCCAGCAGTGGGACATTTATGGGCTGATATTATATTACCGATTGCCTGCGAGAACTATCTGGATACAGTAATCTAAGAACTGTATCCAGTGTCAGTAACTCTGTCCACTGAAACGTTTATTTCACTGGTGGGCACAGTTACTCATTTTGCAAGGGCAGGGACGGTTTACCCAACACATACATACATACCCAATACATACATTCGTGGGTTAGGCATATTCGTAATTTCATTGCAAAGGTTTGCTTAACATCCTTTACTGGTAGCACACAGTATTTATAACAAAAATTGCGTAAGTGGTACAACTTCTCTACTAAGACTCGAACCCATTTGAATAAGACGCGCAGGTCTCTTAGCCATTAAACCAGCAAGGTATAGATATAGACTGCACCAAATATTATAACTGCTTTTGATTAGTAATATTGACTCAATTTGACTGAATAATAGACGGTTTTTCATAGAAAATCAAGTTACTGCGTAGCCCAATGCAACTAGTTTAGAGGGTCCATTATGTTGAATCGAAACTTATTACGCCAAAATTACCTTCCATGTTACTGCAAAAAAAATAAAACTTAAGAATTCGTATAGTATTTCTCTACAACACGAAGTAGGAATATTCATAAACTTAATTTTTAAACAAATTCCTTCGGTATAGCCTTTCCAGTTCAACGTACATCTTGGGTATAATTTGAAGTTGTTTATTCTGTATAATACTCTTGGCTTTGTCGTATGCAGGGTTAGCCAGAAAGGCCTCAAACCAACCTTCGATAATGTAATTCAGCTGTGCCAAGTTCATTAATTCTTAATTGACAAGTCTTAATCTTGGGTTATGTTGACAAAGCATAATTATATTTTCGTTAGTGGATTAGTAATGATTCTGAATAGAGAAAAGAGAATGTTCAAGGCTGACTATGCTGAAGTTTCTAGTGATAATTTATGTAGCTATACCTAGTCTTACTTTAATATAACTCTTACATTCCCTGACAATCACTGCAGAAGAGGTTTTTGTAATTACCTTGTTTATAGTATAGAATTTTGTCCACCACTATACTTGTATGATTGATTTTATGACAGTAATCTAGGCAGTGTTGTATATGTAGGAATAGATAATTTCTCAAAATGTCACGAAATGACCAATCGAATTTGCTTTGATGTCTAAGTTCTCATTCCAACTGTAGACCGCGCTGCATTGATTACATGATTACAATTGCCATGAACAGCGTTGTTGTGTTTAATATTTCTCGCGTCCGCTGTATCTGGTACCCCTACTCCATGTTTCCGACCAATAAGACACCCGAAGAGTCTGTAGTAGCTTCCCTCTTTTGTATGAAGCAACCATCACTGTGCTCATAAGAACATCGAAAGTAATCATTAGTATCGGTACAACCATTGTCGTCTAATAGATCGAATCACCCGTCTTGACCAAATACATCAGTACACCGACAACGCCAAATACATGAGTACAGTCAAGTCACCATTATTATGTTAACAACCATCTCGCCAAAACAAAGAGACACACTAGAAAAATGAACTCTATTCTAAATGTGATTAGTGTCAAATCGAGATGATTTCATACTAAACCAAAATTGTATTTCGAATTATGTATTTCAAATTGAATTACTTATTGCTAAATTTGCATTGAATGAAAAGCACCTTTCTTTCCTAATGTGAAATTAATGAAATCAATTCTGAAGACGTTTGAAACTTAAAAAAAACTCCTGATCACAGCAGTGTGATTGACGAAGAGGATGATATGTGCATAATAATATTTATTACGTTTAATCGAGGGTAAACACTGGGATTGGAAGTATCACTTATTGACTACTTACAAACATTGTTAAAACTTCTAACCCATAAGGGCAGAGATCGAATCTTTAGTATTTTTGACTGACCCACCTATGTTTTATTACTAACTCTATGGACACAGAACGATTTCACGTCGATAGATTATAATCTATCGGGAAATAATGCGTTAAATTGTAAGCAGTTTGTTCCGGTTCACAATATTTCAATAGCTCTCGAGATAGATTATAATCTAACGGTCTGTACAATTTAACCATGACATATATACTCTAATATAGCCAATTAATAACGGCGTTCATTTTAACTTTATAACTAAGTTGCATTTGGCCACAGTACCTAACTATAATATTATTTCAGATGGAACAGAGATATTAGCCGAGCCCAGCTAACTAAAGATATATTATTAACCTACAAATTTTATAAATAGTCTCAAGTTCCTGTTTCTAACCAGATATTTCAGTTCTCTTAATTAAATCAGGTTTTTCATACTTTTGTTTACATTCTTTAATACTTGATGACACTGCTTTTCAGCTTTGAGTTTTCGTTTTTACTAAATACTAACTATCTTATTCATAGAGAGTTAGAGTAAGTTTGAACGCTTCTTTAACCACCATAAAGAACTGTTCAAACATACTTGACTATCAAATGTATCATCATCATGGAAACGCGAAGGAAGTTTCGCGGGCAGACGATAGTCTATAATATTATAATATGCTAAATATGTCGTCTCTCTACATTGAAGTTATTAAAAAAAACACAATTGGAATAGACTATATAAACGATGGAGACACGATGATTTTTTTTAGATTTCTTGTCTGTTAGTCGGTTTTTCTGTTTGTTCGGGATTTACGTAAAAACTACTAGGCCGATTGCGATTCGATTTTCGCTGATCGTGAGCAAATTCTCACACTTAAATTCTGCGCTACCTTTTATTCCGGAATCGCACGGGAAATTTTCCGGGAACGGTTTAAAGAGGCCAGAATAAAAAAAAGCTTTCTTATTTCGATGCGATGTTTTTACTCATTGATAGCAAATTTTCTGAAATTAAATCTGTGATACTTTTTATCCTGGGGATCCCGCGAATTTTCTCAGGAGCTGGTTAAAGTTGTTAGGACGCTTACAAATTAGTTTATTTATTCTTACACGATTTTAGACACGATACATTATTTTTTAAATGCAATACTTTGTGTCCTGGGCATCTCACGGAAATTTTCCCGAGGGTGGTTTCTAGTGGTTAGTATGCATATAAATTAGCTTATACTAAAACACAATGCACTTTCTTTTTCAAATAAGTAAAAATAGAAAAAGTATAAATTATTTATTTGCATAACAATTAGTTGATTCAGATTCAATTGATACTAAAACGATGGTTTACGTTCTTTTCCGAATGCTTTGTTAGTTTATATTCCGGGAACCCCGCGAAAACTTCCTTGGAGTGGTTTAAAGTCGTTATACTGCATAAAAGTTGGCTGATTCCGATACGATTTCACCAGAACGTTAGATTAAGCTTTTTTCAATGACTGGGGTATATTATATATATGTATAGTATGATCTCAGTATAGATCATGAGAATTCATATACGTATTAGACATTAAAATAGTATCCAAGAAACATCAATTATTCATTGCTGATAAAAAAAGGTTTATCTCGAATTCTAAATTTCTTATGTATTGAAACTCTTTAGTAGATATTTCAACAAACTCACATATACATAGAAAATATACTCACATATACATAGTGTATTATGTCAAATGAAATGTTAAAATTAAGTTAATATTGTAAAATAGCTTTGTCTGTACATTGAAGCTATTAAAAAAACCAATTGGGATCCAATTGTTTGATTGATGGAAAATTGAAACAATTAATGTTTTTTTTTTCATAAATATGTTAATTTCTATGAGGTTTTCACTATTATACAGACATTTTTTACTTAAATGCTGAAAAAGCTAATATCATGGGAATTCTAGTGTAATTTTTCAGGAAACCGGATTCACTTTTTCATGTTTTTACTCCTATACTTTAGTGACGGAAAGTTCCAAAATTTTCTTGGGAATAATGCGCCTAGATATAGCATGAAAACTATTCGTGTTACTCTTATTACAGCATAGTTTAATACTTTATGACATTTTTATACATGACCATATTGGGACTCTTGAGATTTCCCGGGATTTCCTTCCACTTCCAAACCACTAGATCAACTTTGACGCAATGTTCGCAAATCACAAGACACTGTCTGTAATTATTAGAAATCCTTAGTGAAGAAACATCTGTAGTTGAATAAGTCTTTAGTAAATTACAAATATCGGGAGTTTATGAATATATCCAGGATTCATGTATTGTCATATTAAATATTTATTCAATTTTACATATTGATAAAATAACTTTAATCTTTGCTATCTAAGTAATGAAAATGAAGTCGAAGGCCAATACTAGTTACGTTATAAAAATGAAAAAGATTTTTATAACAGTAATAATACTATTGGAATTTTGATTTAGTATGAAATCATCTCGATTTGACACTAATCACATTTAGAATAGAGTTCATTTTTCTAGTGTGTCTCTTTGTTTTGGCGAGATGGTTGTTAACATAATAATGGTGACTTGACTGTACTCATGTGAAACGTTAAATCAAACTGTAAAGACAGCTAAGAGTTTTCAAAGAAACTTAATTTTCTTTGTAAATATCTTTACAAATTCAAACTGATATTATTACTCTGAAAGAAAAACCTTGCACATAAATAAAGTTAGTCTAGATATTTGAGATGGCATATTCGTGTTGCAATTATTTTTAATACTCCAATGAAAATTACAAAAATATGTTGTGTTATAGCTGCCAACACACTTTGGCTGTGATCAGAAGCCTAGAAACAATGTTAATAGTAAATTACGTAAAATTGGCGAGCTATCAAGGCATCGGAATATAACAACTTAATTTTTGTGCCCTGAATTATTTAGGTTCACTACTTGAAGTAATTGTATCGGTGACGGTAGGTTCCTATATTTTATCGATTCATACTGGTACATAGGTTATTTTAGTGTTAAGGGCTGGTTTCTATATCTCATCGACAGTTCACTTGCCCTACTATCGGTTAAAATTTGACATAAGCTCCATACAAGTAATATCAAAATTAAACGGATGGTAGCGAGTGAATGAATAGTAAGATATAGGAACCGGCCTTCAAACGAATTTGTTTTACTGTTTGTTCATCATTCATGGTCTATTGATATGTGGACGAGTAAAAGGATATTTTTTATCCATGAAAATGAGAGATGGGAGTGTTATAATTCTATAATATTTATAATAAAACTGTGAAATAGAATTAAAAAAATAATACATATATCTAGATTATATACGTACAAATATAGATGATATTTATTATTGTCTATTTCAAACAGGACGGTATAGGTGACACCTGGCAGATGACAACGATTTGGTTGACCATAGATAATAATGTATATATAAAATTGGTAAGTCTAAAGATAATTACACGCCTATCTTTTTAAACATATATATTTTTATTTTAAATATAATATAATATTTACATTATCTATGATTCCTTCTCTGAACCTCTCCTTTTCCAAATCCCTTTTCTTTCGCGGTCTATTTAATTTTGTATAAATGTTTCCTCGTTTTAATGTTTCCCAAAAGTATATCTAAAACTGTCTCGCCTTCTATATTATGAAATTGAATACGTTGCATAAGCTCAGCATTTGTCGTTGGTTCAACGCTAACCGCGGAAGCCATTGAAGAAGAAAAAAAAATTCTAAAGATTTCACGTTCTGCATATAATGAGCCAATATTCGATTGCATAAAAATGTTTATGGGTATATATTGAAAAATAAAATAAAAAACTCGAAATGAATCAGTTCAAGATGGCGGTTGTTTGTAGTTCCATTTTCTGCCATTTCTCAAATAACTTGGTACGTCAATATCTATTTCAATAAATGAATACAATTTTTAACATCATCTAATATACATGCATATTTTTCACTACTCTGAGTTAGTGCGTAACTAAGTGTTATTTGTATATAATTAAAATTAGTGTCTAATTCATAAGTTAAGTATATAAGATTTACGTTCTATGGGCCGTGTCAGCCATATCGTTGTATTTTAATAGACAGTAAAAAATAAACGTCATTATGCACACTTAAGTCTTTATTATCAAATAGATAATTAGATGATTTATTATAATCATATGAACACACAATTTTGTGAATTTAGATTAGATCACACAGGTAAGGATAAATCTTCAGTGCTCATACAAATTAATATTATAATAGAAACATTGACTGAATTGTGGTAATCAGCTATTTTTACAATTAGATTAATATACTCAACTTCAATTTAAAGATGGTTCTCGTTCACTATGATTAAGTTTGCTGCAGATAAATTCAACTAAAAAATAAATGAACGAGAGGCAGTAACCTACAATTAACACAATAAAACAACCGCTGAAGTGCTGCACTTTTAGTCTATCAATCTCATATACTTTTGTCTTTAACTTAAATTGATTTTCGTTCATCAGATATTTATTGTAAATGTGTTGAATAAAACCCCCTTCATATATGGCTCTTAAGATCTTATTCATCGTACCAGTTAAGGGTGAGAATTTTTTAAAGAACATGACCGTCGGACTTCTTACAATCTTTTCAGGGAGGACTTGCAAATGCTTGGATCCATTGTATTTCATTACAGAGTGTATTATTATGTCTTTGTGTAGCGCCAGAACGAAGTCAGAATTGCCATCCAATATTTCATCCAAAATCTGGAACGTATCAGCAAAATTTACATTTGTCCAATTATCAAAAATTTCGTGGTTGTCGTGAAAATATTCTCTGAACGACGGCATTCCACCATACGAGAAACAAAGGACATCGCTCCAATTATTGAGTTTAGCTTGATATACATTATGTTTAAGAGAAGAAATGAGAGCAGCTTGATACGCAGATCTTATAATGAACGAAAACCACACCCAGGTGCATATTAAGATTTGGAAAACTACCCTGTTAGACATTCTGGACACTGGCATTCCTAAAAATATTAACCACGAGTAAAACAGAAGATTCTGCTTTAACGAAACAATCTTAAAAGTCTTTATTAACTTTCTACAGATGTTCATTTTCACTACCGTATTTACAAAAATGATTCCAATAAATATGAAAAGTAGCATGACACGAATGTTGTTTTTTAAGGGATTTACAATCTTCTCCCAATAAGGCCTCAGAGCGGGATATTTGGCAGCCCAAACTATGTCCATTGAGTAATACGGGAAAGATATTTGGAAATTGTCATATTTGTGAGAAGTCAGTGGTGCCAAACACATAGAAGCGTGCGCGCGGGAATTGAATGCATCTCCCAAACAGCCAGTCCAACTACCATTCTCATAATGACCCGTATCGTATCCATTTTCTGGTTTGCGCATTATCAGCGTCGCATTCATTAAATTGGCCACAAGCTTTATAACTTCACCATCTCCTCCAGAAGGATTTGAGGCATTTTTGTTTAAATACATAAATGGAGGTTGTTCTAAAGTAGAAATATAGAGAGGGCACAAATGAAAATTTGAAATTTTTTCATAGAATATTGATTGGAAGCATGTGCTATTCTTACATTTCGGCGCCCAATCTAGCAAATCCGGTTCACCATTTATACATTTTCCAGGCTTGATGATTTGGTATGAATATACCAAAGGCTCATTATTTGTGCTCTTCTTCAATAAAACGGCACTAAGAATGTAATGTTTGGCTAATGTTTGAAAAATTTGTCTTTCTTCACATGTATGTAACTCTGAGGAAGGACATACAATTATATATTTGCCACTAATATCATATTTTGCAAAATCCAGAAAACGTACTGTCGCTATGATTTCAGTTGACGATTGCCCGAATATCACAAACTGAGGAATTTGGGTTCTGATGTGGGGTAGGAATCTGCCCAATTTAACTATAATAGAACGATCGTAGCTTCTTAAAAATGAATGTAAACTGTAATCATCAAGAGCATTGAACATAACAAGCGTGGTGTAACGCCATTCGAAATTAAAGTATGCAATTGTAGCAGCTAATATACCTAAACTTGACAGATCCCTAGGAACATCATTTAAAAAGAAATCTGTTTTATTTGGAACAAACTGCGTGTCCATGGTTAAGTTTAGAGAAGGAACAAACAAGACAGTGTTTTCCAAAGATTTCCTACCTAAAACTAAATGATATTGGTAAATTGAAAAATGGAAAGTCAATTTAATTGTTTTGTGCCTGTAAATAGTAGGTACGACAGGCTATTATTTTTGTAATGCATTTTTGGTTTACGATTCAATTACCAGGTATAATTGCAGATTGGGATGCGATAGGGTCAGGGTGTATAGTAATTACTTCAATTGATTATTTATCTAGATCTGGAGTTATCTTTTTCCAAAGTAAATTTCCATAAAAAACAAAAGTACTGAAACAGTCCACCCCAAAAACAATATTGCATAACAACCAGTGTAGTGTACTAATTTGATCGCCTCCGGATAATTTGTATTTTCAAACAGGGTTTTAGTACTTGTATGACTCTTATATAGTTTATCGGAAAACCCCGCTTCTGTAAGATGACTCATAATCCGATTAACAGAGTCGACAAGTGGCGAAAATTTCTTGAAAAATATAACTGTTGGTGTACTTGATACTATTTCTGGCAGGATATGGATGTTTATTTTATGTTCCTTTGAAATAATTTTAACAGTTGGTTTATTAGTTGCTAAAACAAATTTCATTCCTCTCGATATATTAAAGATTGTAGACATAATATCTCGCACTTTAATATTGATCCAGTTACTATATATTATAGGATCATCAATGTAGTAGTCTATTAAAGATCCGGCACCGCCAAAAGTGTATTTGGATGTAATAACTTCATCCAATGTTTTGAAGCCCTCATAACAAAATCTTCCTTTTAGAACATTTATCAAACGTACTTGATAAAAAGTTCGTAGTAGCAGACAATACCAAATCCAAATAATTATTATAAACAAATGTGTACGTTTATTCGGTAATCTTGACAGTGGTATTCCCATGCATGCCATCCATGAATAAAGTATTATACAATTTTCACATCGATCTATTTTAAGTGTACGCCTAACTGATAGCCATATTTCGCTCTTAGTGAACAAAGCGCATAAAACAACCACCGTGAAACTAATGGTCAAAGCTACTAGCGCCGAAGGTTGAAACGGGTACATCAATTTTAGTGCTGCAGGTTTCGTTGACGGTGGATGTGAGATCCAAACGATATTAACAGAATTATATGATATAGACATTTGAAAATTTGACGCTCTAGTTGCTGTGAGAGCTGATGAGGTCATGGAAAAATTTGCAAAGTCATAATACACGTCTC
This sequence comes from Dendrolimus kikuchii, assembly GCA_019925095.2. Taxonomy (NCBI): domain Eukaryota; kingdom Metazoa; phylum Arthropoda; class Insecta; order Lepidoptera; family Lasiocampidae; genus Dendrolimus; species Dendrolimus kikuchii. The sequence goes on from CM034395.1 coordinate 14,860,306, forward strand.
CCAGCGATCCAGACCAAGTATTATTGCGTTCGAGTTTCCCCCAATTGTCACCATATCGAGGTGTCATTACTTTGAGATGAGCATTCAAGCCTTCAGCAATAAGGTTTAAAAGATCCCCATCAGTGCCTGTTGGCTTTCCGTTCACTATATTCATATATGGTTTTTGTATAACAGTCGAGGCTATAATTTCACATTTATTTAAATTTTTTAACTTCTCACTAAATATATTAGTGTTTTGATATGCATGAGTAATATTCTTTATTTTAACTGGAATATCAGTTTTGCAATTGTTATCATATAACGGGTAATATGTATAACCAGTAACTTCTTTCAACTCTACTTTTAGGTAAATGACATTCGTGATTTTATAATGCCAAAATGTTTCTATTGCTTGAGTTTCTTTGCAATCTGCATGAATGTTTGAAGTACATAATATAATAAATTTACCAGTATTATCAAATTGGTATTGCATCATCCAATGTAACATGTATTCAATATTTGCGACGTTATTACCAAGGACTACAAATTGTCGTGTTCTGCTTGCGAAGTTAGGACGAAACGAACCTCTCCCAACAATAACGTTGCTTCTATATAAACGTATAAATTCTTCAGCACATATAACTGTTGTGTTGAAAAACACAAAGGTAGCATATTGCCAATTATAGTTGAAATGTGCAATTTTGGCTGCAACTGCAATTAATTCATTTGACGCGAATAATGCACTTATATTCGTAGCAAAACTATCGTTCTTGATACACATGATGACTGGAACTGAAAGTACATTTGATGTGTTGAATAAAATCAATTTGCTAAATCAAATGTGAATGTTCCAAGAGTCACTTTCATATCTTCGTAATTTATCAAAGCTAACAGATAAGTGCCTGAAATAAAACTGAAAGGTAATGCAATAAAACTGATATGCTTTTTTCATCGTTGTTTTAACAGCATTTATTCTAAGGCTAATACACCATTGTGTAATGCCTGTTATATTAACTTTTTGCTCTCACTAAGCGGCGTAAGGTGTTTCTATGCGAGTTCAAGGTCGGGGATGAGACTAAAAAAATATTTGCCGACTATGAGACTTTATTTTTCGAATAACACCCTTTGTATTTGCTACGAGCTAAATTAAACTAATAGGTTGGGGAAAAAGTTTCTTCGCATTTTATATAAAAATTCAAAAAGTTTTTTTATAAAGTTTATTTACATTTGACTAAAGTATGTAGGTGCCATTTTGTTGGATAACTTTTTGCCATCTTGTAGGTAGGGACGTGATCCCATTGCTATAAAAAATTTGGGGCTTCTGATCAAAAAACTGCGACAAGTGGTTTTGGCAGTCCTCTCGTGATGTTAACCTGACACTGCCTAAGGAATTCTGCAGAGATTGAAACAGGTGAAAGTCTGAAGGTGCAAGGTCAGGACTATACGGCGGATGCATTAACACCTCCCAGCCAAACTCTCGTAATTTTTGCTGAGTGGCTAAAGATGTGCGAGGTCTAGCGTTATCATGGTGCAAAACCACACCCCTTCTGTTGATTAATTCCGGCCGCTTTCTCTCAACTTTTTGCTTTAATCTCATCAGTTGTTCCAGTACAGTTCAGAATCGATGGTCCTGCCTGGCGGTAACAGCTCATAATGAATAATGCCCTTTCAATCCCACCATACACACAGCATCACCTTGTTGCGAGTTAACCCGGGTTTCACCAGTCTGTGAAGCCTGACCGGCCTTTGACCACGATCTTTTTCGCACGTTCTTGTCGTACGTGATCCACTTTTCATCACCAGTTATCAGCTTCTTCAAAAATGGTTCGGTTTCATTACGTCGTAATAAAGAATCACAAATGAGTACACGGTTCATTAGGTTTCTTTCAGTGAGCTCATGAGGCACCCAAATATAGAGCTTTTTGTGTACCCAACTTTTTTCAACTGCGTCAAAACCGTTTTGTGGTCAATTGCCAGTTCTTCAGCTACATCGTAACTACTAATATGCCGATCTTGCTCCACTTTTTCAAAAATGGCATCAATTTTGTCCGTAACAGGGCGACCAGAGCGACGTGCATCTTTGATATCAAAATTTTCGGATTGAAAACGCTTAAACCAAATTTGCGCTACTCTCACAGATACTGCATTAGGTCCATAAACATCACAAATTTTTTTCACGGCTTGTGTTGAATTTTCACCTTTTTAGTAATAAAATTTTAAAATGTATCGAATTTCTTCATTAGATTCACTCATTTTAACAATAAGAAAAACAAATGAAAATCACACATTTTCCTAATTAGAATTTGGAATTGTCTTCTTTAAAATTAAAACTTTTTAATGATACCAAAACCAGCCAGATACAAATGGTTTAGCCAAAGAGATCTTATTACAAGTTCATACATACTATATGCGAAAAGACTTTTTCCCCAACCTATTATGATTACAATACACTGGTGATTGGATGTGCCAATCTAAGCGGACCTCGGTGTCCAAACTTCAGTTACGGCAGAAGATTTTTTATCCCTATATCCGTGTTGAGACGACTTCGCTCGTTAGACAAACCAAGAGTAAGTAAGAGTTAGAAGGTCGCGGGGACCATGGAATATACGACCTGATGATGACGTGGCGTAATGTGTTTATGGGCGCCACTCGTGGAGTCGGGTCCACGAGAATCTAGGTGTTGGGCCAGCGCTAAGAATGACATGCTAATCTTTTTAGCTCATAATCTAGGGTCAAAGACGGGAAGGATGACGAACTCACCTAATAAGGGTGATACTATTTTGCATCAGCTATTGATAGTATGATGTTGGACAGCTACACCTCGGGTGATAGACTGCCAACATGGAAGAGACGGTAGTATTAATGCCTGGAATGTAAGAAGAATCTGAACACCAATGCAAACAAGAGAAAGCGAGGGTCTACAGAAAATACTACATACCTGATGACAAAAGAGTCACACGGACACTAATTACTGTTTAGATGTAAATAAACATCTTATCTTATCTTATATCAACCTAAGTCCACTCGCGCTGCTGATTGGACAGAAATGCGCTACGGAGGTGCCAACGTGCCTTTTAAGCGATGGAAGGGGTGCAACCAATTAGAAAAGAGCACCTCATATGGGCTCGGAGGATCGCCTTATATGAAAATCCAAACGCAGACCTTACGCGGCCGCAATGAATAACGACGCTGTGTGGTCGATTTCAAACTGGGAAAGTATAATTGCGCAAACGCGGCAATTACAATGCCACATGCATCTGCTACACCTGAGATAAGGTGTTAGTGACCGTTTCACACAGATTTAAGCGATGGATTTGATGTTAAATACATTTTCGAGGTATTCAGATAAACCAAATTTTTTTTTTTCGTTCAATCGATAGCGATACATATTAGATATATTTAATTAAATAACAGAGTAAATAGTTCCAAAAAAAAGGGATGCGGTTTATCTATATAAGTATATATACTTCGACAAATGATACAGTATAATTATAAAAATTGGGAAATAAAACCTTATTTTTAAACTAAAGAAGACTGTATTGTACTGAAATTATAACTTTCATTAGTGGACGAAGTGGACAGGCACGATCCTGGATTTAGAGAAACTGGCGCCAGGCCGGACGACTCCTGGAAGTCTCTCGTCGCTTCGGCCTTAGCCGTCGCCCATAGCGACAAAATCGTGATAGGCGGTAAGAGCCCGATTGAGCCAGATTTACATTATTTTATACTAGGAATCCTAAAAAAAACCAAAATATCCCAATCTCAAGAAGTACTCCACGGATCTTTAAATAAGAAAATTGTAGTTGAAAGTATTTTTTTAATTATATTTTCCACCAGATAGTTAAGAAATTAAATTTTATAAACCATCTTCACCTGTTCTCCTGCCAAAGCCAATACGACTCAATATACATTGTAACCTATTCGTATCTGTGGAGGTATGCATGCGCAGAAAATTTATCAACCCTTCAATAATAATGTAAGTTTGCGTCGGCCGAGCTATTGATCCATAATTGTTTTTTAAATAGTTAGAACAACACGATCGTCAGATCGTTTGATAGGTAAATTTCGCAAAAGAAAACAACGCACGTAGCTGAAAAAAATTATATTTTATGAGAAATTATAATTTACAATATTTCATACAGGCATCCATCTTCAGTCGGAACTTAAGCTAAAATTCTCACAATCTCACGCAAAAGGTAAAGCAACGTTAGACTATATTATAGTTTTAGCAATATTTCTTGTGAAGTCATCGCCCAACCGTAAAAAGAAACAGGTTTGGACCACACCAGTACACGAATTCAGTTCATTCGTAAAGAAGATACGAATTCCTGGCGTTCCTTTAATTAAAGGAAGCTATGCGAAGCGACGCCACGCGAACTATCAGGTTCGTCGCAGTCAAAACTTTACAAGTCTAAATATAATCAACTCGCTTTTCTAAAATAAGGTCAAATTGATACAACTACACGTCATTTTTAAAGCTGATTTCACATTGGCTTATTAGCCATACGATATTTCGTGTGAGCTAGTTTCTTAAGCTCTGTTTTGTAGTTTAATCTACCGAGCGTTTGTTTAAGCTCTTGTATTACTGATTGGTTGTCGGTTTCTTTGCTTAAACGTAACGAATAGGAGCACAAGCTCCTATAACGTATGTTGCCCGATTAACGAGTCGCACATCTACATCGATATGCGTAAAGATGCCTTTGTAGTCATGGGCATATATATATTTAAAATTAGTAACTACATTGAAGTTTATTATTAACGTTTACGTTACAAAATAGTTAAGATTTGTGCGTAATATAAAAGACATGCCCTTTGACAATTGTGCCGCCGTAACAGGCGCCGCGTCGCGTCGCTTCGTTCATGATATAGGGCAGTGACCCGCAATGGGCGCTAAAACAAATCCTCAATATTGCTGTACAATTGCACAAAACAAATATAGATTGTATGTACAGGGCATACAAAGAGACTGAAACTTCAGTGGATAATTAAACAACAATAGAAAGTTCGAATATTGTGCGCTAAGTTTCAATTTCACATTATTTTGAGCATATCAGACAGATGTTTCTTAATTAAAGCATAGAGTTTTGCTATTGACAATGTCTGCGTCATGTGCATAGCCATTAGTGAAAAGAAAAACACTTACTCGTATAGGAGAATAGAAATTATAGACACAACAACAAATAAGTTAATACAATAAGTTATATCATCAAAACAGAAACTTTGTTTCTTACTATACAATGAACAAAAACTAAATTATAACACGAAGCAACACTCTATATTAAGCATAGCATCATAAAATACTCTTATGGAAAAACAATTATAAAAAGTATGTATATTTTTTGTGCTTTACGTTACGTTACGATACGATTGTATGCCAATAGCAAAACTTGGCACTGCACTGTCAGCTCATTTCACTCAGCACATTTAGACCCAAATGTACAATATATTACATTAATGTGGTAAAAGCTTTCGTGCAAAAAACATCGGTATCGGTTTTTACATTTCACGTTTTCGCTTTATTTCTCATCATCGGGTTTCTAGTAAAAAAAGTTCATATCAAATGCATCAAAAATGTCCTTAAAACACTAACGTAGTAACTCCCTAGTGTCGACGTACTGCTAGCTGAATGGAATTCTCATACACGGGTAACATTAGGAAGAAACCAAATACACCAGACCACTGCGTACACAAAGCCTACAGTTAACGTAAAACATTTTGCGTCAAGTCAATTTGTGGAGAAAAAACGCCATTATTAAATATAAACAGCTTAAATAATAACATACATAATTATATTCAAGTAACAAAAAAATCCAATGTACAAAAGTAACGAAATCTTTATTTAATACCATAATAAAGTTATAAATCTTCCAAGCTAACAGAACAAACGGTAAGGATATATTTAGGTATTTCGATTTTAATCTGCAGGTAGAGAGACGGACGGCGGCGAAAAGAACGACCGACTGTCATTCAGCGGCAGTCGTTCATCGACCGATTATCGCCTGACAGCGGCCGGTCGTCCGAAAGCCCATCGTTATCCGGCAGTTGACCGTCGTCCGAAAGTAGACAGTTATCCGCGGCAGTCGACTGTCGTCCGAAAGGTAGCCGTCATCTAACGACAAACCATCTTTAGACAACCGACCGTTATCCGGCGGCCGATCGTCGTCTGTCATCCGACTATCGTCGCCCGTTATCCGGGGCTTGATCGTCGTCCAAAAGACGACCGTTGTCTGAACGACCGACCGTCATTCGTCGGCGCCGTCGGATGTGCTGCATCAACCCACGGCCGACTGAGACTTCTTTACGCACGTCAATTCATTACATAACTTAAATAAATAGTTAATATTCATAAAACGGAAGCATCCCGACATATACGCCAATGGGAAGTCTCAGTCCGGCCCGTGAGAGCGGCACACGCACGCCTTTGTATTGGACTAGTTTGTTCAAATCTATCCGTTTGGACATAATAAAATGTATACTAATGTAGAAAGATATTATGGCAACAAACTTTACAAAAATCCTAAAACAATGACTAAAAGCAGCTCACGGCGAGGCCAAGACTCGCCATGACTTTTAAAATGCACAATTTAATATTCACCGATACAGACACATACATAAATTGTGAATAACTTCATCATAAAAAAACATGTCAAAACCTGACTTCTCGTGAAGCGGGCCGCGTCCCTTCCCCGCCCGATGCTAGTTTAGGTTAAATGACTTACAATCTATTCTTAGTTTCTCATTAAACAATTTAAGTTGTGAAATAAGTTTGTCCATCCAATCAGTTTTTGAATTTACATACACATTTGTGATAAGGTGGTATTTAAGAACGTGTTTTTAACACCATCACAGATTTGTGTCGCTTACACGAGGTTGTACTCCTTTAGATTGGATTGTAGGATTGTGTCCTTCACTGCGGCGAACACGAATCGGATGTTTTCAGTGTCTGTGAACAAACGAGCGCACATTAACAACTTTGCATCTAAAATATTCCTATAAATGTATACCGAGCTGCTATAAAATTGCATTACAAAGAACTTACGTAGACATCTCACTTCAGACTCTTCAAAATTACTGCACCTAAAGTTTATTACCAAAATCTTTGCGTGTCATATATTTATTAACTGTTTACATAATTTTGGTTATATAAATATACAACAAAAAATATCTTTATATTATTGTAAAATTTCAAAATATGTGTATACCGGACCAGAAAAAGGATGATAGACTCATTAATCATTTGACGAGTTACTGACTCCACTTGTCGTGGGTTGGTGTCATCTTGACATAAATGTCAAATTTTAAGGGATTTTTTGAAACAACGTGTTTTTGAAATAGGCAACATTGACTGAGCTTACTAAATTAAGCAAAATTTTGGAAGCATCAGAACAGTGTTTCTAATTATCAAATATGGCAGTTAAAGACGCTTCAGTTAAGGAACTTTTAAAAGCTTTGAGCATGGTATAAATTAATATAATTATATAGGAACGTAAAATGCATAATATACAAAACTGCTAATATTTGATATTTACTACTGGTCTATTGGTCAACTTTGATAGGATCTTCAAATCAACTCAGTGTTAGAAAGATTGATTACCTTTAATAATTTGTTAGTTGTTTTATAAATTTATATCAATAATGAGGACACATTACAAATAACTTTAATTATAAAACATGATTGTTTATAAACGGGACGAACAGATTGCTGTTGAATTGTACTGGGGTATGTTGTTTTGCGTGAAGCAGGGTAATGATAAATAAAACATGCAATAAAATAAGAAAATAAATATTTAATACATTAATAAACAGTTAATTTACACAATTTAAGCCAAGTTAAACTCTTTGAGGGCAGATTGCATGATTGTATCCTTCACTGCACAGAACACAAGTTTAATATTTTCAGTGTCTTTAAAAACATCCAAGGCAGCATGCAAAAACAAATATAAACAAAATTATACGACAACCAACAATAAGCGTGCGCGAGCATGACATTTCCTTTGTGTAACTGTAGAAAAATAATAGAAATGAAGAAGAAAATTATTCTCTATTTTATAAATAATTATAATTTTTTAAGTACAATATGCTCCCCTAACGGGAAAAATGTGAGCTTTGTAAAATAGGACGTCATCTGATATATCATATGCACCTTGTGCAAACAAACAGATTGTTAGGTAATGCAGATGTCTTGATGGTAAAATTTACTTTGTTTGCTACATGTCGTTAGTATCGTTGCTTTGTAGTCTTACATGTGTAATGTTTATCTAAAAATTCTTGATTTAGATACTCTGTTTGAATATAAAATTGTAAATAAAGTTATCAAGACTGACAATTTTGGTCTGATCTGGTTTAAAATATACTTTAAATAGTAAAAATTGGCTGAAAATTAGTTGTGTTATTCTATATCAAATGCGAAAGAAGACTGCTTTGTGGCAGCGTCTAGACATGGAGCCACCCACAAATTACGTTACACGCATTTCATGATTTTTTGACCCCTCCCCTGTCCTTGTCACAGTTGGTCACACTCGTGAGACTCCTCCCTACCTATTGACATCACATATTTTGCAATTTTATATCAAGAAATTATTAAATTAAAACAGTAGTTCCGTAATTAGTTTTATTTGCATATATTTTTTTTAAATAATTTAAAAATAGGATACTTTTTATCCTGAAAAATGGGATAGTTTCCGAGATAAAAATATATTAGTCTTACTGTTTGTTATGCTTTTACGGAAAAACTACTGGACCGATTTATTTGAAATTCGGTATACATGTAATTTTAATATCGAGGGTGGACAAGGAATACCTTTTATCCCGGATAATGGGATAGATTTATGTAAAGGTTATCCCAAAAAGTGGGATAGGTTTTTTGTGATTTTCCATTTTCGTCATTTTAGTCATCTTTGTCCTTTTTGTCCGATTTGTCCTTTATGTCCGAGTTGTCCGATTTGTTCGATTGGTCCGATTTGTTCGAGTTGTACATTTTGTCCGATTTGTCCGAGTTGACCGATTTGTTCGATTTGTCTGAGTTGTCCGATTTGTCAGAGGTGTCCCATTTGTCCGATTTGTCCTTTTTGTCCGATTTGTTCGATTGGTCCTATTTGTCCGAGTTGTACGTTTTGTCCGAGTTGTCAGATTTGTTCGATTTGTCCGAGTTGTCCTTTTTGTCCGATTTGTCAGTTTCGTCCGATTTATTCTTTTTGTCCTTTTTGTCATTAATGTAGTTGTTGTCATAGACGGGGGATAGCTAAATATAGCTAGGACGGTTTGAAATAAAGGTTGAAAGATTGGATAAGACCAATCATTTCTCAAGTTTATAGATATAAACATTCATCATCTATAAAAAATGCGATAGTAACTCGATATGTCTTTCCATTAAGTTTTCACGGAATACTACTAGGAATACTGGATCGGTTTTGCTGTAATTTTGTTTAAATTTAGTTTTAATACTGAAAATGGACATAAATACTTTTCATGCCCGGAGATGGGATAGTTTAAGTTAATTAGTTAGTTAAACTCAAAAAAATTGTGTCTATAGCAACTTATAGAAGGTTTATAATACATGTTACTTTTGTTCATTTAATAATTGTATATTTTAGCTATTCAGACTTATTAGCATAAAGTTATTATGTAAAAATAAGTTGAAACGCGTAATTGTTAAAAAAAATACATTTAGAAATTCTATTAAGAAAATACTTTATGTTCGTAATAATTTATTACGAAAATACTATTGGCATTAAATTCAAAACGTGCACACACAAGCAAACATCTAAATAAATTTGTTAATTACAAAACACATAGCTCCAAAAACATATAGCCACATATATACTACACCAAAATACACCACAAAAATATATAAAATAATAATACCTTTAACCTTGAAGCATGCTAGTATTTCTTGAAACTCAAATGATTTAAATGTTATAAATAAAAATGTATGCTTGATTATTTTTATATTTATTTATGCTTGATTACCCTTATATTTGCAGAGTATATACCCTTATATTCGCTATGAACTGGATATGAGATTTAAATGTAATCTGTTATCTGGTTATTTTTTATTTTTAGTAGAAAATCATATCAGAGTGCAGTAATTTTGATGTTAATATGATTTTGAAAATGATTATATTATAGTGTCCTTAGTTACAAAGATGAATATTTTCAATCGGTATTTACGCTAAATCCAAAACAAGGAAGATATTTCACGTATCAATAAGTTGAGCTTTTATCGTAAGTAACATTTGGACCTACGTATATTATTTGTTGCAATTTGTTTTCAGACTTTCAGTTTTTGATTCAGTAAAATTTATACATACATAACTTCACGCCAGTTCCCTTGCGGGGTAGGCACGAACAACAGAGCGCCATTTAGGCTTATTCTTACATACCTCACTTGCTTCTTTGACATTCATAACTCTTGTCATGCACGCTCGTCTGTTCTTAAGGCTCCTGACATCACCTTCTGCTAGTACACGATCAATTTGATCATGGAAGGTGTGTCGTGGCCTTCCACGACTTCTGCATCCATCCACTTTTGCATTGTAATCTGTTTATTCATTCTTTCATCATGCATTCTTTCCACATGCCCGAACCACCGGAGCATTCCTTTCCTTAACTTCACCCCGACACTCTCTTTCAGACCAACTCTCTTTCTTACTTCGGTATTACGAAGTAGTAAGTAAAATTTATGTTAGATAAAAACTGAAAGTCTTAACTCTTAAGCTCACTAATAGCACATATTATGTGTCCGTGATGACAGTGCTGAATCGCGTTTGTGCACGTGATCGTTTTTGTGTTGTTGTCTCACTCTGTTTATATAGGATTTATATGATTTGTATGAAATGGGTATATTTTCTTGGTATATTAAGAGATAGGGATAGTGTTAGTCTTGCGGCTTTTTGGTAATATCGATAAAAGGGTGAAGGGTTAAAACAAAATACATACATACATAACTTCACGCCAGTTCCCTTGCGGGGTAGGCACGAACAACAGAGCGCCATTTAGGCCCATTCTTACACACCTCACTTGCTTCTTTGACATTCATAACTCTTGTCATGCACACTCGTCTGTTCTTAAGGCTCCTGACATCACCCTCCGCTAGTACACGATCAATTTGATCATGGAAGGTGTGTCGTGACCTTCCACGACTTCTGCATCCATCCACTTTTGCATTGTATATCTGTTTAGTCATTCTTTCATCATGCATTCTTTCCACATGCCCGAACCACCGGAGCATTCCTTTCCTTACCTTCACCCCGACACTCTCTTTCAGACCAACTCTCTTTCTTACTTCGGTATTACGAACGCGGTCCGCGAGCGTCACTCCGCAGATTTTGCGCAGTGCTCGCATCTCAACCTCAAAACAAAATAATAATTCAAAATACCTTTTGCAACAAAAAATATACTTAGATCAAATGTTAATTATGATAAAATGGCGGTAAGGACTCAAAATGATACACACATGTATTTTCAATAATTTTGTAAATATGAATCAAGTTCTAAGAATTAATCGTAAAAATGAAACTTCTGTTTTTTATTGTTATAATAAAACATTACATGATTTTGCAATACATAATGTGATAAATCACTTAAGTGATAAAAGAATAAAGATATTAAATACAACCGACAATTATATTGAAAACCATTAACAACTATTATTCATTCTTAACCAATACTATATTTTTGTTTTTAAATAAACTGCAACAAATCAACATATTTTTTACCTTATCGGTAGAAATATGACATTATTTGTATGGAGTTTATGGCAAATTAATGGATAATAAAATATAGAAACCCGGCTGTACCATCATCTTCATCTTAGCATTAAACCCCGGTTGCGTTCGGAGCGTTTACCTCGAAGCCTGGGTTCCATTTCTCTACTTTTCTTCTCCAATTCGGCCGGTCTTCGGCATCTCTAATTGCGGAACTTCCTCCAAAAGGTGTGTCTTATTAAATATCTATCTGGTATCTCAAGTCTATTTCAAATAGGACGGTGTGACTGACACTTCCATAAAACGTAATTTGTAACGTTAACGTAAAATATTCTATGAAATAAATATTAATTTTAATTACATAAAAATATATTTAATCCTGTTATTATATATAATCTTATACTTAAAATCACGATATTTTTCTGTTTACGTCATTTCTGCCATACCATCCTGTTAGAAATAGGCTGTAATAGTGCACACGGGTAACGCAGCCCAGCGGTCCTCGACACGGTCACTGTCATATTCTCCTTGTTCCGTGAGTGATACTCTAAATTTCTACATTTCCTTCCTTTCCTAATCCCTCCCCCTAGTCATTCCCTCTGCTTCCCCGAATACCCACAATATGCGGGTTTTAGAAGGTTTTTACGGTAAGGCTGTGTATGGGTTTTTTTTTGTTGATAGACCCAATGTGCCACCGCTCGGTAAAGGAAAACTGGAACTTGACCACTAATGCCGGAACAAAACTCAAGGTTGTTATAGGGGGCATACTCTAGACCGGGGGTGGTAGCCATCCAGAGGGGAAAATACCCTACCACCTAGCTATGGGTTGTTTTGTCGCCTCTTACGACAGTTCGGCTGCAGGAAATTATATTATTTCTCCTTTCCTGCACGGATAAAAAGACTACTAGCCAGTATTTTTATCCATGCAGGAAAGGTGACGCAGATCGGCCCTACACCTGCAAGAAACCCGCCTATGTATCAATAAGATAATTGCTTACCTGTCGCACAGGTGAAATGCGAATAGATGATTTTCTCCGCGTCCGGATTGAGGTCTACGAACATCCGTAGTATGAACTCGCGCGCCGTGTTCGCGTCGCGCTGCGGACCTGCGTGACGTCACATAAACACACACTCAAACAACTAGCCCAACTACTTAGCTCATAGATACAAAAAGATTTAACAATCTCCATTGGTTAACAATAAGATTTTCATTTGGTGATATTTTCTGCACATTCTTGACTAAGAATCTATTTAGAGACAAATATTATTAATATTTATTAAAAGACAAAATAATATAAAATTTTCTACATCTTGAAGTCGGTATCAAGTAAACCATAAAAATTACTATACTTATATTTTGCAACATTTTGTTGTTATAATAGCGTATATGGTAATTTTTATGGTTTGCTTGGCACCGACTTCAAGGTGTTGTAGAAAGTGTTATTTTTTCTTTTTAGTTACTCTTGAAGGCGGTTTCTTTTTTATTAGATTTTTTTATTTTACACTTTTAAGTTACCTACATATATGGTATCCCTAATAAGGTAAGTTTCTCGAATGCGGCAACGATAGCTGGTGAAACTGAAGCGTATTCAGAAATTGTTGAGCGCAGCTTAAATGTAAATTATGTATATACACTTAAGAACCTCTAAGAAAATTTGTATGCCAGAAAATGGCGAAACATGTTCTCATTATACAATAAGACCTTGTTATCCATGTTTCATACAAATCAAGATTTCATTTACCGAGTACCGTCTAATTTAAATTAATGAATTGTCGCTAGGACATGCTGGTCAGTTAATAAATTTTATATCAGTTGGCTCTGGCACTCGCCGGCTGCTGCCGCAGCGCGGCTCGTGCATTTTCATTTACAGGAAACCAACTCCGGATCTCATAAATCAATTTATGCAGTCGTGCAGTTTTCGTTATCGTTATTGATTTTAATTAGGTACCTACTTGTTTTAGAATTTTCATAAACTTAACAATATTTTTCAATACGTTTTCTATTTGAGATTTTGAAAACCTCAAAAATTTGTTTTTTCAGTTTTTCTGCTATATCTTCGGAACCTAAAGTCTGCTAGCAATAAAATTTACATGAGACCATTTTGACGCTTTGCTAAATCGAACGAAACAACAGTCATCAAATTGGTTAAGAAACAATAAAATTATGGTAGATCATACAAAAAAAAATCGACGAATTGAGAACCTCGTCCTTTTTTCAAATCGGTTAAAAATAGCCTAAAAAGAGCTGAAATTGTCTCCTTGGTACCTTGGATACGAGGTGTGGAAAGAGAGGCAGAGATCGTCAAGTCCCCTAGGAGCAGGCATATGCCGCGATCGAGCTGCCAAATAGGCTACCGATATAATTTTAACACTATCAAATTATTATTAATATTTTCTTATTGCTGAAGCACAGCAGACAGGCTGACAGCCCAACTGTGATGTAAAGTGGTTACCGTCGCCTATGGACATTAACAATACCAGAGGTGCTGCCAATGTGCTGCCGGCCTTGAAGGAGAAACTGGAACCTGGCCACTGATGCCGGAACACAACTCAAAATTTTTATATATATATTTATCTACTACTAAAACTACTTAAGGCATTAAAAAGGCGTTCTTTATTTATGTAGTTTTTCTGTAAACGTACATTATTACCATTAAGCTCTAGCGATAGACCGGCACTGGTTGTTGTCAACTAGAATTTGTGGACATTTTTTACAATTAAACTTCATACAATATTAAATTTCTCTTTTTTATATGAACAATTTTAAGTTTAACTCTAAATAAACATTTTATCTTTTTCGCTATAGTTAATCAAAATGAAAATATAGCACGAAATTCTACTATTGCGTGCGCTGTAACCACACCTATGACCTTTTCCTTGTTTTATTATAGTTTATGTTAATTATCCATGACCATGACACAGCTTTCAAAACAATAAAGATTTATAACAAAGCGATCTATATTTACACGCGATAAACAATTGTTTTTGATTTTATAATTTCAAATAATAATTAATTATGTTTCATTCTTTTCAAATATATTTCGTACTTAAGCTTTTAATAAAGATTGCTGGAGTAAGCCTCAGTTTTGTATATACTTGTTATATATCATGTGACAAAACTGTAGCTGTTGAAAATGTTACACAGTGGCCATAGATCTTCCTTTGTAATGTATAAGAGCAACAAAAGAGTTTCTGTTTACTTTATTTTAGATATTCTAATATAAAATACTTTTGTCTCTTGATAAACAAATACATATATAAAAAGTAGTAACATTTTTAAAACTTGTAATAATTTTAATTAAACATTGACTACATCAAAATGGGTAATTCAAAGTATTTAACACATTTAAAACATTACAGTACCAATTATAGATAGAGTTAGTGTTATGTTTCCAAAAACATCTTGAGCATGTCACCTTGACATGTCTAGATGGTTTTAATAGAAGAATTAAAGAGGGATCTAACCTCGTAATGGTTAAAATGTAGCAATAAAATACAATAAAAGCACAGTATGTCTTCATTTAACAACTACAATCTCTTATGTTCATATCAGGTCACCTATATCTACACAATTTCAAGGAAAAGTCTATTATGGCTGATAGACGTAAGAACAAACATAAATTTCGCCATATTAATATTAAAACAGTGTTAGTTTATTAGAATGTTCATCAAATATTTAAATTACACCAATGGAGATGGTTTTCTTTAACACACTAGCTTATGTGTGCTATAACCTAGCAATGTCTACAATACAAATATATTTCTAGCATAAAGTTATGCTTTAGTAAATCTGTCAACCTGTTGCCGTTGTAAAATGCGAGTAGCACGACCTATCCGGGTCTGGATTCTCTTTCAAATACTTCTGAAGTATAAACTCACGCGCAGGTATCGGGTCGCACTTTGGACCTAGTTTTTCATTAAATTTATTCATATGTGGCCTCTAAAGTGATAAACCACAAACGTCTCCACTCCGCTGAGATGAGAATGTTGAGATGGATGTGTGGTGTTACAAGAATGGATAAGGTGAGAAATGAGTACATAAGGGGATCTTTGAAAGTTGCACCCGTGACTGAAAAATTGAGAGCAAGACGACTAAGTTGGTATGGGCATATAATGAGGAGGGATGAGTCACGTGACAAAAAGAATGTTAAACTACAAGATGGATGGGTACAGATGTAAAGGTAGACTAAAAAAAGATGGATGGACTGTGTGAAGGATGATATGATGATTGTGGTGTGACAGATGTATGTCAGAATACAGGAGTGTGGAAGGAAATGACATATTGTGCCGACCCCAATTACTTGGGATATGGTGAAAGAAAAGAGAGGCGTCACTTATAAAAATATCGCTAAGCAATGTTTAGCCACTTAACTAAAAAGCCCTGATCAATGTTTACCCTTCGTTCACTTACAAACTTGAATTGTTTGTTGCTTATCTAGGAGGCATACAGTTAAATGAAATCTGAATGGTAAATATTGTTGTAAACCAAAATAATCGACTAGAAAAAGGACAAGTATTGTTATCAAAACCACCTACTTGCTTCTTGGCCATTGCGTAGGGCTAGGTGTTGTTTAATTTTTACAGGAATTTATGGGGTACTTAGCCTCCTAATTCTTACGATTAAAATCTTATTATTTCAAATACGAATTAATATTTGTTGAAATTAAATATTTTAGTCGCGTAACAAATTTATCTGTGGCCTTTATCTAATTTCTTATATATCTCTTCGTTTTATTTGTAATATGTCATCCCCATAAACCTAGTCCTGGGGAAAATTTTATAGGAATGGATAGTTAAGCCCTTCTGGCATGTTCAAGGCGGATTGCACATATCAATGATCTCAATGCGCAGGTTTCCTTATAACATACTGCAAACTCATCTATACTAATATTATAAAGAGGTAAAGTTTGTGACGTTGTAGGAAGTAATCTCTGGATCTACTAAACCGATTTAAAAAATTCTTTTACTGTTCGAAAGCTACGTTAACAGGGAGTGTCATACGCCATATAACATGACGCTATATACCACAGGAGCGGGACAGACCGCGGGTGAAACCGCGCCGGGCCGCTAGTTAGGTTATAAAAACTATGTAGCTTATGTGTTTAGTCAGTCCTAAGTAATTTGAATAAGACATTGTTGCCTATACATATAACATGAAACGAATAAATTCCATTTAATTTCTTCCTTTAAATGTCTTGATCTCCTTTTACAAATTTATGAAGTTCATTGAAATACTCCAAATTCAAAATAGGTTCCCCTGGAGAATATTTTTAAAAGCTATACAACGTATTATCGCTGTTTAAGGAGAATAAGTGGCAAGACACCCCCAGTAACACTTACAACTAAAAATTCTTTACTTGTATGATACAATATGTTTGCAACATCAGGGAAATGACTTACTATTGTTGTAAATGTCTACAACATCACATAATTTGTCTGATTTATGTGAAAACTGAGACAATAGTTATAAAATTATAGATGTGAAATTTAGACAGTTGAATATATCGGTTATAATTTTAACTTTTTTGCGAGAACAATGTGTTTGCCGATTAAATAAAATATTGAAAAAAATTATTCAAGCCAGAATTATTCAATAAATATATTTACACATACCGTCATATTCTGGGAAGTAGTCGACGAGATGGGAGTACATAATTTTCTCTTCAAGCAAATCCTTTTTGTTGAGGAACAAAATAACTGACGAGTGCTGGAACCACGGATACGTAATAATAGTCTTGAATAACGCCTTTGACTCTTCCATTCGGTTCTGAAATATTTTCATCAACGAAATTAAAGTATTTTATATGGAAGTATCGATTATTTGATGAAATTCATGATACAATCACAAAAAAAAGCCGTGATAGCGTTGTGATTAACGCACTCGTCTCAAATCCGCATTTCAAAAACAGGAATAAATCAAAAGCTTGTAAGAGGTCCTGACCGAAAGCATACACCGCTTTTGTCCCTGCTAAACCTGGGATAATGTTACTGTTAGTACCTGTATTGCGTAGATTTAGGCAAGGGTTTCATGAGTTCTCTGAGATGCGACATTGTTAATGACGTTAAACATCGATAGATACCACACTTATACCTATCATTATACATTAATATAGCTAATATTAATGGCATTCTTTTTTTATACTATAAGTTGTATTTGGTGACTCCAAATGCAACTTATATTAACATAAACTCAGGTGTAATAGAGGGATATAGTAGATTGTTACACAAGGGAGTTAAAAGTTCGACTGCCTACTATCAACTACTTCAATTAAATAAATAAATCGGCCAAGTGAGTTTTAGACCATGCACAATGAGAGGTTCCAAGGAGACGACGAAAAACAAATGACAAAAAACAGCGAACGTTCATTACCTATACTGAACTCTAGCCAATGGTTCTCTAGGACGTTCATTCCGCATGCGACCACGATCTGGAGGGAAGTTCCCGACGAAGTTTTCCCTTTACGACGACATGGGTTTGTTTTAAGAAGGGCGTTATAAAAATTCTTAGAAGCAAACGTCCATATATGACCTTCCATCAGGTGGCCTGCCTGTCTGCCTGTTTCAGGCAATAAAAAAGAAACACCCTCCGGATAGACAAACAATTGGCGGATTTTATAAACACTAACGAACGTTTAAATGAATGAAATATACACACTCACCTCGTTTTCAGATTCAAATAAAATTTGATCATATTCACTAAGTGCTACTAAGAATATGATAGATGTGACGTTTTCAAAACAGTGGATCCACTTCCTTCGCTCGGATCTTTGGCCCCCAACGTCCACCATTCTGTGGGGAATATCACAATTCATAAATACTATCAGTGAGTAATACATAAGTTAACCCGTAACCCGTATCAAAAAAGTTTATTTTGGACTAATTAAATATGCAAAATGAAGTTTCTGTTAAGTTGTGACATTCATAAAACATTTAAAACGGTCATAGAGAGAAATAGCAAGATACCTCTAGTAAACTCAATCTCTCATAAGGAATACAGAATAAACTTTGTTTTCACAATAACCATCTAGCTAGTTTGATTATAGTTATGTCAATGACCAACTAAAGATCAATCTTAAAAAGACTGCACAGTTACTTATTTTCTTTGATAAACTGACTACTACACAGTCCTATGTCAAAATATAAGAGCCACACAAAGTTTAGAGCACAGAGATTTTTATATGAAAAATAATTTTAGGGATTTAAGCAAAATTTTAACGTATTTTGTTTCAATAAAACATGTTTTAACAAATATAAATAAAAACTTTACTACAAGTAATGATTTATTAATCTTTGTCATTCAATTAATTTTTAATCAAGTAATATACTAAA
This sequence comes from Dendrolimus kikuchii, assembly GCA_019925095.2. Lineage (NCBI taxonomy): Eukaryota > Metazoa > Arthropoda > Insecta > Lepidoptera > Lasiocampidae > Dendrolimus > Dendrolimus kikuchii. Next base: position 14,879,319 of record CM034395.1, read on the forward strand.
AGAAATATCCTTTAAAAACAAAGCAATCCATTTAACAACATTTTATGTTCTCAATGGCCAAAGAAATAGGACAGTAAGAACAAGGTATTAGTTGTCGAAAGGAATTTATGGAACTAATTCAGAATCTAGCATACATTATTATTATGTAAAGGCCAAAATATTGTGATTACTGGTAAAAGGTTAATTGTGAAAATATTAAAAAAATAAACAAAAAATTCCCTAACCTAAATCTTATAGCCAGCTTCTTTACTGCTTCAAACCAACTAAAATGTAACAAAGGACAAATTAACTAATGTCTGGTCATGGTAAAACACCTGATAGTGATATTTTAGAAACAAAAACTAATATTGAAAGCACACATTAAGAAATATCTAGACAATCCATCACCAAACAAGTATTATCCATGACCGAAAAAAGGTGAAAAGCATGTAACTGGAAGAAAGTAGCAAGGAAAGCAAAATCGAAAGCATGTGTACAAAAGAATTTATGGTAATGATTCAGAATCCTTTATAAGTTTACCAGTTAATTCAATTGATACCGATTCACGATCTGGAAATGGATCTCATATTTAAAATATATTAATTGGGATTAAAAAGAAAGTATTCACAATGTAAATATCGAAGTCTAGTCAATATCTTTTAATTTTTTATATTATAACAATAATTTAATCTATTTTTAAACGATTCTGAATCATGGGACAAATTGATTTAGGTTCAAACACCAGGTCGTTGGGCAGGATCGAGTCGTCTAGCTTTGTCCAGCAGGGTCACGCTGCATTAATCATACCTAAATATAATCCCATCAAGATCGAAAGGATACTCGAGAATGCCAGTTGTTGGCTGTCGAGCTCGTAGAATATCCTGTTCAGTGGGCAAGTAATCCGCTTTCTCGATCCTTGCCAAATCGCTTAAATAGCTGAAAATTTCATGCAACCCTAGTAAAATGTGAAGCATACATGCATTAGTATTGGAATTTCCTGTAAGGCCAAGTTTATTGTATACACAAAGGGTTACAGTTTACAGCAAATTCCCAAATTATAAAGGTACTCAGACCATAGTTGTGGTTACAAATGAGGCTATACTTGTTGCATCAGCTCCCTTTGTATTTTTAAACTGACAGTTTTTCATAATACACATATAGGTATTATGAGTCAGAATAAAAATACATTTAAAGCAATGAATTATATACAGACATTGAAACATATCCTTGATTTGTAATACCTGAAAAGAAAGAAATAGAGAAGTTCCCATGAACACAGACGGACATGCAAGTAGAAGCGAAGCATGCACGGATGTTAAATTTTGGCGTATTTTACCGAAATCGTATCTCCTCCAAGTCAAATGGGTATTCAATAATACCCGTTGTTGGTACTCTCACGCGAAGAATGTCCTGTTCGGTTGGTAAGTAATTTGGTGCCGCCACGCGGTCAATCTCCTGCAAGTAGCTATAGAAATTTTTCTTCTTAGTTTTGGAGTCAAATATGAAAATGTAACGTTTATAAATAATTTCGCAATTGTTCTCTTTAGACATTTTTTTGGAACCAGAAACAATCCCGTATAAATTTCACCGTCATTGCTTATATTCATTATTGCTACAATGTAATCCAATTTCTAAGTAAATTAACCTTAAAATATCCTCTAGGAACCTTTTTATATACTGTTATACCCTGTCCAACGATTTATTTTATTTTTACACAAAGCTGACAGTAATTTTCACATATCACAATTGTCAGACTTCATTGTTCCAAGGGACGTCGTAGTAGTGGCGTTCTGAGTCATCTAATGCATATATATATGACTATAATCTATCGGAATCATATCTAAATTTAATCATAATCAATCGTATTGAAACGAAAATAATTAATTAAAAACAAATTAACAGAGCATTTATTTAGATTTAAAAAGTCATACTCTTGCTTATATTTTATTTACGGCTTATTTATTACGCAATGTTAACATAGAAGCTCGATTTTTATATAAAATCGAATTGATAATACTTTAGGGCACCACAAATTAATCAATGATAAAATTAACCGTAGAACAGGGTACAAATACACAGGGTATAAATATTAGATAATATGAAAAAGGCAATGTGGCAAAATTGTGTATTTACTAAGTTCACGAAGCTTTCTAATAGAATTGTGCAATGCAATTTACGTATCAGTAGCACAAAACTTTAGACTAAATTATTGTTGAAACAGAGTAGTTTGTAGTAGTAGTCGAAAAACAGACGCAAAAAATTTAACAAAGTTAACAATACTGATACTAGTTTTACTGGATGGAGTACATTATGTATTTGAGTTAGTAGATTAAGAAAATTGTTAAAAGTAACAAATATCTATAAAAGACCGACCATTCCAAGATTCCCAAGATTTTGGATTCTAGAGACTATGCAAAGTAATAATGGTAGATGGCAACTTTGAGATAGAGAGAGAAAATTTGAATTGGAATTCACTTTTGCGGTGTAGCGATGTGACAGGAGATAAGTTTTAAGGTATGAGTCATTGGATGTTACTACTCAATACAGATAACAAATTAAACACATTCACGTGACTACTCATAGAGTTACGGCATAATCGACATATGTAATCGATAATCATAACATGTATTGATAGTAAATCATAATGGTATGTATTATTTCGTGTTCAAATAATAAATGTTTTTGTTTTCTTTTATCCTATTGCAAAGAATAACAATCATTCTAGATTACGTAACTATTGGCTTCACAATTACAGTTATTCAGTTTGCAATATTTTGGATTAAAACTCTTATATTATTGACTTTGTTAAATATCTAAAATGTGACACACATAACTGAGATAACCGTCTGATAGTAAGCAATGTCACGCTTCTAAATTTCACCAACTTTATTGACTCACATAGATAAAATTGTAAGTAATTATATTTTTGGTAAGTTATATTGAAGTATATCAATTACAATCATACCAAAATATAAAATTGTATAATCTGTCTGTGATTTGAAAAAATACCAAAACTTTTTTATATTATTTCTGAATGCACTTTATATCTATGTATGTTAATTAATGATTAAAAATTAGAGATAGAATGCATAATAAGTTACTTGTATATTATATTGATATCAATTATAAACTAAAGGTATGATCCCTTATGCAGGTTAATCATTATATTAATTTATTTTTTATAGTCACTTTTGAAATAAACACAATCTTAAATTATTTTCTGGTTTTTCAGTTGCAAACTAGGCCTAATTAGCTTAAAAATTTTGGAAGTGAAAAGTTGAGTGTCGAATATAGTCGAAAAATAAAGAAAAATTTCTTATAAAATGATTTCTGTGTTAAACCTGGTATTATTTCCTTATTTTATACTAAAAGCGACTTAAAACTTCATTATTATCAATAGCAATAATGTACATATTTTCCTATATGACAGGATTCTATTTTAATCGAGACATTTCATACAAGGAAATACCTATAACTGGACCCAACATAATATGTGACATATCCCAGGTTATCATAAAGATAACATACCGAGAATTTTAGGATAAAGAAAGAAAATAATACCGATTGTAATCTAACCAAAGGAACATAAAAAACAAAGGAAAATATAATTGACATCTGAAATGTAAAATCTCGTACTTTATTACGAACAGTGAATTTATTGCCGTTTTTTTATATCTACAATCTGAGTGTAAGTCCCGTGTGAATAAGTGTAAGGTAAGCGTGATTCATTCTAGACCAGATCTCTGCTAAAATCATGGTCCAATGCAAACCAATACTATAATAACAAAAAAGGTCTTATACGGGGGTTTTGACCAGTATGTATTGCGAGATGGTAGGAACTGAAATAAGGAAGCTCGCGGTGGCGCTACTTCATAAATATAAGTTCCTCAGTGAGCTAATAGAGGACGTTGGTACGATATAGCTTACATTCCTTAGCACATGATCTAAGTCATGAACGTGGCTGTTTGAATTAAGAAACTTAAATAGCAATAGGGCCCTTTGTTAGAATTGCCAGCTATTGGAGTAAGTGCACACTCCATTTGAGACTGTCTAAATGATCTAGGAGACTGATCTGTATTAGCACAGTATGAAAGCTAGGTATGATGCATTAAGCTAAAGACTACTCAGCCATATGCATCAGAAGATAGATTTTAAAACTGGATAGCAAAGATATCCCATATTGGCACAATTTGCTTTGAATATGATTAGTACAATTTTATTAGCTGTGCTATTTTATCTGTTTAACAGAGAACTGGCAGAAAGTAGAAGGTTTCCTTACAGTGACAACCATTAAAATCCTTTTACAAACGGGTGACATGGTTTCCATAGTGTACTGTATTAGTAAAATACGCAAGTATACACAGGAAACGATATAATTCTTTGAACATATTTAAGTACGGTGGAAATTCCATTATCCAGCCCTGAGTTATACGCATTCGCGATTTTCCGTACTACCAACCGCGATCAAATAACTTTATACCTTCAAGAATCCATGCATGCACGAGTATGTCCGAACTTGCATTACAATACATACAATATGTTAAGCCCTTTAGACTAAATACATATTTTATTTCTTGATTACCAAATATTTTAAGCAAATTAAACTTAAAAAACCTTGGCGTTATATTTGACAGCGAGCTGTCTTGGCGACCTCATATCACCGAATTAAGCCGGCGGCTTTATCTCTCATCCAAATCCCTTAGAAGGTTGAGGAATTTCTTACCCACTACCACCAAAATTAAGCTAGCAGAATCCTTATTACTTCCTATCCTTGATTATGCTGACGCCAGCTATCTAAATTTAACCCAAGAACAACTTAATAAACTTGAGCGCCTCCAAAATTTTTGTATAAGGTTCATATTTGGACTACGCAAATATGACCATGTCTCTGAATTCCGAAAAAAACTCAAGTGGTTGCCAATTCGATTTCGCCGGAATACTCACATCCTTGCTTTACTCTATAGTATTTTATTTGTCCCTAGTACTCCTGATTACCTTAAACAAAGTTTTGAATTTCTTTCGTGCTCTCATAATTTACGCCCTTCTAATAAACTTAAATTGAACACTCCTGCGCATAACTCAACTTTTTATAACAATTCTTTTACTGTTAAGGCTATACAGCTCTGGAACGCGCTTCCTGTTACAATCAGACAAGCAAAATCGCTAGCGATATTTAAAACTATGATCAAAAAATACTACCTGTCGTTGGAATATGATATTTAAATTCACTTATAAACATTTATATATTTTGTAGATATGTATATTAAGTATATATCTATGTAATATATATATATATATATATATATATATATATATATATATATATATATATATATATATATATATATATATATATATATATATATATATATATATAATTTATGTATTTATTATTAAAATGTAAGTAGTTTGTACTATATGTTACGTGTACCACCATCGCCATTATCATCTCAATTCATTCCTGGGGTTGTCTGGAAGAGATCGCTTTTTAGCGATAAGACCGCCCTTTGTACATAACTAGATATAATTTTAGTCTTTAAGTTCATGTTTGTATTGGTGTACAATAAAGAGTTATCTATCTATCTATCTATCTAAACTTCACAAAGTAGATATGTATATTTCATGATTAAGGTTGCAAGTAATTTAGGAAAATAATGTGACATCTCTTAACAATTTCTTAATTTTAATGTAATATTATTACATATATTTAAAAATAAATATTTAAAATTAATATAAAAGAAATCTAAAATACACTTTTTACTTAATAAATGTGTGCGGTAGTGGTATCTTTTTTTGCTACCCGCCACCTAATAAACATTGATTTTTGTTACATAATTACTTTGTTTTTGTTGTTTTTAATAACTACCTAGCAATACGTATTATACAATATCTTATATATAACAATGAATCGTAGAAATGTATGTACGCACATAACTTGAGAACGACTTTACCGATTTTGATTAAACTTTTTGTGTGTGTTTGGGTGGGTCTCCGGATGGTTTAGATTTACAACTGGAACCGGTAGGTGGCGCTGGGATCGGGTTCTAGGATCCTCCTAATCTCCTGAGCCAATTTTGATGATTTTGTTTTTGTGGGTTTAAGTGGGTCCCAGGATGGTTTAGATTCACAATTGGAACCGGTAGGCGGCACTAGAATCGGGGCCTAGATTTTTATTTTTTCAGGGCAGGACAACGTCTGCCGAGACAACTAGTTAAGTATAAAAACCGCTTTTCTTCATTCATTCGAATATCCGGATTTTCGATTAGGTATCTGTTCAACAACAACAATTAGTCCGGTTAATCGAGTCTCTACGGTATTCACAACCCCACTGCCCATAAATTGCTTAGTTGACGCTACCACTAAGCGTCTCTGCCATTCTCATACTTCTTTTCATCCCCGCTATCGTGACCCCTCATTAGAACATGTGTGTTCACAAAGTCATGTTCTACATGACTTTGTGAACTGACAAACTTGTTGGCTTATAGTATACTAGCTGACCCGTGCCCACTTCGTTGGGCATCAGAAAAAAAAACTTATTTAATAATATCACAATCAAATACACCCTTTGTCACTCAGAAATAATGTAGCTTTCTACTGATGAAAGAATTTTCAAAATCCGTTTAGTAGATCCAGAGATTACCCCCTACAACGTCACAAACGCACAAACTTTACCACTTTATTTTTTGTTGAGTTTAATTACCATTCCTAAGTCTGTAATCCCAATCGGTGACTCAAACTAATCATGGTTCGATAAGCTGTGCGCTGAGGATGTAAGCCAAAAGCAGGCAGCTTATCGGATATGGAAGGCAGTTAGACAATGTCAGGATCCGCAAACTCTCGATCTAAAAAAGACATACAATGCCGCCACATGATCCCTCAAAAAGCGGCTCGAGAGAGTAAAGTTTGAACACATCGGCAGAATAGGCGAACGGCTTGCTCGCTTTCCTTCTGGAACGCGAAGCATTTTGGTCGCTCGCCAAAGCTGTCACCTCACACCGCAAAAGATAAAGCCGAACTCCTGGGCAACTCAATATCTTTCCGGCCAATTTGACTCTTGACGACGGAGGAGCAACCCCGCTTACGATTCCGCGGTGTGAGACCTCTATGAAAGAAGTTCGCTTTACACAGAAAGCGGTTCGTAGAGCTCTTAGCTCCCTCGACGTCAAGAAGTCGTCTGGGCCGGACGGTATAGTTGCTGTCGTGCTCAGGACTTGTGCTGCAGAGCTATCTCCAGACCTAGCTCGTCTCTTCACACTCTCTTATACTACCAGCTGTGTCCCGTCTTCGTGGAAAGTTGCCCTAGTTTATCCTAACCCTAAAAAAAGTGATAGGACCGACCCATCCAACTACCGGCCTATAGCGATAACTTCCTTGCTCTCAAAGGAGATGGAACGTTTCATCAAGATGCAGCTTTTGGGTTACCTTGAAGATTCTCAGCTACTCAACGATCGGCAATATGGCTTCCGCTATGGTCGTTCTGCTGGGGATCTCTTGGTATACCTAACACACCGTTGGCACCGAGAAGCCTTGACATCGCTAAGGCCTTTGATCGGGTCTGGCATAGGGCAGTTCTCAAGAAGCTGCCATCATACGGGATACCCGAGGGGCTTTGCAAGTGGCTATCCAGCTTTCTTGGTAGTCGCAGCATCAAAGTCGCTGTCGACGGCTGCTGCTCATCCACCAAGTCTATCAATGCTGGTGTGCCACAAGGCTGCATATCAATGACTTGTTGTTTATAGAGAACATTCATTGCTATGCGCATGACAGTACCGGTGACGCCAGATACACCAGTCGCGCCAATGCTCCTCGGTCGGTAGTAGAAGAGAGTCGGGTTAGACTTGTGTCTGAAGTAGAGAACTCCCTGGAGGGAGTTTCTGAATGGGGATGACAAAATCTTGTCCAGTTTAACCCCACTAAGACAGAGGTCTGCACAATCTTTGCCAAAAAGACCCCATTTGTCCCTGCGCCATAGTTCCAAAGAACATATCTTATTAGCTCCAATAGTATCGGGATCCTTGGCGTCGACAAAATGAACGACGTGCAGTTTCGAGGTCATCTGGAAGGCATGGCTAAACTTGCCTCCAAAAAGCTTGATGTGCTAAACCGGTCCAAGCAGTACTTCACTCCGCGACACAGACTTGCACTGTATAAAGCGCAAATCAGACCGCATGTAGAGTACTGCTCACATCTATGGGCCGGAGCACCCACTTACCAGACTGACCCCCTCGATTCCATCCAGCGTCGCACCATTCGTATCGTCGACGATCCCATACTAATTCTAATACTTACATTTTTAAACTCGTGTTATCTTTCGAATGGAATGTCCACATTGAATAATGCAAAAAATTATATAAAGGTATTGAAGCAGTCTTAAATATGAAGTAATTTATTTTGAGAAGGATGAATACTAAGATACAAATAAAGAGCCTCTTCTAGCGGCGGCGTTTTAATTAATTTTTTAAAATAAAAGAACACTTATTGTGGCATAACTATAATAGTTAGACATATGCTGTCGCGATACTTTTTGTAAATAATGATGTGTTCTGGAAAGTTGTAGTACATTATTTTATTCTATCATCAATAGTTTTCGCAGTGCACGCGATTTTAGGTAATTCTTTTACACCTTGGGTTACACTATTGGAGTTTTAGTAAAGATCCCTAATTGAAAATATAATAACTATTAAAAATATAATAAGAACTTTGAAAATATAATATAGCCTTTGTTAACCCGGTATAGTGTAGTTTGCGATCATTGAGAGAATTTTTTAAATCGGTTCAGTAGTTACGGATATTACCCCCTACAACGTCACAAACTCAAACTTTACCTCTTTATAATATTAGTATAGTTAAAAATCCACACGTCGATGTATTAATTCTATGATTACATCGACTACTTACACCTCTTAGAATGCATGGACCATAGTTAAAGCGCTGTCTGCTTTAAAGAAAAAAATTATTTTACCTTAAACAAATTGCTACCGTCATTTACATATTGTTATTATAGCAGGATAGCGAGTGTAATAGATTACTTACTATTTGGCAGAGTCAGTGAGTTGGTATTCTCGCCGGCGGTCGTAGCACTCCTGGATACCTGAGTCAGCCCACAGAGCCTTGATGGCCTCCACGTACGGGCTCTCAAAGGTGGTCACGCTCTCAAAGTCGATTGATGATATCAAGTCCGCCTTTTCCTGTAATTAGGATTAACAATATTTATTACATCGCAAACTAAGTTCCTGTAGTTTGTTTAAAATTCTAACATTTTTCATGCCATTAAACGTTTATTGTGAAGCTGGCAAACAGGTACACGGCCCATGTATTTATTGGAAAGTAGTTACCGTCACCTATAGACGTTTGCAACACCAGGTGCGAGGCCAACATGTTGCTAGCTTTTAGGAAAGGATAGAGGATCAAACAGGAAGAATGGGATATGGAATAGTAGGGATAGGATGGGGGAGAGAGAAGTGGGCCATCGGATCTCTCACTCATCGCACGAAATACGATTAGCTGAAGGCGACCCGTTTCGCGCCGATATTCTGTGAGAGTATGGTATCACAGCGATCGAACCGGCCCTAAAAACTGAAATCATGATGACGATTCCAACATGGCTCTACCACGTCGTTTTGTGGTTAAGTTGATATTCAGATTATTTAAATGGAATGTCAAGTTGAGAAAAATAAGCACTTCCGACGCCATGTATTTATTAGCTTTTAAATTAAGGTTTTAAAACCGCAAAAGCTGTTCGCGACATTTGTCATATGAACGGGGACTGTCATGCTCAAAGAATCGCTCGTAATTGGACTAGTAAATAAATGGGAATGTTTACTTTAAAGACGCTCCTAGTTTTGGTCGTCTAATGGAAGTCGCAGAAGAGCAGTTAAAAAAAAGGCAAGAACCTATAGTCGCTCACCTAAGCCTTTAATACTTGGAAGCAGATATGTGGAAATCTTTAGGCTTTTGTGACAACTGACACATGTCACTTGTTTTAAATATAACAATACAAAAATCATTTATTATAATAGTTAAATATTAAATTATATTGTAAAAATTAAAGGCCTCTATAGTCTAGTAGTGTATAGGCTCGATTGGTTCACTAGAGCTCAGAGGTTCCAGTTATGACTCCAATTGGTGCAAATTTTGTAAACTTTATTCTGGTCTGAGTGTTTGTTATTAGGATCTTCCTCAGAGTTAACCATTACAATATCTCGAACACAAGCTATTGTCTTATTTAATATAGGAACATAGAAGGTGTGTGTTTATGTGTGGAATTAATTAAATTATTAAATTTATTACAGAATTTCGCAAGTACAATATTCTGTAAGATAAAAATAAATTGTGAAGGTTATCAAATGGCCTTATTTAAATTTAAAACTAGGAGTGGACAACGCGGCTTTACTGTCTGTACGTCATTTAATATTTTTGTAAAATGTCGAACGATCATCCAGAAAAATAAGTCCCCTTTGTTCATCGCCTGTCTCTAAATTACTTATATTCCTTAAATCAGTATTAATTTATAGCAATTACAGTCACATTTATACAAGTAGTTTTATAATAGGACCAGAAAGATGATTATTTATATTACAATACTATCTATTCAAAAGCATGGTTTTGCGGAATTAAATAATCAATTAACAAAATAATTAGGAGGATATTTAAATACAGTTATTGACATGTACTTTCCTAGTATTCTTCTTCTATGGTAACGGCTATCTGTCCAATAGACATTATTCCATACATAATTAGTTAGGTCTCCGGTGTATTTCACATTTGCCACTAGAAGGCTATTCAAGTTTGAGCCTCTTCCGACTTCTACAATTCGATACCATATCACAATCATATTAATTACAATGTTCATGTCAATGAAATTATAACTTATATTTGTGCACTATCGTCCTAATTACAACATCTTTTTCACGTGAAAAATGTGTAGTGTAGTATCTAAGTGGCGAAATATGATGCATGTTAAATTTTTTGTGTGAACCTAATGCTAAAACCAAAACGAAATAAAAGTTGGCTCCAAATTTGCCGCCACCAAAATCTGCCACCCTAGTCTCCAGCCTACTCAGCCTGCTGCTAAATGTGCTACTGAGGTAGATACCTATTGTAAGCCTGCATCTCTTAGGCCAAATTGGGGAGGCCATAACGTTAAGAAAATTCATATAGTCTAAACTACACGCCTTTTCTTTCTTTAATTTTTTTTCATGATTTTTGTCCACAATGTCATGTCAATTCCATTAGGCAAAACTAAACTAAATCTATCTCGAGATTACTGGGAAGCTGATTTTTGAAAAACATTTTTTTTTTATCTGTCTATTTCCAAAGTAGACTGACTACACACTGAATTATGCCTATATCTATTTTATTTTATTTGTATTTGTTCAGCAATAAAACTATACCAACTTGATGGTAACGATTTTAAGAAAGTCTAAAAAAAAAACAATTATCACGTTAAGACACCTTCATCTAAATCCGAGTCCAGTATTAAGAAACACACCTTTATTTATCAAAAGTTCTTAGAAGCACATAACTAGTATGGCTCTTGCAATGCACGGGTTTTACTTGTGGTAAATACGTATCTGTGTGTGCATGAGACCAAAAGCAGTGTATGATTTTGGACGTCAAACTCGCAACTGATCTTTCCGTTATACAGGTAGAATATAATATATAACTAAGTTTTTTAATTGTATTACTTCAGTTTATAATATATTAGAATATAACTGCATGTAATTATAATATTTATACCTTATTTTTTCTTACGAGGTGAATCAAAGAGTTCTTGGAATCAATATTAAAAAAATTTAACATTTTTTATACATAATCTCCCTCCAATGCAATGTATTTACAATAACGCGTTTCTAACTTTCTTATTCCTTGCGAAAAAAATGTTTTTCTTGAGTCTCGAAAAACTCCTCTACGGCAGCCAAAACCGCGTCATTATCATGAAATTTAGTTCCACGAATTTCCTTTTTTAATTTTGGGAATAAGTGAAAATCACTTGGGGCTAAATCCGGAGACTATGGTGGGTGGTCAAGGAGATTGAGGCCAGCACAGCGGATTACGTTGAGCGCAACTTCCGATCTATGAGCGGGAACGTTATTGTGAAGAAACATCACGCCCAACGATAGTTTTCCATGACTTTTTTCTGTAATCGCTTCACGCACTTTTGGAATTAAATTTGCATAATAGGGTCCAGTAATCGTTTGGCCTTTTGGCATGTAATCAATAAAAAGGATTCCTGCACTATCATAAAACATTGAAGCTTTAACATACACATAAGAAGCAACTAGAAATTTGTTATTGGATGGAGAGGATGGTCGTTTCCAAGGCATGTTTTGTCTTTTAGTTTAAGGATCGAAATGGTGGACCCACGTTTCATCCATGGTGAGAAGGCGACGGCAAAAATTATCCGAATCACGCTGTAACGTTTCGAGATTACACTTAGAAATTTCCAAACGTCGCTTTCGTTTTCGTCGGTTAATATTCGTGGCACCCATCTTGACGACAACACCCATTTGAACACCAGTGAATCAATTAAAAAGATATCTTTACGATTTCAGCCATATATTTTACTTACTTTCTTTTAAAATTTTTTTTGGCCGCCTGGAACGTGGATCATCTTTACAGTTTGATCTACCTCTTTTAAATTAAGTCACCGAGTACGCAACCGTAGAATAGGGTACAGCATCATCCCCTAATGCCTGCTGAATGTCCGAAAAAATCCTTTCGTAGACTTTTTTTTCAAGCTGGGATATTTTATCACCGCACGTAACTCACTTTTATCCATAATTTTGCGTTTTAGCAACTCGTTGCACAAAACGATTTTTTCCGTGTGAATGAACTCACAAAAACAAGTGATAGTTGGCATAAATATTGTGTAATTGACACTCTTTAATTTGAATATCGACCTTCTCCCAAAGGTTGTATATATATGCACTTCTAAGAACTTTTTGATTCACCCTGGTACAAGATAAATTTTTGAGTAAAATTTTAGTTACATTTTGTCTTTAGACGATTAATATAAAACATTTTCTACTATAATATCTAACTTTAGATTAGGCTTAAGTTATCTAAGACATTTAAACACAATTAAGTAGTGTAATTCATTGCAAATATCCTGTTTGCAATGTACGAAAATGCTCTTCTATGGAAAAACAATGTATACATACATTTGTATGTATGTAAGTAATTACATGAAATAACACTTCATAAAATTATTATTAAACATTGTTAACATAAAAGTAAATGTATTGATGAAAAATTCTGTGAGTTCTAAATACTGAGGTTTTGAATGTTGATAACAGATCTAAGTACGATGTGACTGAGATTATTTTTTTCGAATAGATAATACTGTCATAATGATTGTATTAAATTATGGAATATATTTATTATTCAAGCTTGGACTTTATAAAAGTGTAAATAGTGTTTGAATTCCCAGAAAATCTGTAACAACGGATATTCACAGTACCTATTGAAATATTATCGCAAAACTTCCTTGATTACAAAATATATGAGTAATGTCATCTTACTTATGTGTCCATATTTTTACTATAATATAATGAGATTGTGAGTTCTCTGTTTGTTCCAGCTTGTACGATTTTTTATGTATTATTTGTATATTATTCTAGGATATGCCCACGACATCGTCCACGCTTGACTTGAAATTCCCGCGGGATTCACGGGACACAAAGTAGAATAGAATATACTTTATTGTACAAAAATGCTGCATAAAATCAAGAATATTAATATACAAGTACAATCGGCGGTCTTATCGTCCATGGCGAATTCTTCCAGACAACCTTTGGATGGAGTATAGGGAGGACAACAAAAATCGGTAGTTGCTAAACCAGCACTTGTACAATAATTCAGTTTATTAATTAATAAATAGTAATATATATGATAGTATATATACATAAATAAAGACACATATTATAAAGTACCGCAGTATTTAAAAAGAGAATGTAAGCTATGCTATCGTTTTAGTGAAAACTATGTCGGAATAAGCTAATTTCTATGCACCCGAACAATTACAAACTGCTCCCGGTAAAATTTCCGCGGGATTCCCGGGATAAAAATTAACGCAGATGTTAAGTCTAAGAAATTTCAGCCGATCAGCGAAAACCGCATCAAATCCTATGAGTAGTTTTTACATGAATCCCGAACAGACAAGAAAAAAAAAAATGCATCGTGTTTTCAATCGCTTATATAGTATATTTCCATTGGTTTTTTTTTTAAATAGATTAAATGTACAGACACGGCATGTTTAGAATTTTATAATATTATAGATATGCATTACTAAAATAGTGTCACTTCTAAACTGTAGATCCTTTTTAGGATACCGCGTCATTTTAGTAAAAAGGACTTCGTCTTCATAAAATCGTTATATCTGTATGTTTATTTATGTACAAATGAAAATAAACATATTTATTTCAAAAATTAAATGAAATCTTAAAAATGGTGACATTTGTGACATCACATTCATATTTTTAAAATTCTATAAGTGTGTGTTAAAAATAGTGGATGTTGATTATTTTTACGGAAATCTACATTATGTATAAACTACACTTCGCCGACTTTATTAAAAATAAATAATATGATGTTTTTATTTATTTGAAATTTGGCACTCTAAGAAGTCCTATATGCGTCCTTTAATATAGAGTAAAATTATCGAAAATGCATTTTTATATATTAAATAGGGACATAAGAGACATTTAATAGTTGAGCGGGGTCATGTCAGAAGCGTGCTCGTCGCGATCCCCGCTGGCCCAGAGGGCCACAATTCTGACCAGAATTCACCCTGACAGAGACAAAGCGGAAGGGGTGCGACGTCGATGACCTCCCCGGTGGCATGGTTGCTCTGTGGTCCGGCGTGGACCTGGACGAGCGTGCAAGTGGGGGGGTAGGAGTCTTACTCTCATCCCGCTTTTTGTCTGGAGTAAAAGCTTATTGTCTGGTGAACCCGAGACTTCTCTGGGTCCGCCTAAAACTGGGGATCACGCGAGTTTTTCTGGTCGCAGCTTATGCTCCCGTAAGCTCATCGGATCCCCAAGAACTCGAGAAGTTTTGGGAGACTGTGAGAGAAATTCTGGATCTGGCTGGAGGGAACGAAAGACTAATTATGTGTGGTGATCTTAATGGCTGGGTGGGGACCAAACAAGACGGCCTTGAGGCTGTCCTTAGACCCTATGGTGACAAGAGAGTGAACGATGCTGGTAGGACAATCATAGACGTATGCATGGAAAGAAACTTGCTTGTGTCGAACACCCTATTCCATCATAAGGATATTCACACGTATATATGGGGAATGAATGATCAGAAAAGTATGATTGATCTGATTTTAATAGATAGTCGCCCCCGAAACACAATAATGGATACAAGAGCCTACAGAGGCCCAGTCTTGAAACGGACCACTACCTGGTGATAAGCCGGTTTGTGGGCCTTTTCAAGAAGTGGAGACACTGACGAGTGCGTACCAATTTCGGGGAGCTTGAAAGAATAAAGTGTGAAAAATTGGAAGATGTTAGTGTAAGGAGTATGTATGCGCGCCTAGTCGAAGAAAGGCTTGCAAAAGCGGAATTCTCCGACTGAGATGTGGATAATGACTGGGATAGTATGAAATAAAGTATAGTGGAAAGCGCAAAAGAAGCATGTGTATGCGCGAAGAGGCACATAACAACGAAAGGTGATGAATGGTGGGACGCGGATGTTAAATCCAGCGTAGAGAGAAAGAGAAAAGCCTGGCTGGATTATGTTGCTTCCTTGCAACAGAATGACAGTATGAAAGAGGTGAAGAAAGAAATTTATAGCCTCTGCAAGAATGAAACCAAAGCTTTAGTGAAAGAGAAGCGTGAAAGAATAAAATTGAAAGAAGAAGAGAAGCTGACGGAGAACTTCGAGGCGAATACCAAACTCTTTTGGAGAGAGGTTATGAAGTCTCGGGGTTGTTCGTCAGCTTCCAGAATGGAAAGAATAAAATCTAAAGCAGGGGACGTTCTTGCTAACCCACAAGAGGTATTAGCGCGATGGAGTGAATATTTTAGAGAAATGTATGATAATATCCCGGATGCTGGCACCACGACTGAGTCTGTGACCGACTCCGAGGAGTCAGCATCCGAGATCACTTTGGAAGAGATCGAATGGTCGATACGAAGTCTGAAAAATGGAAAGGCAGGAGGAATCGATAGTGTGTCTGCTGAGATGATCAAATATGGTGGAACCTGCGTCCGGGACGCTTTCCTGTCCTTATGCAACTTGTGCTGGAGGACGGGAAAGGCTCCCAAGGACTGGAGGCGCGCTGTCATCATGCCCTTGTATAAAGGCAAGGGGTCACGTATGGAGTGCGCCAGCTACAGGGCCATCAGTTTGATCAGCACAGCATCTAAAGTGTATGCGAAGATTATTTAAAACAGAATGAGAGTTGTATCCGATGGATTACTGTGGGATGTACAAGGTGGCTTCAGAAATGGAAGGGGATGTATGGATCAAGTTTTCTCTCTCCGCAATATCGTAGAGAAGCAGCTGGCTATGGGTCGGAAGGTTTTCTGCGGTTTTGTGGATCTAGAGAAAGCATTTGACAGGGTTGTGCGGAAGGACCTCTGGGACATATTGCCCGGATATGGGATTAATGGCCAATTGATGCGTGCTGTGCAGTCCACTTACGAGGACTGTATGGCATGCGTGCGAGTGGAAGGCATCCTGTCGCCCTGGTTTGACGTCAATATTGGCGTCCGCCAGGGCTGCGTGCTGTCGGCTTTGCTGTTCATCCTATACCTGGACGATTGTCTCCAGAGAATAAGATTGATGGATGTTGGGGTGCGGATGAGTGATCTAGTTGTAAGCACCTTGCTTTATGCGGATGATGCCGTGCTTTTAGCCGAATCGCCATCAGAACTGCAAACACTAGTCACAATGATGAAAGAAGTCAGGCGAGAGGCTTACATTTGAATGCGAAGAAAACAAAGGTTATGGTGTTTGAAAGAGAAGAAACCAGAACGAATGCAAGGATAATGGTCGATGATGTTATGCTAAAGCAAGTGAATGAGTTTGTATATCTTGGATGTGCTTTTAGCAGGGATGGAAGGTACACCGCTGATATAGAAAGAAGAGTAAATTTGGGGAATAGTGTGAATGGAGCGTTGGGTAAACTTCTAGGCGCTAAGAACCTCAGCCAGAAGGCCCAGCTCGCCATACACAACGCGGTGCTGGTACCTACGCTCACGTATGGATGCGAGAGTTGGGTATGGAAGAGAGAGCATGAAAGTAGAGTAAACGCGGTCGAGATGCGAGTACTGCGCAAAATCTGCGGAGTGACGCTCGCGGACCGCGTTCGTAATACCGAAGTAAGAAAGAGAGTCGGTCTGAAAGAGAGTGTCGGGGTGAAGGTAAGGAAAGGAAATGCTCCGGTGGTTCGGGCATGTGGAAAGAATGACTAAACAGATATACAATGCAAAAGTGGATGGATGCAGAAGTCGTGGAAGGCCACGACACACCTTCCATGATCAAATTGATCGTGTACTTGCAGAAGGTGATGTCAGGAGCCTTAAGAACAGACGAGCTTGCATGACAAGAGTTATGAATGTCAAAGAGGCAAGTGAGGTGTGTAAGAATAAGCCTAAATGGCACTCTGTTGTTCATGCCTACCCCGCAAGGGAACTGGCGTGAAGTTATGTATGTATGTAAAAATTAGGGACCCCTAATAAACCTTCAATAACGTAACCCAAGGTATAAAAAATAGTGTTTTAGTAGGTCCCGGAATAGTTTAGATTCACAATTGGACCCGGTAGGTTGGCGCTGGAATGGGGTTCTAGATTTTTATTTTTTCAGGGCAGTACAATGTTTGCCGGAACCGCTAGTTAATTTATAATTAGGTATGTAGATAGTTTACAACGATCAGAGTTTACGCATCTCACTGGAATTACAACAAGTGTTCCGACGAAGTGCTAAAATTGGTACCAGCACCACAATATGACAATTGGAACACACTATCAGCGGACTGTTCTTCACGTTCTGGAGCTACTAGCTACGGTACGCAACAGACTTCTGGAACGGTTATCCCATGACCTAAAAGGGATAAAAAGAACCACAAATTTCCCACTAGTGATTGGGCTCGGGCCTCCTCATTTCGAAGGAAAGGAAAGTATACCCGCAACGTACGTGTAAAACGGGTTGGCGAGTTTCTAACTCCCGTGATCTCGTTATGCAGATTTCTTCACGATGTTTTCCTTCAAAATAATATTTAACGTTAGGTTTGAAAAACTTCCTAAACGGTGCATGCTAGACTTTTAATCCTCGGCATTAGAATAACTAGTATAGACGACGGTAACAATTTTACATTAGGTGGACCATAAGTCTATTTATCTGTTTCAGGCAGAAAAACTACGTAAAATGCTCAAGTCACTTAATCCAGTTGTCTAAGAAATATTCTTACTTAGTGAGCTATCATCTTATTTACTTAATTAATTAATCATAAATTTTAAAAGGAATCTTCAAGTAATAATTTTGATAAGGCTCAAGTTGAAAAAAAAGACAAAACCATCGCTGATTTATGATATTTAACCATTTTAAGTAGAAAACATACACTCATTCAACTATACTAAAGTATTTCAATTATGTTTAGGTATGGTAAAGTATACTTTGATCAGTTACAAACTTGAAATTCAAACACCTAACTTTTATTTTATATAGCAAATTGAAATCCAGGGTAGTACTTCATCAGTGGTTCATGAAATTAAGATATATTAGGAAACATATCACAGTATATTTTTCAATCTTCGCACCTTTCAAACTGCATGTAGTATGCAAGAATATATCATATTGGAATACTGATTAAATTTCTCTTATCATGGTGTAGCAATAGTCAGATAAATGTTAACAATGACAATATAATCTTAAAGAACATGTGTCAAAATAAGAAGTCACTTTTTTACACTTTGTTTTATCGCGATAAATTCGATGTTTTAATAAAAATGAGAGCATATCTTATTCTGAAATTTGAGTGTTCGAATTCTCCATATGAATATATGTCAGGATGGCGGTTATGGGAAAATTCATTAAGCATAATATCTTAGGTTCTAAGAAAATCGCCGACCCTACAGTTTATTTTAAAATTTGTTTCAATTATTTAAATGGCAATGGCTATATTCATTCGAAAACATATAAAAATATGATTAAACAAACATGCATACAAATAAATTCGAAGTTGACAAACTTGAAGGAGTACATAAAAGTTAATTATAAATACGCAATTTTCTCCAAAGTCGTAAATATCCGAAATATCATTAATGTTATATTTGATTCAAAATATAGATCAAGTGGTAATATATCTTATATATAAAATTCTCATGTCAGTGTTCGTTCCCATACTCCTCCGAAACTGCTTGACTGATTCTCATGAAATTTTGTGTGCATAATATATAAAATTCTCATGTCAGTGTTCGTTCTCATACTCCTCCGAAACGGCTGGACCGATTCTCATGATATTTTGTGTGCATATTGGGTAGGTATAAGAATTTTTCATCCCCCTAAATGTTAAGGGTAGTCCACCCCTATTATTTTTTTTAATTTTTAGATAAATTTGATTTTTTTAGGATACAACATTAAAAAATACATACAACCCTAAATTTTCACCCCTCTACGATCAACCCCTAATTTTTATTTGTTAATTATAAACTTTAATTTTTTTGGCAAGATTTTTAGTCTTATTTTGTCATGACTTAGAATAATAAAAAATTTATTACTCTTAATATTCCACCTCTCTACTATCAACCCCTATTTTTCCATCGCGATTTTTTTTTAACTATCAATCGATCAGTTATCCCCGCTAGATGTCTACCGTTGTCACCTCTCATCCAGCAAACATCACGGAGTAGGGATGATTGGGTTCCCGGATGGTTTAGATTCGCAATTAGAACCGGTAGGTGGCTCTGGGATCGGGTTCTATATGTATATAGAACCCGATCCCAGAGCCACCTACCGGTATATATATATTTATTGCAGGAGTTTAGCAGACAGGCAGACGGTTCACTTGATGAAAAGCGGTTACCATCGCCTATGGGTCTTTGCAACACGAAACGTGCTACAAATGCGCTGCTGCTCTCTTAAAGAAGACTGGAACCCGGTCAGTAATGCCAGAACACAACTCTAAGTTGTTATGGCGGCATATTCTTGACCAGGGGTAGTCGCCATCCAGTCGAGAAAATATCCTACCACCTGGCTGTGAGTTGTTTTGTCGCCTCTTACGACAGGCTGCCCGGCCGCAGGAAATTGTACTCTTTCTCCGTTCCTGCATGGATATAAATATCTACTATAACGGTTTTATTCATAGAGTTACAGTAAATTTGAACGGTTCTTTAAGAACCATGAAACGCGTTCAAACTTACTCTAACTCTCTATGAATAAAACCGCTATAATATGCATATTTTTGATTTGTGCTAAGAGACCTTACGTCCGAGACGTACCTTGATATTGTTAAACATGTAAATTTCAATATCCCTTTTCGGGCTCCCTTTTCAACATTCAAAAAAATATTATCGCAATGATAAAACGTTTTCGTCGACTCCTAAGAAGTGTTCAAAATTTCATATCTCTATCCTTAATTCCTGAGACAAAGTAGGTACCAGACTATTAATTGTACAAAGATAACTATTAAGCTAAATTAATTGGGAAAAATATACAAATAAACCAGCGTACTTCTTTTGTTAATCTTATAGGTACATTGATTATGTAAGATTTTACATGAAACTTGGTATGTTATTCATTAAAACTTCAATCTTCATTATATTTTAGAAGAGTCTAATCATATTTTATTGCAGCTATTTAATAATTACTATTTGAAGGAACACACCAAGAAGTGATGTAATTGTGCTGAACATAATAGAAAATTACATGAAAATTTTAAGGTAAGAAATCTATATAAATAAAAACGAATCGTAGAAATGTATGTACGCACATAAATTGAAAACGACTTTACCGATTTTGATGATAGTTTGTGTTTGAATGGGTCCCCGTATGGTTTAGATTCAAAATTGGAACTGGTAGGAGGCACTAGAATCGGGTCCTAGATTTTTATTTTTTCAGGGCAGGACAACGTTTGCCGGGACCGCTAGTTTTTTATAAAAAGAACAATTATCATGTCTGTATGTGATTTCAAAACAGATGCCAATTTAAATGAAAACTGCCATTTCTATGATGTGTAATCAAATGATTATTAGATTTTTTACCTGTATAATAAATAGTATTCCCTAGATATAAGTGGGTCACATGACTAATTAAGGGTGGTGCCCAACCTCTAAGCCTGGTGGTTAAATTATATCATGAAGTTATTTAAGCAACATATTTTATATCTGTGATTAAAGGCTACATGAAATTAAATATACATATCAGTCGCGCCTTAATACAAAATATACAGCAACTATCCATATTTTTTGAAGAATCTATATCAAACTTAATATGGGGAATAGTATGACGTAGATATCCTTAAGATTTTGTAAGAATACAGGTATAGGTCTTACAATTCACGAAGGCGAGCGGGCTTTAGTTGTAGTACATATATCTGTGTGTGCGTGAGACTTAAACTGGGTCTTATTGGACAGCACGCTCGCAACTGATCATTCGGTCAGACACGCATACTATCGCAATGTGCACTTACATGTTCAAACCATGAATTGCAAGGACTGTCACTTTAAAATTCTCATTTTATTCATGCAGGAACGGAGAAAGAAAAATTTGTAAGCGACGACAAATCAAATCACAGACATGTGGTAGGGCATTTACCCGCCCAGTCGGGGTCGCGGCGAAAAGCTCGCGTACGTCCCGGGGCCCCGACATATAGCGACAGGGGGATACCAAAGGGGTTTTAGTGGGTATTTCAGCAGCCAATCTGGCTGGCGAGTCTCACACTACCCCGCCATATTCTCCGTGCGGCAGGGAGTCCACAAACGGATTTCCCTTGAAGAAAAGGGCATTTGCTCGTCTGGATGGCTACCATTCCTGATCTCAAGTATTCCGCCAAAACAACCATTAATTACCAGGTTTCGGTCTCCTAGGGGACGCTAGCCACTTTCCATCGGGTAAGCAATGTTCGCTAATAAAAGATTATCCCCGCCCTGGGCCATTATTTGGCTAGAGAGGCGTGAAAATGAATGTAATCGAAAATTTCATTTTTTTGTATAACAATTAACACAAGGGAAAAGTGTGTGTAAAAATCAAAACTTAACTTTTTAGATTATTGTCCTGAAGGATGTATTTAAAATATATTTATAGTTTTACATACTTCTCATAGAGACTTGGTCCAATTGTAGATATTGTATTTATTTAGTTTTATCTAATAATAAAGTTTGCATCTATAATGATAATTTGCCTGTGTGTCTTCAATCTGATTCAATAATATTAGGTCTTTACATATGAAATTGGCGTTTTGTAAGGGAGGAACATAAAGTCGATTTTGTTTTAATATAATATATTTATTTAATCAAAGTATGTACCATGCTATCTATTCACTTCTGCCATTTCATAGGTAGTTCATTGATCTCTTTACTAAAAAAAACCATTCGGACGGGAATCAATAAAATCTTTGAAGGCGCTTTGGACTGCCCCATCGGAGTTGAATTTTTTCCCTTGAAAGAAGTTATCCAAATTTCGAAAAAAATGGCATTCCAGTTGAAGCTCCTGTAACTTGGTAGCCGTCTCTTGTGCAGTGTTTGGTCTAGCGTTGTCCTGAAGCAGCAGTGGCCTAGAACGATTGACCAGCCTCGGTTGTTTAGCAGCTAGCTTTTCCATCATGGTTTGCAGTTGCTGACAATAGTCAGACATCCGCCGTAATCGTCTGGCCAGATTTAAGAAAGCTGTAGTGAACGACACCGGCACTAGTCCACCAAACGCTCACAAATATTTTTTTTTGAGTCAATTTTAGCTTGGGGCAGGATTTGGCTGGTTCGCCAAGGTTCAGCCATTGCGATGAGCGTTTCCGATTATCGTTCAGGATCCACTTTTCATCACAGGTAATGATTCGATTTAAAATGCTTTTATTATTGTGCCGATTGAGTAATGTAACGCAGCAGTCGACGCGCGTTTGTCGGTTTGCTGCACTCAATCCATGAGGTACCCACCTTTCAAGCTTTTTCACCTTCTCAATTTGCTTCAAGTGTATTAAAACTTTGATCTCAAATATCTCCTCTTTAGTTAGGAATTCCAATTTAAAATTTATATAGTTATTTACTTATGCTTTTGTGTTTTGAAAACAGTAATTCATTTGTTTTTTCTTTGCGTCTCTCAGTTTACAAAATCGAAAACTTGAAATATCGCATTATTTACGAGTACAAGTTCCATCGTGGCACCAGTGCTGCCGAAACGGCTCGAAGGATTAATGATGTGTATGGCGGCGGTGTCGCAAAAGAAAACACAGTGCGTTTTTGGTTCCAACGTTTTCGTTCTGGAAATTTCAACCTGCAGAACAAGCCCCGTGGACGGCCGGAGACCAAAGTCGATAATGCAGAATTGAAGGCTATTGTGGAAGTGGATTCATCGCAAACCACGTCCGAGATAACTGCAGGCTGCGGTGTTAGTGATAAAACTGTTTTAATCCACTTGAAGCAAATTGGGAAGGAGAAAAAGCTTGAAAGGTGGGTACCTCATGAATTGAGTGCAGCAAACCGACAAACGTGCGTCGACTGCTGCGTTACATTACTCAACCGGTACAATAATGAAGGGATTTTAAATCGAATCATTATCTGTGATGAAAAGTGGATCCTGAACGATAATCGGAAACGCTCATCGCAATGGCTGAACCCTGGCGAACCAGGCAAATCCCGCCCCAAGCGAAAATTGACTCAAAAAAATTACTTGTGAGCGTTTGGTGGACTAGTGCCGGTGTCGTTCACTACAGCTTTTTTAAATCTGGCCAGACGATTACGGCGGATGTCTATTGTCAGCAACTGCAAACCATGATGGAAAAGCTAGCTGCTAAACAACCGAGGCTGGTCAATCGCTCTAGGCCACTGCTGCTTCAGGACAACGCTAGACCACACACTGCACAACAGACGGCTAACAAATTAGAGGAGCTTCAATTAGAATGTCTAAGACATCCACCATACTCCCCGGACCTTGCTCCAACAGATTACCACTTTTTTCGACATTTGGATAATTTCTTGCAAGGGATAAAATTCAACTCCGATGGGGCAGTTCAAAGCGCCTTCAAAGATTTTATTGTTTTCCATCCGAATAGTTTTTTTAGTAAAGGGATCAATGAGACCTATGAGATGGCAGAAGTGCATAGATAGCATTGGTACATATTTTGATTAAATAAATATATTATATTTAAAAAAAATCGACTTTATGTTCCTCCCTTACAAAACACCAATTTCATATGTAAAGACCTAATATTACAATCACAAAAACTGACAATAAAGGAAAATTTCAATAAAAAACTAACTTAGTGCATACACAGTACAGTCTATAATGCTAAAATGTGAAAGTCTGAATCTAATAACAGAACATTTGTTAGTTTTTATTATAATATATTAAACCGGTTTCTGGGTATAACCAATAAATAAATTATAACTGAAGATTCAAATTATGTGAGTCTTTAAAAATGTACACAGTTAATAATTATTAAAACACCAATATAATTGACAGCACTATCAATCTTGCTGACCATTATTTGCATAATATAAAAGAACAAATATTAAAATAACATCTTATCTTATTTTTAAAATACTATTATAGAAATATTTTAAAAGATATAAAATAGATAGTAGAAATTATATGATGATATAATGTTACTTTTAAAATATTATGATAGAAATAAGTTAAATTAGTTTAAATAACAATTAATTCACTATTAAATAGTGTACAGGTAAAAGGATTCAAATAGGACATTATCAAGAACCTGGTTTCCATTTAAAATCTATAGATATACTTCTTTTCCAAATTTAGTACACAGTTTATTAATGATACTTATTTTGGGTCATTTGAAACACTCAACTCTTCTACAGACAGATTCTCCAAATGTTGCTTTCAACTATCCTTTTGATTCCCAGTAAAATTGACAGATATATGCAAGATAATAATATATATATTATACAGAATAGTAATATTGTATTAGACATCAGTTGAACAGTGACATTGCTGTCATTTTTTATCCTTATTAAGGCTAAGTTTCATTAGAGACTTATAACAACCACATTCACTACCAGGATTTTTCCCGTTCCACCTCTTGGAATGGGTCATTGTGTAATAAAAAATGATGTCATTAGTGACATTTTCACCACTATCACAACAACCATGGTTGCCTTGTGGAATGGTTAACGGAGCATTTTAGGCATTGATTTACTAATGGAACATGCTGTAAGTAATATATTTATTTGTAATTAGATTGGATACAATTGTTATACAGATTATATACTAGCAGAAACTTTACAGTATGAAGTACAGGTCTACAACATTCATCTCCACTGGACCAGCAAGACATTGAAAACAAATATTATTTTATAATTTTATACTATTTATATTTTTTTCAATATCTTTATTTGCAAGAATGTAGTTTATACAGGTGTTATACAGATGTAGAAGCACAGTACATTCTACCACATAGTGGTGTACAAAAGGAATTAAATATTACAATAAAATTAAGATTATAATTTACATAAATATTCTAATTTATATAAAAAAAAATGTCAATTTTTGGTAATATGTAAGCAATTAATGTCAAGTGAAAAATTAACAAATAGATCATTACGATTTTCCATATAGATAATAACGACAAGCACTTTTTTTAAGTTTAGAAACACTATCAGCCACTTTTTTAAGACTACAGTGAATTTTCTTGAGGGTACATTTATAATATTAGTTGGCAAAGAGTTATAAATAAGAGGAGCCATATAAAAATTTATCTAATGACTACCTCCTTTTCCTGTTCAAGTGTGTAAGAATCAAAAATATAAAAGAATGTTTCCTGATTTTTTGGTAATTTTATTATATTGTTAGGTTTTGTCTGCTACCTTTGTAAATCCTTGACAGGTAACATAGCTTAGAGTTATTTTGCAAATATTTAAATTTAAGGGTATTTTCAGAAAGGCAATAAATAGATTTTTTAGAAAATACTGAATGAATAATGAATTCCAAACTTTCCTAGAAGATTCCCATAAAAACCCAGGAAAAGTAATGTTACTAAAGGCATACTTAACTACATCTGTTCTACTAAAGATGTTTAATAAATATAGAAACTGTCATATTAAGCAAGTCCTATCAGCACATGGTTTCGAAGTTAGGAAATATAAAAAGTCCTGGATTATATTGTTTTAGTACCACTGGGATTCAAATCAGCTAATTTATATACATAACATCACACATTAAAACACTTCTGGGAAAATTCTCATGGGATTTCCAAATATAAAGTATCAAATCACTTGCAGAAGAACTTAAGCTACCATTCTAGGGATATTGTATTGGAATCAGCTAATATTTATGTAATCTAACTAATTTAGACCATTCTCGGGAAATTTCCTGCAGGATTCCTGGACAAAAAAATCACACATTTTATTACGTAAAATTTGCTATCAATCAGTCAAAACCTTGCATTGTAATTCAAATTTTTTTTCAGTTTCGCAATATTACTCCATTCCAAGAAAATTTTCCACAGGGTTCCCATGACAAAAAGGAGTTCAGATTTTAAGTCTGAGAATTTGCTGTTGATAAACAAAAACCACATTGAAATCAGCCCAGTAGTTTTATGTGAATCCTGAACAAACAAGAAATCTAAAAAAATTGCATTGTGTTCTCCATTGTTTATATTGTCTAATCCAGTTGTATTTTTTAGATAGCTTCAATGTACAGACACAGCATGTTTAGAATTTTACAATATTATAAATATGACAATCAAGGAGTGACAGATAAGTTTGGGAAGCAATATGAACACCTAAACTTGTGATAACTGTAAAAATCTTCCAGGGTGTAAGTAATAAACCATAAACTTGAGCACTCACCAAGCAGGAGCAGTTTGAGTTCTCTTCGTGCATCGCGTTTGTCCTTCCGAAGTTGTCTCTCTATCTCTTGATTGATTCTTTTCTGTTCTTTGGCTTCTTCTGACATGCAGCACTCCATGATTCCTCAAAGCGGAGGGCCGCAATCCGTCCTCGCGCACGGAGCCCTGTCCTTTCGGCAGGCCTTTCAACCGAGGCACACCACTCCTAAAAATTACATTACTTATTACACTCACTGTAGCACGGCAATACACGACACTATTAGCTCACTAAATCACGTACCGACGCGACGACGCGCGAATAATCATCCGAACTAAAAACTATCAAATAGTAAAACCGACAATCCGGTCACTGGGTGTGGTGACTTATGATCGGTCATATACATAAACGCTTCTGTCAACTGCAGACATAAACACTTCGAAATCCGTTTATATACGAGCGTGGAACCTTGCGAAGCTATCGCATAATCTTGTTAATGTAACTAGATTCAAGAAACCTATGGCTATTCACCGCACGTGTGTATTAATAAGATTAAAACTGTGAGCAAACAGCGGATTGATGATACCTAGGTAATCTACTGATAACTAGAACGGCCTATGTCTAGGTTACGATGAGAGTTGCTGCGTCTCACTGGAGCGTTATAGACGCCTTGTAAATACACTTTTCCACGTATTACGTACCCGAATGTATATCCATAGGGCACGGTCAAATATTCCACTTCAAATTATTGCACTAATCACGATTAATCACTCAAGTCATACAACGTCCGCCTCTCTCAATATGGCGCTGAGAGATTTTGGGCGATGGGAGTTCTGCGCGTGCGTTATTTGACTATTAGCAAATAAAAAAAATTGGACCAAAATTGAAATAGGAGTGAAAATAATCTTGTTAAATCGGGAATCAAAACCAAATAGCATAAAATTATACTAATTGACTAATTGATAGTGAAAATAGATCTAATTTTCATACTCATCACATTTCAAATGACATTGACTGTCAAATGTCATTATTCATTCATAAATTTCTTGACATGAAATCAGTAGGTATTGTTGTACAATCAAATACCTACACCAATATCATTGTTGACAAATGTATATTAAATAACTTTCTTCGAATGAATTCTAGCAATAAAATAAAAAATATCCAAATCACTAGTCGTAATATTTAAAGTTACCGTAAGCTAGTTAAGCCAAGAACTTATTAAAAATATAATTATTGTCTGTGGTACAGAGATATTCTGCGCCCGTAGAACGTAAATTATTTTATGTAATTGAGTAGCAGGCAGTCGTAATCGATTCTTTATTAAAAAATATAATCGATTTAGTTATAAGACTGTTATGACATTGTATTTGAATAGAATATAATTAATAAATAAATATATCCAAAATATTGTAAAAAAACCTAAGGATTTGAGCATCTGAAATTAATTAAAGTTAAGTTTAGTCTATAATATTATACAATTTTAAACCTGCCTACACATTTGAGCTATTAAAAAAAACAACTGGAATAAACTATGAAAAACGCGATGCATTTTTTTTAGTATTCTTGTCTGTTTTTTGTTGTTCCCGGATTCACGTAAAAATATCGAGCCGATTTTCGTTGATCCATAGCAGTCTTAAAATTACACTACTTAAAATCTACACTACTTTTTTTATCCCGGAATACCGTGGGACTTTTCTGGGAATTATTTAAAATTGCCATATTGAAAAATAATTCGAATTTCAATGCAATTGATAGCAAATTTTATGTAATTGTATATCTATACTTCTATACTAATACTAATATAATATGAGGAGTTTTTGGCGGGAACTGAAAGGGGACGTTATGCTGTGCAGATTTATTTTCTAAAAATGTGTAAAATTACTCTAAAATGAACAATAGTTGTAGGATATTGATAGTTTTTGAGTAGTAATTATATGTTTTTGGGAGAAATGTGAACTATATAGCCAAATGTGGCTTTTTAATTTTTCACAAGAACTCCGTTGAATGACGTCGATTGTAGCCTACAATACAACGGCGCCTGGCTTAAAGGCCTAGTTGCCAAGCCTTAAACATAAAAAAAACTAATATAATACATTATAAAAAGGTAAAGTTTGTGAGTTTGTGACGTTGTAGGAGGTATCTCCGAAACTACTGAACCGATTTAAAAAATTCTTTCACTGTTCGCAAGCTTTTTTTTTTTTTAAGGCGGGGGAAATGCTATTTACGCACAATAGTGGGTCTTTTGCAAGGGATTAGACCATAGTTGATCATGAGGGCTTTCCCTTTGACAAGGGGCAATCCGAACACTAATCAAGCCAGCTTGTGTGGAGACTCAGAGAAGTTGCACGGACAACACCCACTACCCACTAAAACCACCCTCCTCCCATGTGCCCCGCGCTTTTTATGAAGGAAAGGCTGAGACTTAGAACGTAGTTACGCCCAGTCCGATCCAGCGCAAAAGTGCCTGAATATGCCCCGGGAATCAGAACACATTCACTTCGTCAGCGGGGGTGATGAGTCCTTTGCTCCCTTGATAGCTAAAGGCTCCCCGAAGCGGTATTGTTCAGGGTGGGAAGTCATGCGCATACCTTCGTCTCCGGATGCCAGCCAACCGCTGGCGTCCGCGAGTCGCATTAGTACGCGCAGTAATACTCCTCTCCCTGTCTCGTTCGGCGGCCTCTTTGAGAGACATTACCGTCTCGCAAAAAGTAACCGCCGCCCCCCAGGTATCGCTGCTATGCAGCATGGCTTTCACCAGACTGCAGAGCGAGTCGATCGCTCCTACTTGTGTCTCGAGTTCGAAACGCTGCGGCGCCCATGCCGCGCACTCGACTAGCGTGTGAAACGCCGTGTCGGGTGCGCCGCACTGGCGGCATTCCGGGGAAGGCAAGCAGCCCACAATGCGACACAGATACTTATCGAAACACCCGTGTCCGGTAAGTATCTGTGTCATCCTGAAGGTCAGGGTTCCGCTTTCGCGGGTGACCCATTCCATCAGCTGCGGCCTGATTGCCTCCACCGTGTAGCCGCCTACCTAACCAGTCCTTTTTTTTTAAAGCACACTGTCCCCGGTTAACATACGCTATATTATATTTTCAACTCAATTAGGGATCCTTACTAAAACTCCAATAGTGTAACCCAAGGTGTAAAAAAAATACCTAAAATCGCGTGCGCTGCGAAAACTCTTGATGATAGAATAAAATAATGTACTGCGACTTTCCAGAACACATAATTATTTACAAAAAGTATCGCGACAGCATATGTCTAGTATCTATAGTTATGCCACAATAAGTGTTCTTTTATTTTAAAAATTTAATTAAAACGCCGCCGCTAGAAAAAGCTCTTTATTTGTATCTACTAAGATATATATATATATATATATATATGTATATATATATATATATATATATATATATATATATATATATATATATATATATATATGTATATATTTTATCGCGGGAATCCCGCAATAATTTTCCCAGAGGCAGTTTTCAGATGTTCGGGTGCATAAAAATTAGCTTACCCGATACGGTTATCAGTAAAATGCTAGCTTACATTCTTTTTTAAATGTTGTGGTACTTTGTGTCTTGGGAATCCGGTGGGAATTTCAAATCAAACGCGCACGAAATCGCAGGCATATCCTAGTATTATATTATGTATGTATTATATTATACCATTTTATAATATTATAAAATGGTAAAAGTCTAGTCTAGTAAAAGTTTTAGTGTATTCAAGTTATTAGGACACGTATAACGCTTATTCTGTCCAACGTGAATGAAGTCGCAAACGAATCCTAGTATCCAGTAGTAATCTTCTTCTAAATAAGCGTTCTTCTCCCAGCATTATTCAGTATTTCAGCAGTATTCTGTTAATTTTTTTAACATGCAAAATAACGTCAAATAACTGTGGTGCGTAAGGCAAGTTGGGAAACCACCGCACAAATACATTTCTAATATGGGAGTAGAAAGTAAAGTGATCCATGTAAACATAAAATCGAGTCATTGAATGTTGCGTGTTCTGTCAGTTCTGCTTCTTTCAACCAAATTAATTCAAATTGGTTGATCCGTTTGATGTGATCCGTTTGAATTGATTTTTCAAAAATATAGTGTCACCAGTTTAGTTACATTTAAACCGGCCCCGAGACATCTTTCATCGTGTTTTACTGTTTCATATAGTTGCCGACTTGGAAATACAGGCCCACATAAAAATACACCTGTCTTACCACAACTTGGCAGCAGCGTATTGATATAATAGTTGTAACGATGCACAAAGAAGCCCTACAAGTCGTACGTAATCCCTCAACCGCACAATGTCGCGTGGTTGTCCTAGACATAGATTAACCTTGATATAAAACGCAGCATAGCATAGCACAGAACAGAATAGATTATAGTGACTATTTTATTGGGTCATTAGTAAAAATAAAAGGAATAAACTACGGTTAATGAATTATTTCTCTCTATGAATTCGTACTGACAGTCACGTCTGTTTAAACCCCTAAGTATTGACCTAATATTGATTAATTACTGATGTAGTACCTACTTAGTTCACAGTATTTGGTCATCATCATCATCATCATCATCCGAGCGTTAATTCCCGGTTGCGTTCGGAGCGTTCACTCCGACGCCCAGGGTCCGCTTTCCTACCTTTTCTACTCCACTTCGCGCGGTCTTCAGCATCCCCCGTTTTGAGACCATTGGTACGCATGTCATCCTTCACAACGTCAAGCCAACATTTCTTGGGCCTTCCCCTTCGACCGGGACCTGGCGGAGGCGTCATGGCTAGACATTTCTTCCCCACATAATTAGTCGGTCTCCGTAAAACGTGGCCGTACCAACGTAAGCGACACTCTTGCAATTTGTCTGCTATGTCACGGACATGAAGACTGCCCCGGATGCGGGAGTTCCTGACTCGGTCTTTCCGCGTCACTCCACACATCCATCGCAGCATATTCATCTCCGTGACACGCAGTTCTGGCTTGTCTCGCTCAAGTACAGGCCACGCTTCACTGCCGTAAAAAAGGACAGGTCTAATGATGGATTTATAGACCTGTCCTTTTAATTTAACCGGCATTTTGGGGTCACAAATGACACCTGCCACCTCACGCCACTTGGCCCAAGCTGCTGTGATACGGGCCTTGACGTCGTGGTCGATATCCCCGGATGCACTAAGTACAGATCCCAAGTACTTAAACTGATCCGTGCGCTCGACAGTATCTTCGCCTATGCGCACGGATGTGGGATCTGTAGTGTTGCAGGCCAAGTACTCAGTCTTCGCCACATTTAGTTTCAGACCGCCGTTCTATAGCGACCTCTTCCACGCATTTACGGGTTGCACCAGGCGCCCCCTGTCCGAATCTGCCAGCGCGATATCGTCGGCATACATGAGCAACCATGGAGGTTGCTCATGCGCATCTCTGATGCTGTTCGACACTTCGTCTAGTATCACGCTGAACAGAAACGGGCTAAGGACAGATCCCTGGTGCACACCTACGGTTATGGGGAAGGGTATTGCAATCGAAAGGGCCTTTCTGGCCTCCCTAAACTCTCCCAATTTTCCGCGAGGCCGTTCTATAGCGACCTCTTCCACGCATTTACGGGTTGAAGTTCACAGTATTTGGTATTTGTTCTAGTCTGAGTGTAAGTAGAATTTGTTAGTTTTATCCGATTGATCTATAAACAAGCGTAATGTGCTTCGCTTGGGAACTTATTTACAAAGCATGTTTCTTTGTTCATACATAATACTTACAATACCTAAAGTCTTGACGCATCTAACGTGACCTGGTACGTTTGTGAGATTGGTCGCGTAAGTCCATAAGTCTAAGCATACACTATGAATTATCAATACCTAACTAAGCTTTGAAAGGACGAGTAATGTATTGATAAATCATTCCTCACAAGCTTAAGGACGATGTTACATTCTAATTTACTTTTGTTCGGTAAAGAGCTATTTGTCTGAAGCGAAACATTTTCAAAAGGTTTTCGATTAACATATATATTTCTACAATTTAGAGGAGAAAGTAATAGTCACGGATATAGATTGTAATAATTGTATTAACCGACTTCCAAAAGGCGATTTTCAAATCAGTCTTATATAAAATGTTGTTTTTTCTTGTATATTTTTTTGCAATGCTATGGACGTTTGCAACACAAGGGGTGTTGCCAACGCGGTGTCGACCTTTAAGAAATTTTATAACAAACACCCTTCTTAAAAACCCTGTGTCATAATGCAAAGGGAAAACCGCAGCGGGAAGTTCCCTCCAGATTATCGTTGTACGCAGAATAAATACTCTAGAGAACCGTTGCGTAGTTGAGCGTGGGAGCTCAAGGAAATAGGGGTGAATATCCTGTTCTGGTGAGCGGTGCTGTTGTAAAAGTGAGGCGTTGGCACCAGATCAATTCTCTCTTCTCTTCGAAGGCTAAACGATTATAAACCGCCTGTTAGTATGGAGTCGTTGACGATACGAACGGCGCGGCGCTGAATATGGTCGAGGGGGTCAGGGTGCTTACATAAAGAAACAGGTTTCCGGTACAGACAAATCTGTGCGTGTCGGTACCGCTCAGTGCAGGTATAATGTTATCTTATGCGTTCACACATAAAGAAACAGGTTTAAACTTATCGGTACTGACTACCTGTACGCAGCCATATGGGTTCAAGCGTTTGCCGGTGCAGGGTGTGTGTGTTTATAAAAGTGGATGTGGATAGCGAAGTTTTGATATCCTTGGTATTTGATAAGCAACCTCTATGGGACAAAAGAAATAAATTTCATAAAAACAGAAATGTCACTGATAACTGTTGGAAAGAAATTAGTTTGGAAATTAAACAGGATGGTAAGTACCGTTAATTAAAAAAATATAATATTTGTATTAGCTATTTATTATTAGTCGTGGAAGGCCACGACACACCTTCCATGATCAAATTGATCGTGTACTAGCAGAAGGTGATGTCAGGAGCCTTAAGAACAGACGAGCTTGCATGACAAGAGTTATGAATGTCAAAGAGGGAAGTGAGGTGTGTAAGAATAAGCCTAAATGGCACTCTGTTGTTCGTGCCTACCCCGCGAGGGAACTGGCGTGAAGTTATAATAATAATAATAATAATAATATTTATTATTAATAATAATAGTTAGGTTAGGTTAGATACAACAAGTGATTATGTCTGAAATACTCAACAAAATAATTTCTAACGTTTGTAGCAACATTCGTAGGTGGGCTTTGTCTTTGATTGTACCATCTTTGCCGTACAAGATCTATCGGAGTGAAGTTTCTCTCAATACCCTCTTTATCAATAATTATATTATGCAACAAACACATAGTTTTTACGATTTTATCTGCAAATTCAATATCAGTTTCGATGTATTTAGATAACAAACGCCACTTTGAATATAATCTACCAAATGCACATTCCACTGTTTTTCTCGCTCGCGACAAGCGACTATTAAAATTCTGTTGGTCCTCTGTTAGTTCACGAAAAGGGTTTCTTTAAATATGTTTTTAATGGATAGGCTTCATCAGCTAAAAATACGCAAGGAACAGATACTTGTGTATTAGGTAAATTGGCGGGTAATGGAATATCTAATTCTCTTTCAATAAGAAACTGATACAAGTCTGATGCTCTAAAGGTGCCTCCATCGCTTTGTTTGCCATAGTCACCGACTTCTACCATTATAAATTTATAATTTGCATCGGCCACTGCTTGCAATACTAATGAGAAATATTTTTCCGAATTCTTTGGGCACACTACGCGCACATGTATACCGTCTATACAACGTATG
Source organism: Dendrolimus kikuchii (assembly GCA_019925095.2). Taxonomy (NCBI): domain Eukaryota; kingdom Metazoa; phylum Arthropoda; class Insecta; order Lepidoptera; family Lasiocampidae; genus Dendrolimus; species Dendrolimus kikuchii. Next base: position 14,914,023 of record CM034395.1, read on the forward strand.
ACGTGAGAAAAATTCCAAATATTATTAAAATCATTAGATATAGAGTAAAACATGTCTCTGGTAGGTGTAGGCATATGTATGGCATACAATTCCTCCCATATTGCAAGACCCAGTCTCTTCTAATTTTCGATGTTGTAGTTACCCCTATTCTGAAGTTTTATGAAATTGATTTGAATGACTCTCCAGTTGCAAGATATCTAAAAAAAAGAATAAGATATACTTATAACATAACTATCATTTAAACAACACAGTAAATTTATGTTTCAGAAAATGAAATAAGAAAACGATGGAGATATCTACGGGATCAATTCGCCGTAGAGTTAGCCAAGATTCTACCTTCTCGCTCTGGAGATGAGGCGACTACAGTTAGTAGGACTAACTGTAGTCGCCCTGTTTTAAGCCCTTACTTTTTCTAAAATCAGCTGTGAAGGCACGTGAAACCACTGGAAGTTTGACGCGTCGAAGTTCTTCATTAGGTAGAGTGAATACAGATGCTGAAATAGAAGACTCCCAAAGTACGAATGACAATCATTTTCCTACTTCATCTTCACCAAGGAATACGAAAGATGACGATGAGAGTACCCAATCAACTGTGTCTTCTGCGATGACTACTTTTAAAACTGCTCCAAAGTGGTCTAAGAAAACACTTAATGTCAAAATTTTGACATTGAAAATCAAAAACTCAAACTTTTACAGGAAAAGAAAAATCGAGACAAAATCGAACAAATGCAGATAATGAACATCTGTTATTTTTTAAAAGCTTGTTACCACACATTGAAAAGATACCTCAGCATAAGCCACTTTCTTTTAGAAGCCGCATTCAAAATGTCGTCGACGAGTTTGCGTACCAATCTTTGCAACAAGATGATAATCGATCTACCGAAATGACAAACTACTCTCATTTAACTAATCTTTCCCGTGTAAGTACTCCAGAAACATGCGACGAATTAAGTCTTGCGCAATTTAATGAATCTACAAGCAACCGAGTATTTAGAAAAAAATACAACGAATCTACAAGCAATCAATTAGCTACAGAAGAATATAATGAATCTACTCAGTCAGTGCAGAAAGACCAATCTTTGCAGAATTTTACAGTTAACTTGATTATTAACTTCAATTTAAATATTATTTCCTTGTTAAATCTAATAAGAACCTATTGTAATCTTAAACGTGACTTATATATTTAGTTAGAGGATACTTATACAAACAAAAAATGTTTCTAAAATAATAATATCAAAGCGTCACGTTTAGGATTTATTCATCAAAATATAACTGTACCTAATAATTGGTTGGTGCTCCCATGTGAGTGTATTATATGGTACATTGCATGGGCCCGACACCAAGAAGTGCCACGAACATACTTTTCAGCCTCCCGCTGCCTACTTTAATAATATAATCTTGTTAATCTACAATAACATGAATATAATTCGAGTAATAGTGAGAGTGTATAGGATAGTGTAATATTTGATTACTTTCCCTATATGATTCAAATTGACAGAAAGTAACTTAATCAACATGAAATAATTACAAAATAAGTGAATAACTTCGCACCCGGTAAGCGGGTGCTCCGGCCCATAGATGTTATATCTTATAATAATAATAATAGCAGCCCATAAATGTACCACTGCTGGGCTCGGGCCTCCCACTATAGGGGAACGGACAGTATACCCGCCACGCTTGTCCAAGGCGGCTTGGCAGGTTTGACACATCGGTTATCTCGATGTGCAGGTTGCATCACGATGTTTTCCTTCACCGTTATTAGCACATGGAAATCGTAACAATATGCACATTAGGTCAGAAAACTGCCTAAGCGGTGCATGCGTTCCGGCCAGGATCGAACCCGCGCCCTTTGGGTCTGGGACGCGTGCGCTAGCCATTACGCTACCACGACATTAGAGATGAAATGTTATATGTTCGAACATAATTTGTTTGATTATGAACTGATTTTAATCATTATTTTTTCATTGGGTACGGGATATTTTCGAATAAATACTTTTTTTTCTGTAGCCTAATAAAGAAAACGGGAGACGTTTGTCAGTGCTACGAAAGAAAGAATTCTTTAAATTTAAATACAGGTTTTATTCATGCTTAAATAAATTTATTTTGCGGTATTCATCTGTTTATGTGGCCTGTATAAAAAAGGTTGAGTATGATCTAAAACAAACAAATCAGGGTTTGTCATAGATTTTTACTAAGACGTATAATCTAAAAAAGTTGGTATTTGTAACAGCTCGAATGTGTTCTAAATAAAACTAAACATTCGATATTAATAAAACAATTAACTCCATTTTTATAAATAACTAACCGGCAAACGTTGTCCTGCTCTGAAAAAATAAAAATCTAGGAACCGATCCCAGCGCCACCTACCGGCTCCAATTGTGGATTTAAACCATCCGGGGACCCACTCAAACACACAAAAACAAAATCACCAAAATCGCTCTAGGTGATTAGGAGGATTCTAGAACCCGATCTCAGCACCACCTACCGGTTCTAATTGTGAATCTAAACCATCCGGGAACCCACTCAAACACACAAAAACAAAATTACCAAAATCGCTCCAGGTGATTAGGAGGAGTCTAGAACCCGATCTTAGCGCCACCTATCGGCTCCAACGGGATAAAAAGACGCGATCCTACGTCCGTCTCCTGGTTCTAAGCTTCCTCCCCACCAATTTTCACCCAAATCGGTACAGCCGTTCTTGCGTTATCAATAGTGTAACTAACACGACTTTCTTGGAGGGGCCTCTCCATTTTTGGAGAATGGACAGTATACTCACTACACTTGTCATTATGAAACTACAAAGAGTTTGTACTGTTTTAAAGTGTTGCTACTTGCAATAATTTTTTGCATGATTTGAATTCAAACTTCCTTAGAGTTTAACTGTAGGTAATAAGGAAGTAAACAATTTATTATATTGCTTCTAGCAATTGCAGTTCAATGTTAATGTGACATGTTGCATCAACAGCCGAGTACTAAGCCGGCTGTTGTAACATAATAAGATATAATGTAGGACCTCACCTTTCTTTCAGTTATCCATATCAAATTTTAAGCATAAGTAAGTACTTCTGCTTAAAATGTGATATGAAATTCATACAAGTAAGGTAATAAATATTTCTTCTATTCAAGGTAAAGGTGGTAAGATATTTTAAGTATTTCTCTATTGATTTCTCTCTCTCTCTCGTTTTGCAGATTTATTTTTTATTAATATAAAATAAATATCACAATAATATAAAAGTACATTACATTTATCGTAAAATATGAAACATATTTATAACTACTTATATTTTTGTTGACACTACATGACGCTACTTAAACACTTAGATCCCCTTAACAAATGAATAATTACAACAAAAATATTATTCAAATTACATAATGTATTTGGGGTTGATATGTGCCTAGATTATAGAACATTGAACATTTAGCATTCTTGTAAAGTAGCATATTTACTACTCACACTACTTAACGACATTTGCGTCAAATGGAATATGAATTTTTCACTCGCTCCCCACGTACCTAGGTACTTTTCGAATTTTCACATAACTGACAATTTCTTAGAGAAGTGTATATCCTTTCAAGACGAGGAAATACTATTAAAACTCATCATCTTTGTTAACTTCAACATTCTTTATTTAAACTTTAAATTCACTGAAACTTTTCATAACACATAATATGAAAGTCGCTTAAATTTTAAATGTTGAAAATTTACTCGCCTTTATCAAGGGTGGCACAATAAGAATCCCAAATGCATAGAAAGATACAAAATATATAAAGTGTTTCTTTCAAGCTAATGACAATGTACATTCAGGACATATGGCACAACAGACGATTATGGAAAGAAAAGACATATCGCGATTCCAAATAATTGTGAGAAGGTAAAAGAAAAGAGAGATACAGTTCTTACCGTTCCACTGTACAAGAAGTAAAAGAGTGTGGACTTTTTAAGTATTACTTTTCCATCCATAACTCTCTATTGTGACATACATCCACTGTTACTTCACAAATCATTAAGTTGTCCTTCACACAATCAACAGTGGGCACTATATTATCACCAATTAAATATCTGATAGTTTGTAAAAATGTGGTAAGCTATCTTAACCAGAATAATTTTCGTACAAAAGCTCTCACAAGTTGTATGTTTATTGGTTTAACGATCTACAACTTAATTAAAAGTACAGACACCCTGTATCAAGAAAATACACTTCTTTGGAATACATTGTGTTCGTGTTTTTTTTTCAAAGTATTTGAAATAATATTTATGATCATAGATTCATCATACTTCATCAAATTCTGATCACATGTTATGAATTAAATACTTTTTATTTTGCAGGTAAAAAATACTTTCCTATTTAAATGATTTCGTAATGTGCCTTCTTGCTACTCTACTTGCAATAATATTTATTTTTTTAAATGATATACCTACATAATTATTTATATTGTATACATCTAACGTACTTACTTATAAGGTAAATTAATCTATTTTGGAGAGGTGTCTCTATACGCAATATTTTGATAAGTCACTTTTGTAAACTCGTACTGTGGTTTAAGTTTAAACGTTACACAAAAGGAATTTATCCAAATATTCCAGTAATATGGCCAAACTTTGGAACCCCTTCAAAAATAGTTTTAAGATATCTACAACTATAAATAGTAGTATATAAATATAAAATGTATAAAAAGCCGAATATTACCGATCACTGTAAAATATTGTAATAGGAAAATAGATAAATAAAAACGTGTATACACAACAGGCACATAGACATCATAAGCATAAAAATAAGAGTACTACTTTAACAGTGTTACAGCGATAGAAAGTTGAAAATTTAGAAATGAAAATAGGAAGCAAGAATTTGTAATAAGTAGTACGAGTAGTAAGACTGGTAATAATAAAGTATTAAAAAAAAGCTTACAAATGTGTGTGTCGGGAGGGGAAATTAAAAAAAAATATACACATGTGGATATGTATTTTATAAATAGAGATTCCACGCAACAACTATTCAAAGAACTAAACACTAAAAACTATATACTATAAAAGTATAAGTATATAACTACTTATAGAAACAATATCAAGCGTAATACGTTCGCTATTGAAATGATAACCTGCATAATTAATACGCTTCGCGGCCTCAGGGCCGTGCATTCTTTCAGTTTGTACTGATTACCATCTTAAGCGTCTTGTTGCTTATGAGTATTTATTGTTCTTGAATGCGGCCTGAATTTCGCTTTTTATTGCACTTGAGAATTGTCTTATACACATCATTACGCAGTCTTAACTACACTAGCTAAATCCTTATTAGGTGGCACCCATCCTCCAAAAGCCTTTTCAAATTCTTTAGCAACGGCTATAGTTAAATGATCATTATATTTGTTTGCTGCTATCTGAATGCCAACTGGGAGACCTTTTCTTGAAAATCCTAAAGGACATGCTGTCACTGGCAGTCCTAGAGCACTGAAGATTGTTAAGTATCCACAATTTAAAATTTTGTAATATATCCTGTAGTGTTTATGAGCTGGGTACGGGAATGTTGGGTACAGTAATACTGCATCATCTCCTAATGCTTGCTGCAACAGAAATATAGTTTAATTATTGAAGGTGTTTCTTTTTATCAATTATTATGAATGAGGCAGTATTCCTATCATTTAGATGGCACATAAATTAAGAATTAATCCTGGCTTTCACCGCGGTCTACTTTCTTACTTCAGTCCCTTGATTTCCACTTCCACTTCCACTTTATTGGGCCCTTAGGTCTTGCTGCAAGCACAGTTACATCGCCATATCTTCTACCGACACAGTCTTTAACGTTAATAAATATAAGAATTAACTTACAGCAAACTCAGTCCTAATCTCTTCGAACATAGTGAGTAGATTCTTGTAATAATTGCTTGGTAATGAATCAAAGAATTTTTTCAAAGGTCCATAGCATACACACAAGAAATTGTGATTAGAAAGACCAATTATCTTCTTTAAAACTTCTGGCCACATGGATACTAGTTTGTCTCTCTGATTAGGATCAGTATAGATGTTCCTTACATGTTCGATTTTCATCAGAACGCGTACACTTATTTCCCACATGTGTTCTATATTTTTTATTTGGAGCTACAAAAATATGAAAGAAATTACATACTTTAAATATTTATTATATTAGATTAGATTAGACATACACGAAGCAGAGTTTTCGAAACGTCCGTTTCTGAAGTATCTGTTTTGACGCCTTCATTTTGTAGTGCTCTACTTCGTAACTTTGGGCTATTTATAAAACTAGAAATATTTGATGGAATATCTTTATACTTATATATAAAATTTTCTGTATGTGTGTAAGTAACCGAACTCCTCCTAAAAGGCTGGATCGATTTCGATGACATTTTTTGTGTATTCAGGTGGATTGGAGGTTGTTTAGATTTGCATTTGGACCCGGTAGGTAGTAGCGGTGCAATTGGGTTCTAAATTTTTTTATTTTTTTTTATTGCATGAGTTCAGCAGACAGGCAGACGGCCTACTTGATGGAAAGCGGTTACCATCGCCTATGGACATTTGCAACAGCAAAGGTGCTACAAATGCGCTGCTGCTCTCTTAAGGGAAACTAGAACCTGGTCACTAATGCCGGAACACAACTCAAGGTTGTTATGGCGATATACTTTAGACCAGGGGTGGTAGCCATCCAGTCGGGCAAATGCCCTACCACCTAGCTGTGGGTTGTTTTGTCGCCTCTTACGACAGGCCGCCTGGCCGCAGGAAGTTGTATTCTTTCTCCGTTCCTGCACGGATAAAAATTCTTCGGGGCAGAACAAAGCCTGCCGGGAGAGCTAGTATATTCTATATAAATAAAATATATCATAGAAATGTATTTATGTACGCGTATAAATTGAGAACGACTTTACTAATTTTGTGCGTGTGTTTGAGTGGGTCCATGGACAGTTTAGATTCAAATTTGGAATTGGTAGGAGGCACTAGAATCGGGTCCTAGATATTTATTTTTTCAGGACCCCTCTGCCATGACCGCTAGTTATATAAGGCTGCGTTTTAAGTCAGGGACCCCCAAACTATTTTGGGCAAGAGACCCCTTTTCAAAATAAACTGATACCTCAGACCCTCATAACCAAATTACTTTAAAAATCCTATCTTTAGTTTTTTCGTTTTGGTACAAAATATTTACCAATTTAAAAGCTTTGCGGTTGGTTAAGTAAGTACCTAAACTTGACTTAATTTTCTCATCAAAATTTAACTTAATAAATAGACATAAAATTTAGTAAATACACGAACTTATCAACTTGTTGAGTCTTTTAATAGTACAGCAATGACAGTTGCCACTAAAATATTAGTCATTCTTATAACAAGTTGGTACACGTAAGACAAATTATACACTATCTTGAAAGTTTGAAATAGGAACTTGTGTTAATTAATAGGGATCGATTTTTAGACCTCGACGACCCCCAAAATCTGTTTTCGTTTGTGTCAAGCGCTGAGAAACCGATTTCAACCCCGGAGGATCGATATCGACCACTTTGGGAATCTCTGTTTTAAGTTATCTATAAGCAATATTGTTGGACTAGATAACCAAATGAAATCCAACAAATTAACGATAGTTGAATACTAACCGGCTTAACTTCTACATTGTAAGTTTGTTTAATATAATCTCTAGCTTTCTCCATAGCGTCCTTCACATCTGGACCAATTGGGTCAGAGACGTTGCTCCCGTCGCCTTCCATGTAATAAAACTTCAGTTTTGATAAATCTACCTGTAATTAAAGGTATTGAATTAATGTAAAACCTAGAATGACATGATGCACCTAGCATTATTATTATTTTAGTAACATGGATATATGAATAAAGGGAATGAAAACCTCTGTAATTTATTGTATTATTGCCTTAAGGATTAATTCAATCTTGTATGTTAGATGTCACTAGTATTGAATGATTATATAATATGATGTATGGAATAAATACCTATTTATTACTTTTTAGATTTTATTTAAAAAAATGGTTTCATTGTTGGTTCAGTGTTGACTGTGTTGGCTCTATATCAACTGTAGAAGATTAAAATGAGAGGCTTTTCTAGGTAATAAAACTACCTTTCAACAACTTAAGCGTGGTAGTTCACTTGATTTTTGTGTTTATTCCGAAGTTTCAGCTACTTTTCAGTAGCTGTTATCACAGAAGACAAAAATATCAAGTGTGAATGAGTAATGTTATAGTTTTTGTTTCGGCTACCCCCAATTTTACATTTTAATTATTTATTTTTAATTTTTAATATGGTTATTTACTCTTCGGGAGCCTAATCTAATTTATTATCGCTTTACGTGTTGTAGCTTGAAGAGAAAAAGCGGCACAAAAAACTCTTCAGGAACATGTCTAGCTCTAATGATTTTATAGTGTCTGAAACGTCGGAATAAAAACCGTTAAAACGTAGTTTTATTTGTACTAGTCGAGAAAACTTAAGAATAAAGCCTCTCCTAAAGTTACTTATTCTACTGAGTGATTGTTATTCCTAGTTTTATTCTTCATTATGAAAGCGTACAGGTTTGTCAAAGGGTATGTCCGGTGAACCAGGTTGTTTTAAAATCTTCAAAAGGAGCGACAGATCTTCAGCGTATCTTGCAATTGGTCCCAATGCAAAATATTCCTCAAAGTCAGGGTCTAAGCAATCTGGAACGTGTCCTGAAATAATAAACAAAAAATAAGGAACAAACAAATTATGAATGTCGCAAAATAAATTGCTGAAATTTTGCTTCTTATTCTTTGAGAATTATAGTTTGTATATTACCTCAGCATGGACATAAAAAATTACTGCTTACTAAAAAATTGTAACCCTGGAAAGGTCGGATGCTGCACAACTAGATGGCGCTACAATACATTTTATTACTCATTTTTTTTATCATACCATTTTAGTCAAATGTTGATCAGACCATTAATAATTGCATCTTTCCAGTATTATTTATTCTTTTATTCGACTATCATACAACTAATCATTACTAAATACTATCATAGTAATACACATAAAATTATAAATACAGGATAGTATTTATACTGGGATCGTTTTTTTATGGCTTACAATTTCCAAGTTTATAGCAGTAAAACTGGTTTGTAAAGCTCTACTTTATTATTATAAGCGATTAACGAAGAAGCTTGTTATTTGTCATATATCTTTCGACGTTTAGGTGTTTTTTTTGTTATCCAAATAGAACATAGTAATGTGACATAGAAGTTTGACCTCCAAAGTGAATTATAAAAATGTATGAGGTTATTTTTGCTAAAGGTTAATTACTTAATTATAATTTAAACCAGACGTGTTTGTATGTAGGGATTATGATGAGATGTATACCAGGATTGTAATATGTGAAGATTTGTTGCCTCTGGCTACGCCTATAGCAGACAGACGCGATGGTATAGGTAAATTAACTTCGAGAAATTTTTGTGTTAGTAGTATTGTATATTTGCATGAATTCTAAACTTGAAATTTAAAATTCCTAGTACAATTAGCATAAAGAGATTCGTTACATTTTGAAGATAAGTGAAATAAATAATAATTATTTACATTGTTAATTGCTGTGAGGTGTGTGTTATTTGGTTTTAGTTTGATAATTAATTAACCAATTGATTTTTTTGTTGTTCATTCTTGCTATTTATTGTTCAATTTTATTATTATTTATTGCTAATTGTTGTTGTTTAATATTAAAGTTGTTAATTAAAATGGTTCTGATGTTGAAACGTGGTCGAGGTAAGCCTTTGACTTCCCAAACTAAAGAAGTATTGTATAATTTGTACAAATATTTCGAAAATGAGTGCAAAAGCAATCCGAGCAGTATTATGACTCCCGCTCAATTAATTGCTAAATCAACCGGAATATCATTGACTTTGATGAAATAGGTGCTATCAGAAAGGAAATGTCATTCTTCAGAACAGGGGCCAACGTTTAAATCACCTAAAAAGAAACCAAATCGGAAGCCTACGATTATAATAGATGATTTTGATCAACAAGTAATCCGGAAAATGATTTACAACTTTCACCTTACAAATAAAGAAATTCCCACGATGGCAAAAAAGAAATAGATTATAAAGGTTGTGTCAGCACGTTACGAAAACACGTCATGTCATTAGATTTTAAATGGAAACCAACGGAAGATATTTACAAATTTCTGATGGAAAGCACGAAATTCGACACTTGCGAATTAACTATCTCATAAAAATGACAGAATCGTCCACAAAATCGACACATTGTTTTTACCAATAAAACTTATACGTCATATACCCTCTCAAAGTCTTGGTCAGATGGAAGCATTTCTGGTTTAAAACTACATGTATCAATGGTCAACCGTTTTATCACTGTCCATGCCGACGGTATGGATGGTTTTGTACCGAATATCTTGCTCATGTATAAAGCCAACCAAAAAAGTGGTGATTAACCTGATAATATGAATTATGATAATTATTCAAATTGAATCCAACCTCAGACCTAATAGCATTGTTGTTGTTGATAATGCGCCGTACCATAATTCAATTCAAAATCCTTTACCAAATTCTAATTTTAAAAAACATCAAATGATTGACTGGCTGACGTTTCGAAATATTTAACATTCATCGAAGATGCTTAAGCCTCAGTTATATGAACTGATTGTAAAAAATAAGACGAGACTTGTAGACTATAAGCTAGATGTAATATTAATGCGTTTCGTTTACCACCATATCATTTTAATCCAATTGAAAATATATGAGGCATAGTGAAAACTGAGGTCGCAAAAAAATGTCACAATGAACATAAATGCTATAATGATATTAGAAGAATGGAGAAGTGTTTGTCTACATGCTATTGAAGAGTAAAATAAATTTCAAATCAGACATAAGGTTTTAGGTGTCATATTAGTACAAAATAGAATTAAAGCAAATGATTCATCGAATGAAAGTGAGGATGAGGATGAGTACGAAATGTCTGGAGTTGAAGAAATTTAGTATTAGAAATTATGTTTAATATTAATATTTATAGTTTTAATGTCGTTTAATATTATTAGTTTCATATTAAGTATCTGCCTATAAAAATATATAAAAAGTATTTATGTGCTGACCATACTACAAACGCAAAAACGTCTCGAAGCTAATTTATCTGTACAGGTATATATATATATATATTTATATTAACTCCTTCTCTATCACTAGTTGAGGTAGAGGGACGTGTTGTCTTTTTTAAATCTTAATTTCTATTTTTTATTTTATTTTTTGGGAATTAGAGATATGATTATTTTAATCTATTTTATGTATCTTTTACGTTTACCTTCTACTGATAAGAGTCTAGGCGAAGGTTTATGGCCGAATATTCCTGTGAACATAGGCGGGAGACGCAGTGAACCAGCGATGTCGGATCCCAAACCCATGATTGAACCAGCTGCGGATATCAACGCTGCCTGCAATGTTTACACATAAAATATGATCCTATACTTATATATAGTTTTTACATATAAATAAAATAGATTAATTAAAATAAATGACAATCGTTGAATATTGAAAAATATTTATGAACTCAGGGCTAAGTGCGTGTTAGTGAATTGATGTTTCCATAGAAGTATTCAACATTTATTGCTTTTTGTCATTTGGTGACATAATCCTAACACAGTACCTATTAAATGATAATACTCTTAAAAATTGCTTAACAGACTTTGTTCAAACCAGTTTTAAATTACATAATTTTTTGAAATAGTCAAGGAACGAGGCTCAACGATTGCATACTAGCCCGCTAATTTAAAAACAAATATACGAGTTTTATCGGCTCATTAAAGCTGAAGTTAAAAAATTGTTTATGTGATTAGAAAAAAACAATTCTTTATTAATGCGTCCATAAACCTTGTATAATTGTTATGAATAAAGAGGTAGATGTACATCAAGTAACTCAACGTATAAAAGTTATTTCTTTTTGTACGTACTTCTCCCCCTGAAGATCCTCCAGAAGTTCGTTTTTGGTCATAAGGGTTCATGGTAACTCCGAGAACATTGTTATACGTTTCCCAATTCATACAAAGTTGCGGGGTGTTTGTAACAGCGATGGGAATAGCTCCAGCTGCTCTGGCTAATCTCACAACTACTGCGTCCTTCTTAGCTGGATTTCTGTATGGATGTACTGTGCCACAGTCGTTGCTCATTCCTGAAATATATCATCACATAAATTAGCAGAGTAATTATGAAAAAATATTGATTATGAATTTTATGTGTAATACAAAATCATAGTCACACAGAGATCTATCTAACACATTTGAAGTCTGTTTCAGAAATAGGGCAGTATGGGAGAAGTTTTGTAAATAGAGAAATAAACATTGTGATTTTAGAATCATAAGCACAAGTTATCTATATATATAAAAATCAATTGCTGTTTGTTAGTCTCGCTAAAACTCGAGAACGGCTGGACTGATTTGGCTAATTTTGGTATTGAATTATTTGTGAAAGTCCAGGGAACGTTTAAAGGGTGAGTAAATATGAAAAAAATGCTTGGAATATAGTAAAAACAACAATTTCGCTTTCCCTTAGAAACTATTCCTACCTATCAAACGTATGTTCGTCCCATCGTCCAGAAATAAACGTTTTTTATTTATTGGTTCTGGGATGGTACGACGTTTGCCGGGTCAGTAGTTTTTTTTATTTTTATTTTTTTTTATTGCAGGAGTTCAACAGACAGGCAGACGGCTCACTGGATGGAAAGCGGTTACCATCGCCTATGGACATTTGCAACACCAAAGGTGCTACAAATGCGCTGCTGCTCTCCTAAGTGAGTCTGGAACCTGGTCACTAATGCCGAAGACAACTCAAGGTTATTATGGCGACATACTTTAGAATAGGGGTGGTAGCCATCCAGTCGGGCGAATGCCCTACCACCTGGCTGTGAATTGTTAAGTCGCCTCTTACGATTAGTTATTATATAGTTATTATATTATTATATTTAGTTATTATATAGTAACGGAATCAAATATATTTTTGTATACAATTAAAATTGTAATATTTATTTCGTTGGAAATTTAACGATAATGTTACACATTTTATAGATGAGTTAGCCATACCGTCCTATTTGAAATAGATTTAAGGTTTCTTCTTTTTTAAAAGTTGTGTTTGGGGAAAAATATCTTACTAAATATATTAAACTGGTACTACACCGGCGAATGTATGTGCAAAATACTTATTTCATGTAATTTTAATTTACGCCATAGCAAAACACTTGTTAAAATTAATAATACTATTATGTTATTTTATCCAGAATGTCAATTGAAATAGTCAACAATATTTGAGCTGAGCAGTTTCGAAACCTAGCAACTGATATTGTTTTTTTAAATAAATGTAACGTGTACTTATCGTCTTGCTAGGCATTTACTTATGTATTTTGTTTAACAAAACATATAAACTGTATTAAAACGTGGCATCGCTGCCAATATGCATAATAAATAGTTTTTAAATGGGATATTTATGAAGATCATGTCATTTTTCTGCTGTGATGTTAAATTTCTTAGAATTAACTTGCTATATTATAAAAAGCGTACATATTGTTATAATTATAGTAACGTTTTGGTAGACAGAGGCCATTGCCGGACATTACGCAAATAGCGTCACACTCTAATAAGGAGTGAATTGTACCCTTTTACTTTAAATTTTTCAGGTCTAATAACTTTGGCTGCATGCCTTTAGTTTTTTATTAGTATTTTGTATTAGGATCCGGAGACCTGAATCCAACAACCCTGTGCAAACTATTGTACAGAAAAATCTTTGTACAATTCGAAGATCACCATGATCAAATAGCAGAAGTTTTAAAAAGAGGTCAGGTAAAAAGCATCTGAAATAAGCGTATGTAGATGTATGAAGAGGTTAATGAAAGAAGAAGCAAAAGCTGTTTTTCAGGATCGTTATAAGTGGAAATCCATAGTCTCTGCCTATCCCCATGGTAAGCAGGGGTGATAATATGTAAGTATGATGTATACGTGTAAATTAAAGTAGCTATAAAATTGCTTTACATTTATTGCTAGCGGCCCATATGAATTTGTTCCAGTGAGCTTATAAAGTGACTTTAACGGGAGAGCTTGTACATTTCTGATATCGAAGTCCCTGGGCTTCAGATTTAGAAATGTAATAAAACGTAACGGACGAGTTGAACATGCCTGAACTCGTATCTATCATAATCTTGCCCAATAATAAAAAAAATGAATGTACATACATTCATACATAACTTCACGCCAGATCCCTTGCAGGGTAGGCACAAACAACAGAGCGCCATTTAGGCTTATTCTTACACATCTCACTTGCTTCTTTCACATTCATAACTCTTGTCATGCACGCTCGTCTGTTCTTAAGGCTCCTAACATCACCTTCTGCTAGTACACGATCAATTTGATCATGGAAGGTGTGTCGTGGCCATCCACGACTTCTGCATCTATCCACTTTTGCATTGTATATCTGTTTAGTCATTCTTTCATCATGCATTCTTTCCACATGCCCGAACCACCGGAGCATTCCTTTCCTTACCTTCACCCCGACACTCTCTTTCAGACCAACTCTCTTTCTTACTTCGGTATTACGAACGCGGTCCGCGAGCGTCACTCCGCAGAGTTTGCGCAGTGCTCGCATCTCGACCGCGTTTACTCTACTTTCATGCTCTCTCTTCCATACCCAACTCTCGCTTCCATACGTCAGAGTAGGTACCAGCATCGCGTTGTGTATGGCAAGCTGGGCCTTCTGGCTGAGGTTCTTAGCACCTAGAAGTTTACCTAACGCTCCATTCACACTATTCCCCAAATTCACTCTTCTTTCTATATCAGCGGTGTACTTTCCATCCCTGCTAAAAGCACATCCAAGATATACAAACTCACTCACTTGCTCCAGCATAACATCATCAACCATTATCCTTGCATTCGTTCTGGTTTCTTCTCTTTCAAACACCATAACCTTTGTTTTCTTCGCATTCAAATGTAAGCCTCTCGCCTGACAGTCATCTTTCATCATTGTGACTAGTGTTTGCAAAAATTGAATGTAGTATAATAATTTGTATCTTTATTTTTACTGTTACCAAATTAGAATACGTTGTTAATTATTGGCAGGATTCTATATCATACTATTCATTCACTTGACTTACCGTCGGTTGAATTTCATCATTGCTTGCATGGTGCTTATGTCAATTTTAACCTGTATACTTTATAGACAGAATGTATTCTTTTGATGAACACTCACCTTCAACAGCCAAACTTTCTTTAACTGTCATAGGAACACCTAACAACGGGTATTCATTGGCAAGCTCCATCGGCGATCTATCAGTTGATGCGATCATTTTATCTATGCCTCTAGCTTCTCTAAGAGCTATCTCATAACGAGGTTCTACCACTGCATTGATATAAGGGTTCACTTCCTTACACCTCTCTATGTATGCTGACACCAATTCTTCTGAAGTGATCTGAAAATATGTTGTTGTTCTCGAGATCAAAGAAACTGTTATTACATAAGTTTAGAACTAACAAGATAACGTTTTCAAAGTTTTCGGACACTTGATTAAAGAAGTAGATTAACTAGGATCGGCGGTTTACCTCCAAAATAGCTGCATGTAGAATATAGAAATTAATATGTATGAGCTGAACAATTAGATTCAAGGTTGATTTTTTATCGATTTGTTTATTATAGATATTGTTAATTAATAAATGTCATTATTTAAAAAATACATACATACATAACTTCACGCCAGTTCCCTTGCGGGGTAGGCACGAACAACAGAGCGCCATTTAGGCTTATTCTTACACACCTCACTTGCTTCTTAGACATTCATAACTCTTGTCATGCACGCTCGTCTGTTCTTATTTAAAAAATATATAATATAAATGTGCGTTTGTATCTTCCTCCTTTAATATCACAACAGCTAATCTATTTATGAAATTACAGGCTTGTTCCTAAATATTCATGGATGAACATAACTTTTGTATGTACATAATTTATTTGTTGCAGAATAGGCAGTCAAAAATATCCGGAAAATCGTTACATAAGCCCTGGTTATTTCATCTTTTAAATTATTATTTTTAAATATAAGTACCTGTTTATTCCTGACCATAGCCGCTAATTCAGTAGCAGATTTGAACAGCAGTGGATTTGTTGGTGGCGGACATTTCTTGTTTCTCTTTATGTTCAAAAGGAAAGTTAATGGCACGACGATGATCGCCAGCAAAGAAACCAAGAACCTGAGGAATCTTCTCATAAATCCGTTCATCATGATGGTCTGTGGAGGAAAGATAGAGTATACAAATTATTATATTTATCATTGAACTAGAGGACTTGGCAAACGTTTTATAGAAAAAATAGAAAACAAGAACTCGATTGCAGCGTCACCTACCGGTTCCAATTGTGAGTCTAAACCACCCCGAGACACACTCAAACACACACACAAAACTTCATGAAAATCTTGGAAAGTAAATTCAATGTGCAGTGATCTAACAAACTTAGATCAGACTTGGCCCGTCTTCTAGATTAATGCTCATTCGTAAACTGCTTATTTTTAGGATATTTTTGTTTAATGTACAAAGCATCACAGGGCCGTGTGCCTCTTTAAATGGACCGAACTACCGATCATCTTCGACTCGGTCAATGTCGGGTTACGCATGTCTATAATTCGTCATATTTTTATTATTTGTCAGCGATGCAGAATTCATCCACACATCCTCGGACATTTAGTAGTTTTCCAGTGTACGTGGTAATTTCTCCTTCATACTATACGAATAATACGACTGCAATCTATGGAATGCATTCCGAGCTTTTCCCAGAGAGTTACAATATGGGACTCTTAACAAAGGACGTAAACAGACTTAAAATCTCAACGAGGTAGACGATGCATATCCCATAGTGTAGCAGTAGTCCATGGACGACGTTGGCTACTGGTCTTAGACTGTCCGTAGGTATATATTTTTTTTTACAAACACACATATTGTATATCCCTAAATTAAGCAAGTTACATCTACTAATAAATTAGTTATATCTACTAATAAAAAAAAAACGTAATGCAGGCATCAGTGTTCCTCTTTTAGGAAACTATGTTCTGTGAGATCAATTAGAAGAATAATAGAATTAGTCTTTCTAGACTAGTTCAAATCCTTTTAATTACTTTTATTCCCATACATGTATGTATGCGGTTTTATGCAGTAGGTCAATTAATAATTATAATGCAGGTACGTATAAACTAGGTCCTACTTCATATAAGAGAATAAAATCTGTGAGAATTCGTAAACCTAGAATCACACATATTTTGAGAATAAGGAACTTTAAACAAAAGAAAGTGAATATATATTTAATTTTAACAGCTACTATGTTTCATCATTCGTCGGAATTACTTATAATAATACACACATAAGGAAAGTGTAAAATGTCAGATTCCATCGACATACGATGGGGAAGAAACGACGTATGTAATAGGTCATGAAGTTTCCGTGTCTGTCAATTATTTTTTTATGTATTAATGTCAGTGAACTGTTATTAACATATGTTGTTGATGCTTGAAGTTCAAGGGAGGAGAAAATAATTAAGAAATATACCACTTGTACAGCACGCCATTGAAAGGAGACCTATACGCTTTCATTCATTCTTGGGCCCATATTGTAGAAAGATAAGAGTGATTTTGGGATTTATTTTTATTATATTGATTCTTTTTATAACTGTAGTGGGTTTAGTTATTGTGAATTAATTAATCGTGTGGAGTGAGTGTTTTCATATAATTAATTGTTGAAACTCATTCCCATAAATCGATTATAGCAATCGATAATTTATGTTATTTGTGACCTCATTTTTAAGATTTCTCGTCGTCCAGATATAATTTAAGGCTAATGTTTTCCATTTTGTAATAGAAAAATATAACGCTTTTTTAAGCCATATATAGGTATACTCATTACATTTCTTAGGCCCTAAAATCCCCATCTCCTTTGTTTCTTTGCCATATAGTATGTCCTACTACAAAAAAAAATTAAATCAACAGACAAAACACACACATTGTAGGGGAAATAATAGTACTGTTGGCTGATTGGCTTACTGTGAATTTATTCATGATATTAATCAATCTTAATATTTTCTAGGTTGTAGTCATACAATATTATTATTATCATCATGTACGACTACCAAATGAAAAAATATTAAGATTTCTTAACGTTTTAAATTAATTCATAGGGTGACACTAATGTATGTAATGTATAGGTGTGTCAACAATCATATAGTTTACCCTATATCCCGAAGCGAAGGAAGTTAAGCTTGTAACTTAGCTTGCTCAAGCTCATGATTTGGCAAGGTATATGAATAAAAGTTCCACTACTGAAAGTCCCAATTTTAGAGGAACTACCGATGTAGGTATATTTCTCATTATTTGCCCAGTGTGTAGGTACTGGCGGAACTTACAATTAGCGGAATTTCAATAATTTTAAATGATAATTTCTAAATAATTTATTTTATATTAAATTTTAATCGTTCTCTAAGTCATTATGAACCATACAATAAAAATATTATGTTATATTATATTATACTTAAAATCCTTCAAGACTATAAGTAGAATACTGAGCGTAGATTATTCATTGTCTTCTGTGGGTAAGGTAGAAATGTTGGCTACTGGCTGGCTTTCCTCGTTAGACTGCCATACTGATCCGTTGTCCAAGGTTCGACCGCTGATCGCGCCGCTGCTTCCGCGAAAATCTCGCCGTGTTTTGTGTGTTGTGACGCATTCTATAGCCGCTAAAACTAACCCGCGTGCTGAAAGGTACCCGCTGTGCCGTACTAGCTGACCCACTCGTCGAAGTAGCCGCAATACGTGAAGAAAGGATCACGAGGAAAACGTGCCTTTGCGAACCCCGCATCGTTCGTAGCGTGTATGGTGCGGCGACCGATCCTGTAAGTCCTTTCCTTCTTTCTTATCTCCACATCCGGCACCAGCTCTCTAATCACCTGAAGAGTTGATGAGTTATTTTGATAGCGCTTTGTAGAGGCTGATTCCTCAGGAGGCCTTCTCTAACAATAAGTTAATCCTCCTTCAAGGTGTTTGAGTATAAAACAGTTTAGAATAAATATAGGGTTTGTAAAGTAAAATATCGTTTACTTTACAAAAAAAGTAAGATCGTGAAAGTTTTATCTTTAAACTAATTCGAAAAATGGTTCATATAAATCGGCCAAGTGCTTGTCAGTTCATAAAGTTAAAGGTACCGTACAGGTGGTGAACGTTTTGCCATATCGCTACGGAATAAAGGCATATTTAAACATAAGTGAGTAAAAACATGTATAGAGGTAACTGTATTAATATTTAGCAGTTTAATTCCCATGTTTTTTGTTTATTACATTAGCTAAGCATGTGAAATTGTTTTGTTCCTCAACGTTAATTTTCTATATTACATTCTGTTTTGTGCATAATTAGACATTCAATGATTAACTCATATTACAGTAATAAAAATCAAACCTCGACTGTTTGATGTTCGTGGGCATCTATAAAAAACTATTAGACATTTAATAATTATCAATGGAGTTTTTGGCGGGGGTTTGGACGGTGATGTTTTGTTGTGTAGTTAATTTTCATCGAACAGGCGATGCCTGCTATTAAAAAATTAACAATATTTGGGATATATCCGTATATATTTTTATCTGTGCAGGAACGGAGAAAGAATCGATTCCCTGTGGCCGGGCGGCCTATCGTAAGAGGCGACAAAACAACCTACAGCCAGGTGGTAGGGCATTTGCCCGTACTGGATGGCTAACACCCCTGGTCTAAAGTATGTCGCCATAACAAGCTTGAGTTGTGTTCCGGCATTAGTGACTAGGTTCCAGTCTTCCTTAAGAGAGCAACAGCGCATTTGTAGCACCTTTGGTGTTGCGAATGTCTATAGGCGATAGTAACTGCTTTCCAACAAGTGAGCCGTCTGCCTGTCTGCTGAACTCCTGCAATATATAAGTATATATTCATTGTTTTTGCATTAGAATTTTATATTTGTGTTCAAAATCGCAATTGTTGAATGAAATTATTCGTTTCAACTTTCGCAAGAGTCCGTTATTTGGAGCCACTTAACGACTTACAATTTTGCTGAGTGTGTTGGTAATTATGCCAAAACTTGAATAATAATGAAAACTTGATACTGGCTAGACGTACAAATAGTACAGTCAAAACAGAAGGACTAGGAACCGCTACTTCACACGTTTTTTTAATTACCACGGCGAAAATGTTACTACAAGTGCAACCTCCTTTTACCTACCGACCATTAGCATATACAGTGTCCCTTATCTTTGTATAGATGGAGTGATATTTATAGCTCAATTACAGTATATCAAATCATAAATATGCTAAGGTCTATATCTAAAGTCACGTGGAAAGGTCGCATCCGCGGCAATATTCACATTCGTAACATAGCAGACAAACTACAAAAGTGTTGCCAAAGCTGGTACAGCCACGTTTTATGGAAACCGGCTAGTTATGTGAGAAACAAATGTCCAGAGATGCCGTCTCCGTCAGGTCCCGGTAGAAGGTAAATTGCCAAGAAATGCTGGCTTGACGACATAAAGGATGGCATGCGTACATATGCTCTCAAACTAAAAGTAAAGCGGACCCAGGCTTCCGAGCGAATACTCCAAACGCAGCTGGGATTTAACGCACGGATAGCGATATACCAGCTTACAAACGCAAAAAACATCTCTTACATCTAACAACTTTGTTGGAAACATTAGCTAAATATAATAAATAAGCACGGAATTATAAAAATACATCTTACCTACATGTAAAACAATTATCTTTACAGCAAACGTTGCAACGGCAGACAGTTTTTGATTCACATCATTCACAGTTTTAGCCAAATAAGGCGGATACACTAAATTGTAGCTGTTTAAGAACACTTCAATTAATACAAAAATTTGATAAAGAACTGCTGTCATAACAATCAATAAAATTCTACTAACGAAATTAACACCCACGTTTATACAGGAAAAATAAAAATTTAAAATAGACAAAATCATTTTAAATGTTTTAAAAATCCTTTATTTGCACAATTAAAACCACTAAATATTTTTTTCTTCCTAGTTATGCGTAGCTACTCTTGGCATATAAAACGTCTAGATTTAGTTGTGTTTTGTTTATAAATGCGTCTTATTTTATTGGAGTAGATAAGGATAATTATTGTAGGTATGTTTTTTCTTGTACCAAAACGAATAATAAGTATTTGTTCTGAATATGCACGATGGTTAATCACACAGGAGGGTAGAAATTAAAATAATTGTCACTACGTGATACACTATGTCACCATTCTGGTATTAAATTAAGTTGAATTCTTTTATGTATTTCTGTGTTGGTACAATGTTTGAGTGATATTTTTTTTTGTTATCTAACCGGAAAAGATAGCGTACAACAGTAGCGACGAGTAGTGGTGTCAAAGGTTAAATGGGGATATTTAGAACTGTAAATAATTTGATGCTCTAGCATTATCTATGTCTATGTATGAATATAGTTACTATTGTAACAATATTGATAACATATGCATAAACAGAAATACTGTCATGAATTGTCATCGATGTTTTTATAGGACAACAGATGGAAAGGCACTTTTTTGTTAAATAAAAATTATATTGTAAGAAGACCAATAGGTCCTTGTCGCTTATTACGTAAGTATTGATCGATGCTAAAAGAATTCATACAAATGAACAAGTTTATAGTACATATAAAATATTAAATAAATATGTACCTGAAAATATATATATATATATATATATATATATATATATATATATATATATATATATATATATATATATATATATATATACTAATAGTATTATAAGCAGGTAAAGTTTGTGAGTTTGGATGTTCGGGCTAATCTCCGGTACAACTGATCCGATTTTGAAAATTCTTTCACCACTAAAAAGCTACATTATTCCCGAGTGATATACGCTATATTTGATTGTGATTAATAAATAAAACAAGTAAAAATGTTTTACGTCCACAGTAGTGGGCATGGGAACGCCTGCCAAGTACGTTACAGCAATAAAGTTCCACACAAAAATTGCGCACATCCTTGTATAAGGCACTGCGAGTGCTTTGTGCGTTTATGAATTATAATAAACAAGTGGCTGTGTGCGATCTGGATGTCTATAAAACATATTACGCTGACGAAGTCTTATTCATACGAAACTTGATGACAAATAAACATTTTTGTGTAAAGTTTGATTAAGTTTTGATGATTATTACATACTGGTTGCTTCCATATTTTTAACTTGTAAATTTCAACGAAATTCTATAAATTAACAATTAGGTAAAAAAGTACTTTTGATATTTCTTCTATATTTATAGGTGTACCAAACTTCATACTTATATGTAAAAGTTCCTGATAAACTTCTACGATAAACAGACATCGAAATAAGGTCGTAATGGTGTTTTAGAGTTCCGGAGATGTTTGTTAGAAACAGTGTAAATAAAGTACACTAGCACGCAAATGATCGATTTATTATTTCATGTTTCGGAACCCGTTATTTATTATAATTTTGTACCTTTGTTATTTATAATACTGTGACATTATTTGAAATTGCAAGATAATTTAAACCTGTGCATAATTGAAAATGTGATGAAGCATTATAATCTTGATAAAAACGTGATGATAATGCATTTTCAATCATAATGAAATGATAAGTATGTTTAAGCAATATATTGTATTTTATCATATGTTTATATAAACAGGTATCCAACAATAATAACTATATACATATAATAATAGTTTATAACACTAAAAATTCTATAACAATTAGCGCAACTGTAAATCTGTATGGAGCCGTACACATATCTTCTGTTTTATCATATAGGTAAGTGAGAATATTATTATTATACATAAAGTTAATTTGAATGTTATTAAAGTAATTGCCTAACAACCCAATGTGATATGACGAGTTTTTACGTGGCTCACTTTCTAAACAGTTTTTATACTTTGGACCAATCTACATTTCAAAACTTCTAATTTAAATGCTCATTAATTGCGTCACCTAAATTAAATTATATATGTAGGTATATATACTTTATCTTCGAAATGTTTTTGAGCTAAAGTATGATCAAGTATGTAATATAAAAAATGGATAGTCTGGCATGATAAATGACTGAAATTTTACTTTTAAATGTCTACTGATTAATTGACCAGTGAAACTGATTAGTACTTTTAAACTTACTTCTTCTTAAGTCTATGGTCACATGTGACAACATATTATCATTGTTTACACATATCCAACGGTTTTTAACAAAATCACAAGATAAAAAAATCAGAAACAAATGGAAATTCAGGCACATCTGCCGGGTTATTTAGTGTGATATAAAAGAAATCTGGATTATTGTACCTACTAGCGGTATTGTTATATATAGATACATAATTACATGGAAAAACATACCACCATCTTAAATATCTGACAACTAAACGTGTCCAAAGAGTAATAAATTACTCGGACGAACAAAATAGGTAGACCGAGCCCGAATCCTTAAAGTGAAGCCGGTTAAAGAAAGCCGATCGCACCGCAGTGTGCGTTACGACAACTTAGTATTAAATAATCGATTTAGTACGAATAAAAGTGGAATAGGTTTCAGTGGATACATTACTATTAAACACAGACACAAACGACGTGCATCTTATACTAATACTTATCTACTATATACTAATATATAAAGCCGAACAGTTTGTTTGTTTGTTTGCTTGAACGCGCTAATCTCAGGAAATACTAGTTTGATTTGAAAAATTCTTTCAGTGTTAGATAGCTCATTTATCGAGGAAGGCTATAGGCTATATACCTATATATCATCACGCTAAGACGAATAGGAGCGTAACACCAATGAAGAATGTTTCAAAAACGGGGGGTGTTTTTTAACTTACTTTTTTTTAACTATTCCACGCGGACGAAGTCGCGGACAGAAGCTAGTATTACATAAGTTTACGCAAAAAAAATACTTTACTCTATTTGACGCTTTTGTTGACGTAGATTCCCTGTATACTTTTATTCGTCGGAGCTCATATGTATGTGTGTCCCACAGTGTTTCCCCAGTGTTTATAGGAGATATTATAACGCTACAGTTGTAGTAATTACTCATATAATAATCACCATGATTTTGTTAAGTATCACGAAACAATAGCTATTTTAAGACTGATGTTTATTGATCTGTTGCAGTGGATAACAAGTTTAATTAGTGAATATGATACTGTTATATTTATTAAACGTTTTGGTGGCATTGTAACAGGTATTAACAAATTGCTGGACATTTTACATTGCGAACATTTTATTGAAGGTAGTTTCAAGAAATTTATAGTATAAGCGGTGCGTGAAGCCAGGCAGACAATGGTTCTACCATTCGCCAGGCGCTGTGTTCTTGGGTAAACTGAGTAAGTTAAATGTTTATTTGTGGAAATGTCTTTGTATGATTTGATAAATGTGTATAATGTTTAGGTGATATAAAGGCTGAAATAGTGAGTTGTTGAAGTTGTGAGAAACGGGGTGACTGCAAGGGGGATTGGAGGTCACCGGGCTAGGTTGGACCCATTCTTTATGTCATCTTGGTAATATATCTAAATATTTTGCTATGATTTATGTTTTATTATCATTCATTGTTATTTGTTGTTTGTGCCAGGTGGTAGGGCATTTGCCCGACTGGATGTCTACCACCCCTCGTCTAAAGTATGTCGCCATAACAACCTTGAGTTGTGTTCCAGCATTAGTGACCAGGTTCCAGTCTCCCTTAAGAGTGCAGCAGCGCATTTGTAGCACTTTTGGTATTGCAAAAGTCCATAGGCGATGGTAACCGCTTTCCATCAAGTAGGCCGTCTGCCTGTCTACTGAACTCCTACAATAAAAAAATATCAAATGATTGAATCTTTTCTCATGTTTCTGTTTTTTACAATATGTGCATTTATTGATTTATTATGCGAAGGTTCGATGGTGCTTACACAATATTGATCACAATTTAGTCTCAGTTGTTACAGAATTGTTAATTGCCGTAATAACAAAACACTTTAATATTGCCAACATTTAATGTACCTACACTACTTTTATGCAACATACAAAAGTGGTGACCGGGAAATATTGTTATGTTGTTACGTCTATGCGAAATCGAGCGTGTCATACGCGAAATTTATTGCGTAACATTAAATTTGAAGATTTAAAGAAATCTGACGGGCATTTACTTCAACTAGGTGTTATTATGGTTGTTGGAGTAGCCCTTGCTTCAGCACCCTTTGCCTGTTAAAGGAAATGTCACTGTCATAGATCAGACGACAGCGGCTTATGACGTTTTTACGTCCCCCTCTTTCTCTTCTCTCTTCTGCCTGTTAAAAAGGTGCTGTGTAATGTCATGTTGTGTAATTGTGTAATAGAAATAAAAATTATCTTGAATAATCGCCATAATTTATTGTAAAAAAACATCCTCTCGATCCGCAACAGTGGTTAGTAAATCCACATTTATTTCTTAAGGTTTCGACATTAACGGACGCACTCAGTAAGCTTGAAAGAAAATTTACTTATGCAAATCTTGATAAATAAATTATATTCTTTTTTAAACGTTAATTAATTAAAAACTAATATTTTCTCAAAACTTCATAAATATTTTCAAAAAGAAAATATTACAAAAAAAAATCATCCTTTAATTTTTGGTTATATTTGGGTCTAGTTGCTTGGTTTGTTTGTTCCTTACGACAATTTAGATTGCAGGTTATATTTTGAGAAGTAGTCATCATATATGCTGATGAAGATCTCTGTGTCAAATTTTCATCTAGATCCGGTCAACTGACTTGATTGAGCAACACACATCCATCCAAATTTTCGTATTTATAATATTATCTATATATATAAAAGAAAGTCGTGTTAGTTACACTATTTATAACTCAAAAACGGCAGTATCCATTTGGCTGAAAATTGGTGGGGAGGTAGTTTGGAACCAGGAGACGGACATAGGATACATTTATTCCGTTGGAACCGGTAGGTGGCGCTGAGATCGGGTTCTAGAATCCTCCTAATCACCTGGACCGATTTTGGTTATTTTGCTTTTGTGTGTTTTAGTGGGTTCCCAGATAGTTTAGATTCACAATTAGAAGCTGTAGGTGGCGCTGAGATCGGGTTCTAGAATCCTCCTAATAACCTGGATCGATTTTGTTTTTGTGTGTTTGATGGTTGGTTGGTGGTGGATGGTTTAAATCCACAATTGGAACCGGTAGGTGGCGCTGGGATCGGGTCCCAGATTTTTATTTTTTCAAAGCAGGACAACGTCTGCCGGGGCCGCTAGTTATAGATAATTATAAATATGAAGTTTAGATACAGGCGTATTACCTGGCATTAAAATTTAAAACACTACCTATATCCCGTACTGTTTGTAAACCATCATTTACACCACAATCCTTATCTACTAAATTCGTCCAATATAAAAGGGGTTTAGCCTGCATAGTAAAAGTATATCGTATTGTCACAAGGGAAACTGTGTATTACGGCGAATAAAGACCTTGTATATGTATAAATGCTATAGTACTTAAGGGGCAGTGTGGCAATCAACCAATTGCTAAAAGCATACGAGTTAACCAAGTACAAGTAGTAGGTACTTGCGACACTCGCCTAGCTGCCGGCCGCTAACCGTTAGTCAAACGTACTGTTTGCTGATGATAAATTCGTGGTATTATATTTTAAATTTCTTCATTACCAACTTTGTTTTTTTTTAGGTAATATTTGTTTTGGTTCTAAGCCATTTTTTGTTAGTATACAGGTGAATCTTTCAAGTGGGCCTTCCGGGCCAAATACAAAACTATACGAAATAGCGAAAACCACCCAAAGGGTTCTCCAGGCCGATTGTGACAAAAACTAAAGCGGTATCATTCGAGTTTTGAGAAATCAATTACCACTGTCAGGAATCGAAACGACTGATTTTGCATACATAAACACATCCTGTATTATCCAAATCATAGTGTAGTTTGTTAAGATCAACTTTGTGACTGAATGTCAAACAGCAAATTGAGGGAAACTGTTGATTTTGAACAAAATGTTCCTTACATTCATTAAACATTCAATTGCATCCAGTATTAAAACGGCAATAATTGACACACACGTTATTTTATCATAATCAATCAAATTAATCAAAGGGCAAACAATGGTTGCGACAATACTCATTTCTCTTTTAGATTCCAAGGACTATAACGTAGTAATCACACTGCACCCCACAAAATATTAAAATTAGTTAACTGTTCAATCCATTGATTTAAAATTTAAACAGGCAATTCAGTTTCATGTTTAAAATTTTCCGTAATTATTTTCAAAAGAATTCAGGAATATTGTTTCGAATACATCAAATTATAGCTATAAGTTAAATCGCAGTCTATGAATATTCCAAAATATAAACCGATTTATTAAAAAGTCAACCTTTATCTTAGTACCTTACCTTATAAGCTACTCTATCTATTGATGTCATAATACAGGATTTTTTTAATTTAGCCGATTCGATTGCTGACTAGCGTGATTTTTCAAAATTGTAATGATACCATTTTAGTGTTCGTCAAAATCGGCCTCAAGACTCATTTGAGTATTTTTCGTTATTTCGTATAGTTTAGGATTTGGCCTTGAATGCTCACTTGAAAAAATCACTTGTATATCATACAATAAACTTTGGCCTTAGTTTTTGCTCCACACGTTTCATATGGGAAAACTATGTAACAATATGTTATTCAAAAATATATGTACCTATTTCCAATTATAAAGTTTATGAGGACTTTTAGCAGAGGCAGCTTAGACGTCTATAATAAAAGGAGCGCCAAAGTAACCAGTTTACCAGATTAAAATAAATTCAAATATAGGTAATGAAACCTCCGTTATAAATATTGTGAAATATGCATCTAAATTTTGTCTGAATAAAGCTGTATAGAAAGGTCTAGTATACAAAATTAAATATTGATTTCGAAATAACCATATCCCTTTATAGTTTCATAATTAAGATTATCACATTAGATGTTGACCAATGGTCAATACGAAACCTGTTTTAAAACCACGGCTGAGAAACTAGAAAAACTTGAGTATATTGAATTTTGTAATCTAATTCGTAGAAGTAATGTTTAAATAGTGTGGTCATATTATTACATTTATATCGTTGCAGACCATGAGCGATAAGAATGGCCTGAACTCTTATAAGGCAAACACTTAGAGGCTGTTGGGATAATTTAATCTACATGTGACGTTACACTGACTGACATGTAGAACCATACTGAAGAATAAGCCTCAGTGGGTGTAGGATTATTGAGGGAAATATTAACAAAAAGAACTAGATTATTGTCATAAACTGCTAATGGCGGTAGTGTTAGAGGAAGATAGATAAAATGAGCAGAAGGCTACTCACCACGACATATCATGGGCCCCTCAAATTGCAGTAAAAAACAGCGCGGGGTGACATAGATGTTAGTGGGTTATGAGTGTCTTGAGGAGTGCTACAGTTTCCCTGGGCTATTCCCGGATTAGTGCCTTTAATACATCCCCTGGAGCTTAAGGCTTACCGCTAGCAGCTTCCATTTCATGCCGGCTGGTTAATGGAAAAATAAAATTGATGATTTAAAAATGAGGAATCCGCAATGTGCATTAAACTCGCACACACTCAGTTGTTTAGAATTGTATGCCATTGAAATATTTTAATCATACGAATTCTCCTAGCGATCTGCTAATTTAGATACGCCAAATTTTACGCTTTTGCACAGGATTGCGTATAAAAGTGAAATCAACGGAAGTATTAAAAACACAATGAGTTTCGGTAACCAACATTGTTACATTTACCTAGTAATTGGAATAATGGACAATATTGAATACAACAAAACTAGAATCTACACATAGCTTTGTTGTTGGCATTTCTCATCTTAGGGCAATTTTCAGTTTTCGAGTGATGACGATGACATAATAATCAAATTGTCATCAATACTAACAAAATAAAATCTAACTAGGGCATGGAAGTGTATGCACAACAAAGAGTTCGGTAGAGGAGACAAACTTCCACTGTTTGAGTAATTTGTTTATGAAATCATATAAAACCTTGTAATGGAAAATATCCCATAGTTTAAATTTAGGAATGTACGGAATAAAATAGACATATGGTGCACCCAGCAAAAATAGCGTTATTGAACAAAAATATAGTATGCATAACTCCAAAAATATACAAAAGAATTCATCACGAAAAATTCATCATCAAAGACATGACGGTACATCTTATGGTCTAATGGCTGGTTTCTATATATTACTGTTTATTCACTTGGCTTACCATCGATTGAATTTTGACATTATTTGCATGGAGCTTATGTCAATTTACTATTAGTAAGGTAAATGAACCGTTGGTACAATATAGGAAACGGCCTTAAGAGCCCGGTCGGGCCAGACTTATGTTATAGCAAGGCTGATTTCTTTTTGTCCTTGCACGCTACCACAGCTAAGAACAATTGGCTAATATGAACCTTGAGTCGTAGTGGATTTCGCAGGGGACAGGTGACGAAGTTGTCTAAAGTATAACGTTTCCAATAGATCATATTTGAAAATGTATTTTTGATCGAACCAATTCTGATTAAAAGAATTTTTTATAGCTTGAACTTTTTCATAATTTGTTTGACTTTGTCTGGCTAGGGACATAGTTCTGGCTAAGCTATTGGTTCATGACTCTCGCTTAGAGCCACCACGCACAGGTAGCCTGTTTGAGACAATCAGGATGCGGCAGTCGATCCGATGTGTGATGGATGGCTCATTGGAGCTCACGCACTAAGCCGCCACGGCTTTCTCATTGCGGCAGCCGTTAGAATGATTATTGACTGCATGGCATCCAATCGGCTGCATGCAGCCAGTGAGATACAAGGCGAATTTACTACTATGAACCTCTCTTAGGTCTTCTTGCACTTGCCGAAGCCAGGCCTATTTTGTGCTCCGAAATAAAAATCGCTGAGTTCTGATTCGAACTTTATACGGGAAATTCACTATTTGCTAAGATTGCTCAATATTTGAAAATATTTGCCTACTAGTGCGTGGGACCTTTCTATCCCTGCTCCACCTGACTTTATGTTAGTGATTGTGTACGAATGCGACTAATTTATATGTTGGGGCCGCACCTGCGATATTACTACAGATGTATGCCGTTTCACGCAGATGCGGCGAAATATGTAATACGTTATATATGATACGATATTGTTTTTTAATTGTTAATGACGTTACGTATTGACAGATAACGTATGTACGTATATACACTAATGTGGCTATTTGTAAATGACATTATATATAACCATATATAATTTTGGCCACAATGAATAACATCAATATTATCGTAGGTGCGATCTCAGCAATAGTGATAAAATATGATGCCGTTAATGATTAGGCTACATTGTTTAACAATGTTGCATCTGAAACGACGCATTAAACCCTTACCAACATCATCTGCATGACACAATCACTACCACGAACATTATTCCAGGTTCGTCCCGGATTAGTGGGTGGGTATACGGCAGTCACCGTAAGGTCTACACTACTTCAGGGGCTCCCTAGCATCTAGGGAGCAGAGGAGTCTTCACCCATGTTGACGAAGTGAGTTTGCCTTTCCCGGGGCATTCTCAAGCACTGATGCGCTAGGATCAGCGTGGGCGTAACTACGTTCTAAGTCTCACGCTCTTCCTGCCATAAGCGCGGGGCACATGGGAGAAGGGTGGTTTTAGTGGAGTATTGAGTCTTCGAGTCTCCACACAAGCCGGCGATTTGACTCTGATGCGCCCATTCGTGGGTGTCACCTCTCGTCGCTTTGGTTTAGTCCCTAGTAAAGGACCCGGTAGTGTGCGAAACGCATTTCCCCCGCCTCAAAAAAAAAAAAACAGGTCTACACTACCTAGCCTGTCTCTGAGCTTTGGGTGTGCATGTGCGTTAAGTTATTCGAACTCGCAATAAAAAATACAAACAAACAAGATGTAGCAACCGTTTAAAGAATGAACATTATAATTTGATATAATTAAAAATTTTGACTGTATATTATTATCTTCTGATTGTCGCAATTCTTTAAAACGGGATTGCATAACTATCAAAGTTCAAGTTTATTCACGCCACGGGGTTAAGAAACATGAGAATAAATAATATAATTTATTACTTGTACCTTTAGTTTAATGTGTTTACGTATATTCAATTTCATTATATATTATTTACAAATAGAAATAGCCAGAAGGCCCAGCTTGCCATACACAACACGGTGCTGGTACCTACGCTCACGTATGGAAGCGAGAGTTGGGTATGGAAGAGAGCATGAAAGTAGAGTAAATGCGGTCGAGATGCGAGCACTGCGCAAAATCTGCGGAGTGACGCTCGCGGACCGCGTTCGTAATACCGAAATAAAAAAGAGAGTTGGTCTGAAAGAGAGTGTCGGGGTGAAGGTAAGGAAAGGAATGCTCCGGTGGTTCGGGCATGTGGAAAGAATGCATGATTAAAGAATGACTAAACAGATATACAATGCAAAAGTGGATGGATGCAGAAGTCGTGGAAGGCCACGACACACCTTCCATGATCAAATTGATCGTGTACTAGCAGAAGGTGATGTCAGGAGCTTTAAGAACAGACGAGCGTGCATGACAAGAGCTATGAATGTCAAAGAAGCAAGTGAGGTGTGTAAGTATAAGTCTGAATGGCGCTCTGTTGTTCGTGCCTACCCCGCAAGGGAACTGGCGTGAGGTTATGTATGTATTATTTACAAATATAACTATTACATTATAATTATTAGTTAAAGTATTTTATGAAATAATTGATGAAAAAAATATCATTATACTAATACGTGAAGCAAAAACACAGTAAAAATTTTGTACCCCTTTTTATGAAAATTGCGCTGATGGAGGAGTATGAAGTTTCGCACACTTATAGTTTATATAGAGAAGGAGTGCAGAATGCTAATATATATATATTTAATTATGCGTAAAAAAGATATTAAATCAATAAAAAAAACATCACACACACGCATAGGTATATACTCTTTTATTTATTGTTAAAATCAAATTAACAGTCTAGCCTAGGCGAAATCCGTGATTATAGAAGTATAGTTTTTGACAAGAGAACCTTAATAATGTTCAAACTTATAATTTAAACTAATTATGCTCGAATTTCGACCACTGGGCGACCACTACATATAAAAGGCCAGAACTTTTAGAATTCTCGCCGCTGATTGTTTTTTGAAATCCATTCCATTTTTATCCATTTTAAAGGTTCCGTATCTGTTTTGACAATAACTGAATCCTTATTAAAGCGCCATGTTCGTCTGCATATGTATCAGCCATTTTTGTTCAAAAGTACTAGGTAGGTATATAAGTATAATAAGTAATATATATGCCACACATACAATAGTGTAGTGAAATTGTAAACGATTAAAAATTAGAGGTGGCAGAATAAATTATACTAACCGATTTTTTTTCTTTAGTTTATTAACGCCTAGTCTAGAGGACTGCTATAAAGGTCTTAAAAACCAAAACAATTTTCGTCAATTACTTCTTATTTGGGCCTGTACATAGATGGGCAAATATTAGCTTTTACAGATGTGGAATATTTTTGATTAGATATATTTATAAGCTTTCGGACTTACACGTATTGGGGCGATATTTTACTTAAAAATTGGTACGTAAGATTTTATTTTTAGTTTTCTTGCTTAGTTTCAATTATAAATTTATATAATGTAGTTTATCATGTGAATACAGGTTTAAATGTCTCCTTTCTTGCCGATAGTTAAATTTCAATTTAAGTGACACCAAAGACTGCCACTTTAACGGCAGCTTTAGAGCAACCCTTAGATCTTCAAGGGCGCTCCTTTGAAGGCAGAGTAGGTACTCGAGTAGGTGTGTTGTACTTTGGAAAAGGGTTGCTACAGTCGTAATTTAAATTTTTCTGGTCTATGAAACTTCAAGCACTTAAGTTATATATAATATTTTCACTGTGTTATTTTGTAACTAAAGTAACGATACCTTTGCTAGTAGTAATATTTGGAGGTTAGGAGTTTTACTGTGACAGATTAGTTTTTTTAAATGATTAATAATGCCCGGGGTCTGAGGTACTTTTAACTGTAGTTTATCTGTTCGTTAACGCTATCGATTCAATAACTTATAAAATTGCGTTTCTGAACACACCATCGTAGGATAAACTTCAGTTAAACTAGGATCAACTTAACTGACCAATGTATTTTTAGCGTTTATCTATTCCATATTTTTTGGGTGACGTTGCTGTTGTTAACCTTTTTTTGTTTAATGTAAATAAATATTAGATACTCCTTCTTAAATAGATCCATTTAGTGTCGAGTTTTGGTGTTAGTTGTAGGTTTAGTAATTATCGAACGCTTCCATACGTATTCAAAAACTCGATTACAGTTAACCTAAGTTTATCTATTACATGACTTTATGGAATCAATTGTTATTGAACTCATAACTGGTAACCTCAGAAACCGGGCATTATTACCGTTACTGGTTTTAAAATCATTTAGTTTTTCAAGCTACATCTGGAATTTGCATTGTTGTTTTCATTAATCGCCTTTTAGTTGAACTATCTCATTCAGAGTGTAATAGCCCGTTAACCTCAAATGGTGATGATAGTTTTTTTTTCTTTCATTTAAGTGGTTATTGAACATCAGACAACAGCATAAAAAATAATAGGTAGTGAATATTTATTCATTTTTGTTGAAAATATTTTTTATCTGATTTGTGTATCTATCTAGCCAGTGTCATGTAATTATGAATATTCAAGTTTAAGAATAATCTTCATCCGAACAGGTATTAGGTGAAAGCTGGGCCCATTTAACCTTCCCACCACAGCTTCCTACAAATGTTAGGTTTTCGACGATGTTGGAGTTCTTGCGGCAACTCGAGAAGTTTTTTTGAAATTTTACTAAACAGCAGATTTTTACACAAATACAAATTCTCACATAAAAACATTCGCTTTTTCTTACAACAACTGGCAAATGCTGACGAAAACTATAGTTACTACATTTTAAAAAATTAAACTGTACTATAAAACATCACTCTTCAAATTTCCACCAAACACCCGATAATTACTAAATGTACTTTACGAAAATTCAACGTCTAGTGATTAACCTTAGGTTTCTATATCTCATTATACATGATAGTTCCTTATTCTCTTGTTCTCCCTTATGAACTTATTGTATTTAGGGATATATCTGTTAATACCTTGTTAGTAAAATCCGATTTTGAATTGAAGCGAGCAAGTTTTATATTTAATAGACTCAGGTTCTTCAGACATAGTGTGTGTATCAATGGCATGTAATGGAATTAAATATTAATGAATCAATTGTCACTGATATATGACTTAAATTACTAAATACGATTTTTAATTCAACTAAAATTTTTGGTTCTCCCTTGGCTCCTTCTCCACCGATAAGCGTTAAAAACATTTTTTTACCGTAATAAAGATGTTGTAGATTTTAGATAAAGATTTTGTGAGAAATATTAAAAACACTTTGTTACTAAAATAATTATTAAAAAGTACCTATAGTTTTAAATATGTACGAGCACATAATATGTACATTGTCAGTTTAGCTAAGAATAATTCTTTAATTTCATTTGCTTGTCAGAGATCACCTAAAGTGATAATGCTGTGTATTGTTGTATTTAAAAATATTGTTAAAAAATATTTTTCAGTTTTTTTGTTTACGTGAGTGTTTAATTAAGTGTAATCTATTTATTTATCTATGTATATAATATTTAAAAATATCAGCTGAAAACTATTTAGTTTTATATAAAACTACACAGATTCTATTATTCGTTGTTAATTCCCTCTTAGTGTTGGTTTATAGTCTATATCTTGTCTACATATTTAAAGCAAGCTATTAGAAACGGGCCGTCAAGTGAAATGCACCTAACAGACCCAGATCGTAGCGCCACTTTCTCGATAATCTCACGTTATATTATGAAGTGAAAGTTAAGGTTAAAAAACTTACATTTTCAAACAGTACTTGATTGACGTATTGCCAAACGCGATATCGTGCAAATAAATCGCGTATTCTCTTTATGGAAAATCCGTTGTGTTGATGACCGCGTGCGCACTGCACCGGCGCGCTCTACCGACTTGCCGGATTCCGCGGTGACTTCGCAACCGCACTTCATCCGCAGAAAGTTCGCAAAGGCCATCGTTCATTCCGCTTGTATTTCAAATATTTGAAATCCTCGTTGCTGTAGTTCGGTAAATCTGCAAGTTTTAGGAGATGCCGTTAAAGAGTTCACTACGTTACTCGCGAATTATCTAGAAGTTCTTGTCTAAGTAAAGTGTAGTCGATGTCGGTCGACGATGCGTGACCACTGGTGTAACTTCGGAAGGATCTCCGTTGAGGATGATATCTCGAGACTTTTGACAAGGGCGCAATTGTCGACACTCATCAGAAGTCAAGAATAGGAAATGAATGGAAATACTTGCCTTATCTCTACATTCTCGTCCTCATAGATCTTCAATCGACTTCACGAGTAACGTCGTGGGCGGCTCAGTTTACCAAAAGTGAATACGCTACAGAATCGTAGTTCAGAACTTTGGTAGCTTACGGACTGCATAAAATAATTGTCCTAAGGTCCTATGCTTACTCATTACAATTTATGTACTGCCATTATATTTATTATTATCAATTATTCATTCACCAAAGCTCATCATCAGAATACATAATATAATAATCATTACGGTTATGAAAATGATATAAATCTTGTCATAATATTTTATGAAATATATTATTTCATCGAAATAAAACTACTTTCGCTACAATTTACATCACTAATTGGGGGGGGAGAGTTTATGAATTATGAATTTATTGTAGAAAACAGCACTAGTACAGTCGTGGTATGAAAATGTTCGCTAGTTTTCAAATTGATTCATTTAACGTTCCGCGAGCACTTGTTACCTTTTCAAACTAAGTCACAGAAGACACTGCTACACAAAATGAAAATTATGTTTTACTATTTGTCAATAAAGTTTAAAATTATTTATTCAATTAAAAAAAATTAAATGGAATTTAGACCTTTTTATTGGTTTTAATGTTTATGTGAAGCGTAGTAATTATATCTTCTTTATTTCTTATTGTTAATCTCCGCGTCTGGCATTGTCAACATTGTAATTTTCCTTTTTCACGTTTCTATATTTTATAAACGTAACATTTATTCAAATGTTGGCAGTGTTGTTTCTTGTACTCGTGCAAGCAAAAGTCGACTTTAAGGTGACAAACATTTTCATTCCACGAACGTACATTTTAAATGTGTAAATTAGGTTTATGATAAAATAATTATATTAGAATCAATCTCAAGTCAAAAATTGGCATAGAAATTGTAAAATTATATTTGAATGCGATCAAATTTACAATCACTTAACTACTGTGGAACGTATAGTATGTTGTAATACATCATGGAGTTTCTTCAAATCTCTCCCATCGTCAGACAAGTGCTGGCCAACCCCAATGGACCGGCCTCTCCAATTTCTGCCGGACTGTGGTTTGGTTTATCGGATAGAATTCAATACTATCCTATCCTAATAGTATTGAATTCTATCCGATATTCTTATAATACCTACGCTATTTAAATCTTCATCAGCCAGCCGTTGTCCACTCCTGGATATAGATGTTGCCAAGTTTGAGCCACAAATCCCAGACCTTCGTTTTCGTCATTCAGACTTCGGCGACGCCTTTGCGTATGTCCTCGGTCTACCGGGCTGAAGGGCGTCCTACAGAATATTTGCCGAGAAAAATGAGACAAATTTCCACCAAATAGAGTTTTAATATTTTTAGTGTGGAAGAAGTATAAATTTCATGAAATAAGTTATGTCTATTTAAAATATTTTATTGGTTACTGGCATGATGACGTCTTATTCTTTCTTTTGTATTATCTTTTCAGAAAGAGATTTGATAATATAAAATAAGGGTGGGGTATAGATACACGGCACATTTATTTATTATGGGCAAATCCGAACTTTTTTAATATAGGTTAGAAGGCTAAGGCGGGTGCTCCGCTCCGCTTCGCACCCGCCTTAGCCTTCGTGATTATTTTTTTTTATAACAACCCAAAATTAATTTTATATCTCAAGTAATAAATAAATGTGCCGTATATCTATACCGCACCCTAAAATAACACAGTAAATGTAAAACTATTCCACCTTTGTTTGTATATTCAAAGGTTCGACGCCAAACGTAGAAAGTTGAGTTTCGCGCTTGCCGCAGAGAAAGTTAAAACTGCATCAGAAATTCGCATATTTTATTATTTCAATAGTAGTCGTTGATAGCGAGTCATTTTAATGGAAATTTAATAAATGATGATTACAATTAAAAATATGATTGAAAATTGTTATATTATATTATTTCAAATACAAATAGTTACCCAAATTTAAATTCTTGCTTATATTTACGTTTTAGTGAGTAATGCCATGTGGAATTAATTTAAAATAACGCCATCTAGTAAAATTCTTTGTTATCACATTGCACACATATTAATATGTTTGATTATGTCAATAGTTAAAGAGATGGCAGTGTCTTAACTTTTGCAAAAATGACCTTATCGAGGTTAAATAATAATGTTGAATATTTCTAAATGCGTTGCCTCCTTGTCCGAGTATTTTTAATAAGTCTTCTTATAGCTTAATAAACCATTATATCTCTTTTTTGTACGCCACAATTTTTTATGCTAGTGTTTTCTTATTATATACTATCTGTGCCCACCATCTCATTCGCGCGGAGTTTGGCCTTATTTTTTTATGTTTAAGGCTTGGCAACTAGGCCTTTAAGCCAGGCGCCGTTGTATTGCAGGCTACAATCGACGTCATTCAACGGAGTTCTTGTGAAAACTCGAAAGGCCACATTTGGCTATATAGTTCACATTTCTCGCAAAAACACATAATTACTACTCAAAAACTATCAATATCCTACAACTATTGTTCATTTTAGAGTAATTTTACACATTTTTAGAAAATAAAACTGCACAGCACAACGTCACCTTTCAGTTCCCGCCAAAAACTCGAGTTTGGCCTTAACTTTTGAACCACGCTAGATATTGAATTCATTCATATACAAAAAATCAATATATTGTTTTAGTTACTAAAAATCTTCATTGAAATCCGTTGGTTGAGCCCTTGTGGAGCCTAGCTAGCTAGCTTGTCAGATAACTTGACAGTAAAAAAAATTATAAACGGTTTTTTATGGTTAGGCATCACAGAAACAGCAATTTTCACTTAAATATTGATATTTGTTTTTCAATTACCTTTTTTATTTATTTCATATAGATAAATAAGTAATACCTTTGTTAATAAGCTAAATTACAGATTTTAGTATAATGATATTTATTGAATAATAAAATTTGTGTTGGTTCTGGACCGTTCTACCACTAAGAATTATACAGCTTTTCTTATTAAATTTAACATTAAAACTTTTCTTACTTAATGCACTCACGGACAACAGACTTCCTACTAAACTACGTACATAAAATACATGACTTATCGTCTTTTCACCAGTTTTTAAATTAACTTTTACTTTACCAACACCGATTGCCGAAAGTTTATCACCGTTTGCCACATTCAGTGGCACTGGTTCAATAGGTAGGAAACTGATATACAAATCTTTATTATTCGTCATGTGTGACGTTGCTCCCGAGTCCACGTACCAAGTATTCCTATTCAAAGTTACTGACGTTGCCGTCAACGTGCCTTTGCTTGTAGGCTTTCCTTGGCACGCTTTCTTATTTCTAAGTTGTTGATTCAAGACATTTTGTAGGCAATTTTTCTGTACGTGTCCACTCTTATGGCATTTATAACAAACAACCGTTTTCTTAGCAACCATAGCCGTCACCGTTTCACTACTGGCTGCGCGACGTTGTTCTTCTTGAAGCAACCTCGACTTCACCAGCTAGCTTGACAACTTCATGTTGTTATTTTCCAACGTCATTATAAAGGGATTATAATAAGATGTCAATCCGCTTAATATGATCACCTCAACAAAATCATCCTCCAAGGGTGATCCGATTTCGTCCAGCTACTGCACAACTTCGGTGATTTTGGACAGATATAGGGCCATGCAATCGTGATCATTCCTCTTCATACTGAACAGACTTCTCAACAAGTTCAGTCTTCTGCACAACCCTTTGCTTTGGAATGCTTGTTCTAATTTATTCCAAGCATCATGTGCGGTCTTTGCCTTGCGTACATGGTTGTATACCGAGCTATGTACGGACAAGCAAATCTTAGCAAGAGCTTTTAGGTCTTTCTTCTCGTCCTTCACTTCTTGCGACTGCACGCACTCCCATAAATCCTCATGGATGAGTATCATGCGCATAGCAAAGTTCCAGTTGTGGTAGTCATCGATACCACGCAATTTTTCCATAGGACTTGACGAGACTCCACTGCCGCTAGCCATTGTTCGTGCATAGTAATTTCGACGCGAAACTTAAAATATTATATTTTGGCTTTCTTTTCGTGTAGGTATTTATTGACTGCGCGTGATCCGTCCTGGGCCCATTACTTCTTGGTTATGGAC
The DNA here is from genome assembly GCA_019925095.2 of Dendrolimus kikuchii. Lineage (NCBI taxonomy): Eukaryota > Metazoa > Arthropoda > Insecta > Lepidoptera > Lasiocampidae > Dendrolimus > Dendrolimus kikuchii. The sequence continues at coordinate 14,953,484 of CM034395.1, forward strand.
CAGGAAATAATGCAGCACATATTATCAATATTAGCAGAGTTTTATTTCAACATGCATGTACGCGTAACGGATACTTGGATGCCTAATAAACAACAGACGCAAAGACGTACTATATTATAATATGATTTAAATATAGAAGGCCCTACAAAAAGGTTCTTGTTGAAATGAAGAGGTTTATTTGGACAATTTGCCCGTGGCTTCCTTCACGTTGGACAGGTAAGAAAGACTAAAGTTATTTAGCCAATATTTAATATCAAAGGGTATTTTTAGCAGGACGGCGGTTTTTGTAGTTTGAAAATATATGAATCCGAAAGATTCCCGTAAAAACCCAAGGTAAGTAATGTTATTAAGGCATACATACCTACAACTATTTTCAGTTTTGTTTATGCGATAGTCTATGCTCCCGAGGTGGTCCCATGGTCGACAAGTCAGGATGTGATGAATGGATCCCAGGAAAATCAAGAGCAACCAACCCTTGTTGACGAGCGTCTACTTCGAAGAGTGAGATAGCAACCTTGTATAGGCGTGCCAGTACTATAATTTCTACGGGCGTTTAGTATATTATTTCTAAAGCTATTCAAGTATTTGCGCAACTGAAAAGTAAAAATTAGAAATATAATATAAAAATTACTATTTTTGCAAATTTGTTTTTTTATGAATTATTTGACAGGGGCTCCAAGAAGTTGGTTAAATATTTACTTTTTGCTTTTTACTTAGAAGACGGTTTTGTTTTTGTTAAAAAATATATACCTACTTCGTCTATTATTTACAGAGCCCTAAAAAGTGTGTGAAAAAAGTTATTACTTTTAGTTTAATATTGCTACTCACCACAAGATGGCGCCGTATACCATGTACTGAATTCGGGCTGTATGTGATACCAAATTACAACAAAACACCAAAGTTTATATATTTTTTTATTGCATGACTTAAGCAGACAAGCAGACGGTCCACGTGATGGAAAGCGGTTACTGTCGCCTGTGGACATTTAGAACACCAAATTCAAGGTAGTTATAGCGGCAAAGTTTAGACCAGGGTTATTAGACATCCAGACGAGCAAATACCCTACCATCTGGCTGTGGGTTGTTTTGTCGCCTCTTATGAAAGGCCGCCTGGCTGCAGGAAATTGTATTCGTTCACCGTTCCTGCACGGATGAAGTGTTTCAGATTTTTATGAACTTCAATATTAGAATGATCTTGAACTTATTTTATTGATTGTACTAAATGCGGACTTTACTTTTACTTAGTACCTAGTACTATTTATTAATAGATGAAAACTTGATAATATAATATTTTTTAAAGTAATATAAATAATACAATGATTCCAATTATAAATAGGATAATGGAACAGTGGGCAGAACATGTCATAGAATAAAATCAGTTAATGACAAAAAGCGAATTGCCCCCGCGTTGGTTGTGTCTCGCGACATGTTACCATAAATCAGTAGGGGATGCCACCCTCTCCACCCTCATCCCGAGAAAGGATGATCTCTTCCCGAGATCCTACATTTTTATAACGGCCGGCATCCATGCCTACGACTTTTTTGGGAGTAATATTGGCGAAAGAGTCACCACGTTAAATAAAATAAAAAGATGTTGGTATTTACTTAATTAATTAAAGTGATTAGAAGTGTGTTATTAATTTTAGAATATACATATTATAGTGTTGAAAAATATTACAACCTTTCAAGAGTCTTGCATAAAGTTAATTGGTAAAAGAAGTTTATATTATGGTTACAGAAAAGTTACAGTAGGTTGCCCTGAGATAGCGCTAGGATACGTTTCCGGATGCATGTTCAGTGTAACACAGAGTATGCAATCCCTATATGGAAAAGAGTTAACTTACTGAGCTAACGCCTTCAAGGTTCAGGGGGTTTCTGCGTCTTTGGCACCCGAGATCATGACATGTCGAACGGTGACGTTATGAAACATCGAAATAGTTTTGTTGATAGGTCGGTGCATGCTATTAGGAGTTCAACGGTCTTGCCGAAGCATCGCCGTATTGTGTTTCATGCGATAAGTGAGAGTTCCGATGGCCCAATTCCCTCCCCTTATTCCATTTTCCCTATCTCATCCCATATTCCAATCTCATATCCCATCCCTTCTATGCCACTGCTCTTGTCTGATCCCTCTATCTCATCCTCCTATCCCATTCTAAAAGCTGACAACGCGTTGGCTCGCTCTTGGCGTTGCAAACGTCTATAGGCGACGGTAACCAATTTCCATGGGTTGGGCCGTCTGTTTATTTGCGAGCTTAATAAAAAAAAACCACACCGCCTTCCATCACATTTCGGTATGCCAGGACCTGATGAATCGAAGACACTTCCAATGATCCGACTTTTTTAATTGCGAAGCTGGCACCCTGGCAAACCTTCCTCCATCTTAGGTGAGCTCACGTCAGCCAGGGCAGCGGTGTCAGCCCCGGCCTGTTCTCGTGGCCCTGGCATATGACGTCTGCAGAAACACCGGGGTGTTTAGTGGGTATTCCTAAAAAAAGCCGTCGAGTCCCACACTACCCCACTGTTGAACATGCCCCCCGACAGTGTGGTGTTTGCAAACGTATTCACCTCGAAAAAAAATTGTGTGTGTGTGCAGTTTATACGCAGTATTAGTGAAACAAAATGTGACAAGGGGTGGTAGGGATTCTATATGTCGTGACGTCACACTATATTTAAACTTTAAAACACGTATTTTGCAATATTAACGAAAAACTTCAATCAAAACATTTCCAACTCTATCTGTATGAGCACGGTGTTTAAATGATTAAATATAATCTATTCCGTCTCATTCTCTCGCAGGATTAATTTTATAGATTTGTGTTTATTCCTTATTGGAGTCGCTTTTTTGTTTCATCAAGTTTCAAATCACAGGGGTTCTAAAGAAGTTTAACTTCAAAAAACTAACCTTCCATCTAACAAAACGTGGTATCCGTCGCCTATAGACGTTTGCAACACCAGGCGCGAAGCCAATACGTTATCAGACTTTACGATTATGTAGGAAAGATGAAATAGGAGAGATAGGATAAAGAGGATAGGATAGAAGATTGGATTATGGGGAGGAAAAGGTGGGCCATCGGGACTATCGCTCATCGCACGAACTGTATCACGCTGATATTCTGTAAGAGCGTGGTATTACACTGGCCCTATGAGTAATGATTCTACCATGGTTCTACCGACTTCTACCACGTCAAAATTAATTCGATTTCATTTGATAGATGATAGAACGAATTAAGTCATAAAGTGACTAAATCTTCCATATTTAATTAAATTTCATGTTACAAATTTTACAACTACAGGCAATTAAACAGTGGCTTTATTTACAGCAAATTGTACATTGATTTACTTTGTAAAGATAAAGTTTGAAGCCATTAGCGTACTGTTCGAAGGTTTTGTAAACTTATTACGCAGATACAAATACCTCCAATACGCAATCGAATGATACCACTACTACGATACTTCTATGAATAAATATTAATGTAAAATTAATTTTCTAAACAGTAATTAAGTAAGAAATTGTTTCAAGAAAGCATTTGTTGAGGCGAAGCACTTTCAACGATTATTCAGTTACCTACGTAGTCTTTAAAATATTCCATATCTCAAAATTAACGCACATCATTATTATTATGTAATATATATTACAAACCACATTTTTGGGGAGTATTTTTAGATCCACAAATTAGAATTTTTTTAAATATCTGAAAGTTAATTTCAAAAATTAGTGCTTCTCCAGCATATACTCTTCACTAAACAAATTATTACGCGAATTGTTTTAATTATCTTAAACCTGTCCACCATTTCCTTATATGCCTATGTACGCTCAAACGTTATTTTCCCTCAGTTATATTTATGAGTGCCATCCCTAATTTTTATTCACAATTTTAGTACACCGCTTTAGTAGCATCATATTGTTACATGCCGACAAAAGTGAATGCATACCTGCTTGCCATAAAGCACAGTTTATTACCTTCTCGCATTTGGACTTCTTTTGTTTACTTAGAAAAACAGTCTATTGTGTATTGTATTAGTTTATGGCCGTTCGCAGGAATAATTAAGCAGGTGTGCGGATTACGTATTTCTAGGAAACTAAGTCAACGATACGGGCGGGCACACTTATATTTGTGAAATATAAAACGACGGCCGGATGGAGAGGGGAGGCAGTCTAGCGAGAACCGCAGTCAAGCGACGATTACGATACGAGCAAGACGTGTGTACATTCGATGAGCTATATAGTGACGGACTTTGCGCGTGTGATTGAATCGTGAAGTTTGTACTGGTTGTGTCCAGTTATATTTGTACCTGTGTTATACTTGTTTGTATAGTTCTAATAAATTCTATAGTAATTCCAACGGCATTTTTAATTCGAGTCCGCACTCGTAACACTATGTTGTATTTCTTCCAAATTCCTATCGTTATAATGTAATTACAACATAACCATCATATATTCACCATCAGACTAGCACGTTAAAATAATACCTTATGAATAATAATTATGATTACAAGTAGTGATCATGAATAAAAAATTAAATCTACTCCCTATTCTACATATGTACACCGTTTCGCAACGTGTCGTTCTTATGTCGTCAATTAAAAAAATATTACATATTTTATTATTAATATAAGTTATGACTTATAAAATATGTTATATAAATATGTATATGTATATATATACATATACACACATAATGAATTAATACGAGAATTAGTAGTAAGGGCATTGTTGACGAATATGCGTGCCTGAGTCTTCGGCGAACCCTACGCGGCGATCCGACCTCTAAGTACCTGAAAAGGTGCCAATAAACAAACCACATTTTAAAGACGTATCTACCCAATCTACTCATCCTAAAGTCACTTTTATTTCAATCCAATAAGATTTATTTTTGAACACTTCATGAAACTTGTAGGCTGTATTTATCTTTATCACTTTGGGTGGAGGTTTCTCAAGAAACAACGGGTTTTCCTTCGGGTCACCCTGGGGAGTAAAGGCGGTATTCCATCTGAATCTCCAGAACGAGGGATTCTAAGGCGAATTACTGAAAATATGTTTGGGGCGAAACGACTGCTTTATTATACCAGTTTATAATAGCCTTAAATTATAAAAAGGGACATAATTATGTAGGTATTTTTAATAGTTATTATATACGATAATAATTTAAAAATTAAAACAAATTTCGAGTTATTTTATAACATTTCTTATGGGTGCTCTATATTCTCGCAAGAATACATACATGCATACATAACTTCACGCCAGTTCCCTTGTGGGGTAGGCACGAACAACAGAGCGCCATTCAGGCTTATTCTTACACACCTCACTTGCTTCTTTGCTCGCGGTATTCTCGCGAGAATACCGCGAGTAAATCAACAGAACGCGAAAAATGTGCGATAAAAAAGAACTATGGAACTGATTCTCGCGTTCGCTTGTCACATACTCGCAATGTAGCGCATGTTAACTAATTTACAAACACAAAATACGTAATTTTAATAAAAGTTTAAAAGGTAAATTAACTTTTCGTTTTACAAATTGAGGGTAATACTTCTAATAAATGTCCTAAGTACTCTATCGATGTCGATTCGCATTTTTGCCGCACTTTTCGCGCCAAACTTTTTCAATATGGCGGCCGGCGAGAGCCATGCGCTGCCACCATTAACCACCGACACTTCACCGTTGCTATAAACTCACAAATCATGAAACGTGCTATCGTTCACACAACAAGCAATTAACCGCTTACCACTTCCGTAAATACGGTTCATTGTCCCGTACCTCGTCGTGCTCGATCACCGGGAACGAAATGTTCCAGCCGTCAAATAATTTTGAACCTTCGAGCCACAATGAGGAAAATATATTTTCAATTAATTCTCACAGAAAATCGGGAAACGAACAAAGAGAGCGAGAAACGAGGCCAACATTCGTTAATAATGTAATGTATATTTATTCGTCTACATTATTTCGCCGCCGATGTCGGCTTGCGTCAAATAGGATCGCTTTTATATTAATTACGGCTGAAAGTGAAACAATTATTATTGTCCCGGAAAAATGACACTCGTTATAATAAGCTGCTTATTTTCATTCATATTCAAATTTCAATGGGAAGTAATACATATTACATTTTACAAACACAATACAATTTTATATACAATACTAGAGGCTCCAGAAGACGTTGTCCTGCTCTGAAAAAATAAAAAACCTAAAACCTGATAGAAGCGCCACCTATCTGGTTAAGTTGTGAATCTATGCCATTCCGGGACTTACTCAAACACATACTCGTACAAAAATGTCATCAAAATTGGTTCAAGGAGGAGACTTCTAGACAGGAGGAGTTCAGTGACATATACACGAACAGAAGAATTTTTTAAAGAAAAATATTAAAACTAAATTGTTAGTTATGCTACCGCCTTAGTGTAAATTCTGTCGTGCTTTTACTAATTGCAGTAACTTCAATGAATAATAATTTTTTGAAATCTTTATTTAGACGGTTGTAGTTAATATAATAAAATTAACAATCGTTTAATAATAATATCATGTTTTTTATTTGTTTGTGTGTTTTTTAATATATATATTAATCCAAATCTGTTTTTGTGTGCGGCCTAATTTGTATGGCATCGGGCGTTCCGCATCTAATCAATACGCGGGCTTGGTGCGGCGGCAGACGCGGCATGCGCTCGGCACAGTTCGACTAACCTCGGCCGCATTCGGAGAAAAGAGGGACTTTCGTCGACATTCGGGTGTTTTCGCTTCAATCGTAATTCCATTTTCCGCCCGCCTTGGCAAATTGAAATGTCGTAACTCTTAGGGGAATATCGGCTTTCTGCCCAAGAAAAATATTCTGCTAAGGCATTGTAACGACGCTTTAGATATTATGGAATATTTCCAGTCCATCATACAGCCCAGGGAGCGTCCCCTAAAATGGTTGTAATCGTGAATCTGTCTGCCACTTGGCCGCTTGTACTTCAGCGGTGGAGGTATCTCCCCTTTCGTTGTCAACTCAATATTTTTATTTTATGACGGGATTGTTTCCTTTGTTATGAGCAGTCTCCTAGTAGCTACATACTTTAGACGTTGAAAGTCTTAAGTACAGGGTCTATTGTTCGTAATTTACATGTTCGACGGACATGATAAAATATATTGATGTAGGTCAAGAAAAAGTTTCGTAGTATGTCTGAGGCGTAATTATTTAAAGTTACGAATGGGAATAGCAAACAGTTGGGGAAAGGAAAATAACTTCTTGTAAGAGGAAAAGAAAATTTATTTTGCGTGTAACTAAGTGTTTACGAGTAATACGAGTTGGCTATTACAGAATATTAAGTGATATAACTTAAAGATGTAGTAGCTCAACGGCTTACGGACCGTGTCATTACAATGACCTGAGTTCCAATACTTGTCGGGTATGCACAACTTATTTATTTATTTGGTTTACCAACAATTGCTTGTACTAATGCTAAACATGTACATAGCTTTATAAGAAGAAACATGGTAATGCAGTAATTACTTATAGGTAAACACTATATGCAATTTGATATTTTGTAGAACGATAAATTATAATATTGTTAATTAAAAAAAAAAACAAATTGGGAAGTTTCTCTTAATTAATGTAGGTATATATAATGCAATTATTTATCTCATATTATATGATTACTATTTATTGATTAAAAATATATTTCATATGTATGTGAAGTGGATAGTTATATATAATTTTTGTAATGATTAGAAATTATGATTGTATATGAATAATAAATATAGCATAGATCAAAAGATGTTGTTGCTGTGTTTTTCTTAAAGTAGCACTTGTCAAACGTTAAAAGCCAAATTTAACTTGATCTTTATTAATTATTATGAGAGAATTACATTTAAATAACTAGTTTTACTGCGAAAGTTTCTAATAGACATGTATAAGTGAATAAATGAGTTGGAAACCCGAGCGAGCGGTGATCAGGATCATGGTATATTAAGCAAAGTAAAGAATACAAAAATATCTACGACTATGAACGTGGTAAATGTATCCACTACTTATGTACTTATCTTAAAATTTTTAGCATGTATTTAAAAAATCTGCATTTATGCACCACGTACATCGCCAAATAAGCTAAGAGTATACTGCAAGTGAAGTTGCATGTAAGAGATCGCTCTAATCGATAAGGCCGCCTATTGTTTTAAAAAATATTGTGAATGAAGTTTTATGTCTGCTATTTTGGTGAGTAATAAAGTGTTATCTAATCTAATCTAATGTTATAGTGGCTACGTACTGACCGTGAAAGAAAACACCGTGAGGAAACCTGAATGTCGAGATTATAGATGTGGGAAATTTTGCCAATCCGTTTTAGCCGAGCATGGCGGGTATACCGTCCATGTCACCATAATAGAGATAGCCATGTATACCCAAGTCCAGCATAGATTTATTTATGGTCTGATACAAGTTTGATCGCTTTTTAAAGTATTTAGTATGATATTGTTACGAGTTGCGAGACTCGAATTAAAATGCCGTTAGAATTACTATAGAGTTTATTAGAACTATACAGACACGTATAACACAGGTACAAATATAACTGAATACAACAAGTCCAAACGTAATGAAGAAAGTCGTAATTCAATAAAACGCGCAAAGTCCGCCACTATTAGATTCCCGATTGTAGTACACACGTCTCGCTTTGATCGTGGTTCTCGCTCGATTACCCGCTCCCTCAATCAGGCCATTGTTTCATACTGCACAAATGTAAGGTGTCCGCCCGGCAACGTGACCGAATTTCCTAGAATCAGCTTGTACTTAAAAATCCGCAACACCTGGCTAATTATTACAATACAACAATAGGCTGTTCTCTAGAAACGTATGCCAATAAACAAAAAAAGACGATCATAAAAGAATGACAATAGTTTCAACGTTATTAGTTCAAACGCCGACGGGTAATAAATGTGCTTCTACAAATCTGTACGTGGAATTTGTCTTTGTCGGCGCCTAGGTTGTAACAATATAAAGAACTGAATGCTCTGAACACACTACCGTCTATCGATTTACACTTGCTGGAATTTTAATATTGGTAAAATTGAGTGTAAGCAAATCCTGTTTACCTTAGCTGTGTGTGTGTGAGATATACGTAATTGAATAAACACATTTACGAGAAAATTCGTTTAAGCACAAAATATAAAGCAAAAAATGACCACCGAAAAGGGGTACAAGCAATTCTGCGAGTTATATTAGTGGGAGGCCCAGTAGGTCAGATAAATTGAACCCTCCGCGGCGTTGTGTTCACACGTAAATAACATGTAGAGTTCGGGGTTTGGGGTGTGGGACACCCTGTACCCAAGTGGAAATGCGTGACGCGTTTTCAGTTAAAATCATACGTATTAAACGAATTTCAACTTTACATCTTCAAAATAAGAACTAGTCTGTTATTCATTCATTGCAGAAATATGTTGGTATACTTAGTTGCAAAACAAAATTGCCTTTGCGATTTCAAAAGTAATAAGTTATTCTATTTTGATCCTTACGTTTCTTCAAATAGGGATAGTTTATAAATAAAGGAAATAGAAAACACTTAAAGGTTAGAATGGATTTCCTCGAACACGCAACAGGAGTAGAGTAAACTTCTGCCACGGTTTGTTAATCTTTATGCCTTAGTTTTTTTGTTAAGATTAAGAAAAGTTAAGAAAACATCAATAAAGTAATTATTCTACTAGTAGTGAGAGTTTTGTGACGTTTGATGCTTAGGAACTAGGACCTTGAGCATAAAGATCTTGAGGCCTTTAACCTGAAATTTCGAAGTGCTTGATCTCGTCCCTGAGGTCATTATCAAGTTTACCTATGTTAAAATTGCCAGCATTAGGGGTACCTTCACAATTACGCATACAAGATTCTGATGTTGAATATGGTGAACTAGGCCATGGTAATAATTCTTCAGTATAATTTTTAGACCTAAAGGATTATAAACAGAATGCAGAATAATAATGTATTAGTTTCGTGTATGTATGTAATGTACCTAGTGTAATGTAATCCCGCAGAGGGGCTTTGTGTAACGAATCCTTAGGTTAGTAGCAACACCTCGGATCTGACTTCGGGGGCCATGGCTAGGCCCCCGCCTCCGTGCTTGCCTTAGCCATCCGGCACGGAGTGGAGATCGCTAGAGCTAAGACTCAAGCTCCAGTGGTGGAAGTGACAAATGGCATAACGTCAGAAGTAGCTTTGGTGAACCTGTAGCCCACCTCTCTACACCCCTTAGCCACTCACACCCTTGTTGCCCCTTGCCAATCTTGGCATTTATAGGGCCCCATGCAGAGAGTGGCGAGTCACCGTCTGCCTATTTTCCATGTTCCCCGAACATTGCGACGGGCAGAAGCTATAGTCCCCATAGCCTCAGATCCCTAATTCCATTAGTAGTTCATCCCAATAGCCCGGTACCTTTACATTAAATTTGTCAAGAGGCCTCTACGTGTTGGCCTTTCTATCGCCCCACGTAAGTCACAAAAACAGTAGACGTTCGTCACCTCTCTGGGACCCTTTACAATGCACAGACTGACATGTACTTGGCCGATTTGTGATTCGACTGTATACTTAAAATATTACATTTAAGTTTGTGTACTTAAATTTTAATCTTACCGCAGTATTTAGCGTCGGATAATGAATCGTTCATTACCTTTAAATACAGATGATTAAATAGTTTTAGTCTTTTGTTTTAGATTTACTTTTTTTTCTTTCATTATTTACTATGTACCTAAAAATTATAATTATTAAATGGTAAACATTACTTTTAACTATTTTATCTGAAGGTAAAGTAATTTTTTCGATTATTCATTTATTAATAATTTTAATTTTCTTTTAAGCTCACAAGTGCGGCAGTTCATGATGTATCCTAAACATATAGCATTCATTAAACACAAATTCAATACTTTACGTGATGAATAAAGATACGTGACCAGAATAAAATGTAATAATGCGTTTAATATATTTTTAAATGTAAATTTATACTTTTATTTTTAATATACATAAACTAGAAATTAAGAAAATTATAAAACAAAATACAGTAGGAATATTAATTTTGGCGTGCCAAGTTTTAAACAGTAAAGGTTGTTTAGTATCGTCCTCTTTCTAAGACGCTGGTGGGATTGTGGAATGAGAAAGGGGGGAGGTGAGAGCGTGGCAATCTGGGGATGAGGCAGGCGAGTTTTGCATTAATAATGTTGATATCGGCCCGCCTTACGATTAATTTGATTAGTTGACTTGTGTTTCGGGATAAACCGTATCGCTATTAATGCGGGACTTTTGGTTGCGAACACAATTTCTGATTGCGGATTTGATTAAAATTATTTTTGTATGGTACATTTGAAACCAATTGATTTTTTTATGGCAACATGTTTAGTCGTACTCTGAGTGCTACAAGAACTTACTTAAATAATTATAAGGTAATGAGCGGTTCCGGCAGACGTTGTCTTCACCTATAAATCTAGGAACTGATTCCAGTGCCACTTACCGGGTCTGATTGTGAATCTGATGCATCCTGAAACCCACTCAAACGCACATAAAAAAGTTCATTAAAACCCCAGAACCCGATTCCAGCGACACCTATCTATTCCAATTGTAAATCTAAACTATCCGAGGACCTACTCAAACACGTACAAAATATATCATCAAAATCGGTCCACGGTTTTAGAAGGAGTTGCGCCTGCTTTGATATTTTCTCCAAAATAAAAAATATGTCCGAATGTATTGAGCAGTATTAATACTCAGTAAGAATGTCTTATAAAAGGCCGCATGTCAGTTTAATCAATTGTGATTCTAAGCGTATCTTTGTACAGTCGCGGTATAAAAAGGTTCATCACCTTAAAGTCGACTTTTGCTTGCATGAGTACAAGAAACAGTACTGCCAACATTTTAATAAACGTTATGTTTATAAAATATAGAAACGTGAAAAAAGAAAAATGCAATGTTGACAATGACAGACACTGAGGATTAACAAAAGTTCCAATCATCAGAAACAAATAGGATATAATCACACGCTTATCATAAATATTAAAACCAATAAAAAAATTTACCATCTCTAAATAATTTTCTTAGACAAGATAGAAAATCAAACAACTTTGATCAAGTAATTTCAAACTTTATTGTGAAACAGTTAAACATAATTTGCTGTGGAACAGTCTGTTCTACAACTTAGTTTGAAAGGGTAATATGTTCTCAGAGAACGTTAAATGAGCCAATTTGAAAACTGGCGAACCTTTTCATAACACGACTGCACATGATGAACATTGTTTAATGAATATGGGATTTAAATTTCTGGATACGTCACAAGGAAGCTTCCCATTCGGTCCCTAGGATTTCCGTCTTATATTTTTCAGAAATTATTTTGTCTTCTCTAACGATTTTTAAGACTATTTGCACTCTTTTGATATTGAACCAGGACCATTCTTTTCAAAATCTAAGGGGTTAAATTGAATTCACTTTGTTCTCCGAGTAACTTGGTGGTTTATGTTGCTCGTACAGCATGAAATTAACTTAACTCTAACGCGCTCAATTCATATGACATTCCTTTACTTGCCCTTAAAGAAATAAAAAGTTTAAGATACGTTACATAAAACCTTTTAAAATGCATAGATATTAAAGCATGAACAATATATATCCACTCTCAGGCTCTTACCGTTAAATCTTGTTTAAGTTATTTATAGTACTGACTGTGTACAAATTGGTCAGATTTCATACAGCGATAGATGTCGTTTAATAATTAGGATTGACGTTCGTTATTAATAGGGGTCGATGATGCGAACAGAATTAAGTTATAAGCGAAGAGCGTGTGTCATAGACTATTAAAATTATAGATAGATAAAAAATTTTGCACAGCAAAATAAACAACTACAAAAAATCGAAGTATACAATTTTTCTAGGCAATTCAGTGGGAGGCCTTATCGTTTTGCGGGATAAGGGGTAATAGATACATCAAAACTTAAGTTAATTTAAATATTCAATAAATAGTTACATACATAGTCAAAATAAAAAATACGGCCGCCATTTTTTTTAGCCAAAAGAAACCCGATTGAGGACCATAAGCCGAGACAAGCATAGAAACTTAGGGGATAGTTCGAGAATCTTGTGTGGCATTCGCCAAGCCGGGGTCGCACAAACATGCACATTCAGAATTGGTGCCATGCTATTGCCACTCGCCAATTAGGGGATACCCACTAAAACCCCTGGGTGTTCCGTCCTGCCCTTTTGCCAGGTCTACGAGTATATGACCTAACCTCTCCACAGCCCTGGCAGGTGTGGGCCTTGCAAGGCCACTTCCACTCCCGGAGGACTACTTTTATCCCCTGGCATCTTTAAGCTTTGCGTTTGTGGGGCGTTTTATAACTCGTCTCACGGGAAGAGAGGTGAGCGCGCGCGGGACACGCCGCGCCGCATCTCGACGGCATGTGCGGGTGAGTGAGAACCCCTATTCCCCGTGGGGACCACCCGCGCCGCTTGCTTATGGTGGCCGAAGGTCCGTGCTAGCCCTCCGGCGCCGGCGCGTCCTTCTTTGGCCGAAAGCGAAAGGTCAAGTTCAAGAAGAACCGAAAAAAAAGATAAAAGTAGGTAGTAGTATTTTTTTTTTGTTTAATGTACTGAGTACAAACGTTTATTTTTTTTAATAATAAGTTTATATTAATGATAATCAAATTGTACATAGAATAAGATATACCTAATTTACATTTTTAAGCGAGTTTGCCTCCAGACTATGTCTATTTGTTACTTAGGAACCTCATTCTAATTGGTATAATTACTGTGAGGTAAAAGGGTACGCACCTTGCACAAATTTGTCGTGTCCTTCGATAGCTTAATGAGCAGGCACCAGTATAACACTCTCACATCTTCTAATTTCAATATATTAAAGTTTTATACACGTCGCGGCGCGGATGAATTGATTTTGAGAATTTATTTTTAAATATTTTTTGAGTGGAGACTTTTAGTACGTGTACGTGCGTAGCGAGCGGATTTTGCAACGTTTCGTTTTTGAAAATGGTGCGGGGTAGAGGGGGGAGAGATTTTGGGTATGGAATGGGAAGGAATGAACGAATGGAATGAATGGCGCGTACATCTCCCCCGGCCTAGAGGTTATCCTCTAGAAATAGAGTAAATATATTAAATAATAATAGCGTTATATAAATACATATTATACGTATTTATACATTAAATAGCGTGAGATATAAGAATAGAGTAATAAATATATAAATAAGCGATATATGTGAGTGTTTATTGCGATGGTAGAGGACAGATTTTGACCACAGGACGGATGTAACTACCACTATTGGTGCGAACTTTGACAGTGCGTATAACATTATCTTTGCCGTGGTAGACTTCTTCGATTACTCCTAATGGCCAAAATAGAGGATGCGTGTTATTATCTTTAATTACAACTACCGAACCTAACTCTACGGGTTTGGTCAGCGTGTTCCACTTTTCACGTTGTTGAAGTGAGGATAAATATTCCTGACTCCAACGACGCCAAAAGCTCTGTACTAACTTGTTTGTTAGTTGAAAGCGCGTAAGGCGATTGCTAGGTGTATTTAGTACATCCTCAACGGGAAGAAACCTAAGCGGCGTAACATTTAAAAAGTGATTTGGAGTTAGAGCAGAGATATTAGAGGGATCTGAACTAAGTACACATAGAGGTCGGCTATTTAACAGACCTTCTATCTAGACTAGTACCGTATAGAATTCTTCGTAGGTTAGAACCTGAAGTCCTATAACTTTATAAATATGCGTTTTGACACAACGAACATTTATTTCGCTAATGCCGTTGAAATGCGGTCCGTACGGAGGACTGTTGAGAAACTTGATGCGTTGATCAGCTAATTGTTGACTCATGTAGTTTTTATGCGAATTTGACTCTAGTAATGTATAGATTTCATCGAGTTTGCGTTTAGCGCCTAGAAAATTGGTTCCGCCGTCGCTATAAATCATAGCCACGGGACCTCTTCTACTAATAAAGCGGTTAAATGCTGCGAGGAATAAGTCAGAACTCAAATCTGTAACTAACTCCAAGTGGAGAGCCTTTGTGGTTAGACAGCAAAATAGACAAATGTAAGCTTTCTGACTTTTCACGCCACGTCGACGAATATGCGTAATATAAAATGGACCGGCGTAATCTACCGACGTATAGACAAAAGCCTTGGCTTCGGACACACGAAACGATGGTAGATCACCCATCAACGGAGAGGATGATTTAGGGTTAGATTTAAAACAAATGTTGCATTGGTGGACGCGTTGCCTTACTAGGTTTCTAGCTGACAGTATCCAGAACTTTTGTCTTAAAAGCGCTAATAAAAGTGAAGGACCAGTATGTAAATTAGAAATGTGAAAGTAGTCAACAATTAACTGTGTTAAGCGATGTTTTGAAGGAAGTACAATGGGGTGTTTTTGACCAAAATTGAGGTTTGAGTTTTTGAGTCGACCTCCGACGCGAATAATACTATCGGAGTCGATAAATGGGTTGAGTTTGAGAAGCGCTTTAGAGATGCGTTTGTTATTTTTAATAGCGTGTATATCTTGAGCGAAAAATGTATGTTGTACATGGCGTATGAGAAAGAGATCAGCGGAATCTAAATCTGATGGCGTAAGTATACCTGTTGAGCGTAATATTTTTCCGAAGCGTAAAACATAAACGGTTGCGCGTAATAATATTCTATAAGATGAAATGCGTTCTATTAAGTGATCGAGAATGTGTGTTTCCGATATATCTACGTTGGAAACTAAAGCTATAGTTTTCTTTTCTAATAAATTTTCGTCAACAGAAGTGACTTGGAACGGCTTAATAGGCCACTGCGAAAGCGGGTGGGAAACCCAACTGGGTCCGTGATACCAAAGCGGTAAGTTTATTAAGAGCTTGGGTGTCACAGGTCGTGATAGTACGTCTGCGGGATTTTCATCACCGCTGACATGATACCAGTGATCAGCGGGTAGCTTAGAGTTCAATTCTGTTATCCTATTGGCTACAAAAGTGTGAAATCTAAAGGCGGGTGAGTGAATCCACGACAAACTGACAGTAGAATCAGAAAAAGCGTGAATAGAACTAACAGGGTAACGTTGAGATATGATGTCGCGGACTGAAGTGATGAGGTTGGCTAAAAGAAGCGCGGCGCACAGTTCAAGACGAGCGAGCGTAATTTTCTTAAGCGGAGCGATTCGCGATTTTGAGGTGAGTAGTTTAACAACTCCAGGCGAACGTGAGTCTGGGCTAACGCGAATATATACAACTGCGCCATAACATTTTTCGCTAGCGTCAGCAAAGCCCACTAATGACACGTGACAACCTGCGGTTATACCTATATGGCGCGGTATTTTTATTAGCGATAAATACGAAAGTTCGCTTTTGAACTGGGTCCACTTCTGTTCAATGGAATAAGGAACGGCCTCATCCCATGATAATTCGCGTTGCCAACACTCCTGTACTAACAATTTCATAAAGGCGGTTACAGGGCCTAGGATGCCCAAGGGGTCAAATAAACGAGCAGTAGCGGACAAGATTTTGCGCTTTGTACATTGACCTTCATCAATTGTAGAAGTTTTATAGAGAAAAATATCCTCTTTAGGCTGCCACTGCATGCCTATAATTTTAGTGCAGGCGTTAGAGTCAGAATCAAAATCTACAAGTTGGTTATTTTTATGTGAGTTAGGGATTTTATTCATAAATTTCGAGCTATTTGAGATCCACTTCACTAATTTGAAACCACCGGCTAAGAACATATTAACCATTTGGTTGTATGCCTGTTCGGCGTCGACCAGGCCGTCCATGGACGATACATAATCGTCCATGTACATTCGAGTTGTGGCTTCACTAGCGGCGATTGGGTATTTGTCGCGCTCGTCAGCAGCAAGTTGCCGTACGACGCGCATAGCGAGATAAGGCGAGCTTGAAACACCGAAAGAAACCCTATTAAATTGATAGGTATCGATCGCGGACTCTGAATCAAATCTAAATAAAATGCGTTGAAAAGATTGATGAGAAGGATTTAATTTTACACAAAAATACATTTTTTCTATGTCAGCGGAAAGAGCAATTGAGAAAATTCGTAAATTAATTAAAAGATCAAAAATATTAGTTTGTAAATTTGGACCCGTAAAAAGTAAATCGTTAAGCGATTTTCCAGAAGTGGTTTTACAACTTGCGTCAAGAACAACTCGAGTTTTAGAGGTGGTTTTATCGGGGCGATATACAGCTCTATGTGGTATATAATAAGAGTTAGCGGTTAAATTAGGCTTGTCAACTTTTGACAAGTATCCCCGTTCAATATAATCTTGAATAGTTAAATTATAGTCAGTCCGTAAGTCAGAGTTAGAGTTAAATTTCTTTTCTAAATTAAATAGGCGGCGCTTAGCGGTTGAATAAGAGTTACCTAGTTCTGAAAAGTCAGACTTAAACGGCAGACTCACAGTATAGGTCCCAGTATCATCGCGAGAGTATGTAGATTGAAAAATGTTTTCACACTGTTCATCTTCTGGGCGTATATGTTGTTTATGGGGTACACTTTCTAACTCCCAAAAACGTTGAGTGATAGTCTCTAAAGAGGGCGTCTGAGTATTACAGTGGAATGTTTTATTGCTTGGTTGCGAACGCGGGACATCGCACTGAGCTCGACCCATCGCGACGTAGCCTAGTGTAGTTTCAACACCTACGATGGAGGATTGCGGAGAACATATTTTATTTTTACCTAATAAAAATGGGAATACTTCATTGCCTAGCAAACAGTCAACGCATGCAGGCGTGTAAAAATCGTCATCTGCCATAGGTAAATTCTGTAAATGCGTTGCCTGAGATAAACAAATCGGTGCGTTCGGTAAATAGTCTGTAATAGTGTCAATAACGCGGGCTAACACAGTGTATTTGTATCGCGTATCGAAACGAGATTGAAAAGTTAAATTGACAAAACCTTGCGAAACACTTTCCGAACGCCCTATTCCTTTAATTGTCATAGGAGAATAATTAATTTTTAAATTAAGTCTATTACAACAATCTTGCGTTATAAAGTTAGTCATAGATCCCGTGTCAAGAAATACACGCAACTTATGACGATTTCTGTGAGTATCGTACGCATATACAGAAGCGGTAGGCAATAACACAGTAGAATTATTGTATTGCGGGTAGGTTGTAGCAGAGAGCGATAAGTTGTTTCTTTCATATTGCGTTTGAATGTTATCTGAGTTAGCGACCTGTGAACGAGTATATGAATGTGTATTGCACTGAGTGAACGGAACCGGCGACGTCGAGTGAGAAATATGATGCGTATGTGCTGAGAGTGTAAGCGGCGCGGAAGATTCGGGCGGCGACGAATGTGCGTGCGCCGCCGTACTCGTCGAGATCGGGCGACATCTTGAATTTATTTGTTGCGATATTACGGGCTGGATAGACATGTCTGCGGATGTTGTATTTTGTATGCCACTATAAGTATTAGAAGTATTGTTATCAGTGTGCGAGTAATCAATGTGTATAAATGTGTGATGTTTGCGTTGACAAATTGAGCAGCGATTTTGTGATTTGCATTGTTTAATGTTATGAAAACCTAAACAGTTTTGACAAAAGTTGTATTTAGTGACGAGTGTATTGCGAGTTTGTATGTTTTGAGATAAGAAATGAGTGCATTTGTATAGTGCATGAGCGGGAGATATTTTACAAATCGGACAATATTTGGGAATGTTTGAGTTCAATGATTGTATTTGACTGTTTCGATTGAAGTGTGTTAGAGAATTAGCGTTTTGCGAAAGGTTTTTGTTAGCGGTATTAATGAAGAATGACTGTGTATGATTAGGTTTTGACTGAGTAATGTTAGGTTTGTTTGGAATGTAGCTAGGTTTGTTTTGCGTAAATGTTGTGCGTAATGAGTTCATTCGACTTTGCTCTTTTATGAACTGTTTTAGAGAACTAAAAGACGGTATTTTTATATTTCTATGAGACTGCTCAAATAAAGTAACAGTATTTTTATCAAGTTTATTAAGCGCAATATGCGTGATAATGAAGTCTGAGAGATCTTCAATCTCCAGACGTCGTAAAGCTGCCTCAGCTGAACAAAATTGTTCTAGGAAGGTGTCTAAAGATTGCGTTTTAAAGTTGAGCATTTGTTCAAAATACTGTGACGCTTGTACTCGAACGTCATGATATTTATCAATTAGTGCATTCCAAATTATGTGGTAGTTTTCACCGGTTGGTGGAATACCTGAACAAACCGTCAGAGCATTTCGAGATAGTTTTCCTACTAAATATTGGGCTTTTTCAGCAGTAGTAAGCGTAGGGTTATCGTGTATAAGCGATTTAAAATTTTCATAAAACACAGGCCATTTAGTGGGTGTGCCGTCAAAGGAGGCTAATTCAAGTGGCGGCAATTTTTTAGTGAGATTGTGTGCATCACGCGCTGAGTTCTCGCGACTTTTAGATATTGCCTTTTCGGTAGCAATGATCACACAATATAAATCATCAAATGCGTTAATTTCAGCGTATGAAGGTTTAGCGTCCTCATCTAGCTTTAAATAATGCAAGTTTAGAGTGTCAATAGTCTCTAAAAAGTCTAGCCTAGTCCTTTCTAAAGACTGGAAACGAGCTAAAAATAACGTTTCAAGCGCTGTGTCAGTTGTAACTTGTTGAGATAGGTCATACAACTCTTGTATTCTTTGGAACAAAGCTTCTTTCTTTGATTCCAAAAGCGTAACCTTGCGTCGTAAGTCTTTCTCTGCCATTGTTATGAAGAATAGAGTGAGTGTTTAGAGGGAGAGTATCTGCGTGTGAAATATATAATAATAAATAAATATGCGTTATAATAAATTGAGATATATTTAAATATGAGTATATAATTTGAATTGTAGCGGTTAGCGTTATGAGGGTGTGTAAGTGAATAAAATGGCGGCCGCGCCGTATGTAATAAAATGTACTAAATATATAGTGAATATGCGTATGAAAAAATAGATATATAAATAGCGGAGAGTTGTAAGGCTCGAGGGCGATAGAGTTAGGGAAGGATCCGGCTCGAAGGACCAGAGAAAGGATGTGAGGTAAAAGGGTACGCACCTTGCACAAATTTGTCGTGTCCTTCGATAGCTTAATGAGCAGGCACCAGTATAACACTCTCACATCTTCTAATTTCAATATATTAAAGTTTTATACACGTCGCGGCGCGGATGAATTGATTTTGAGAATTTATTTTTAAATATTTTTTGAGTGGAGACTTTTAGTACGTGTACGTGCGTAGCGAGCGGATTTTGCAACGTTTCGTTTTTGAAAATGGTGCGGGGTAGAGGGGGGAGAGATTTTGGGTATGGAATGGGAAGGAATGAACGAATGGAATGAATGGCGCGTACAATTACTTGCGTGATAGTAACATTAATATTGTACATTATCATTCATTTACATCTTTATTTGATTTTTCGACAACTATTTTTATGTTTTGAGTTCAGTGTTTTTAAATAATATTTCTTTAAATAGTTCTCAATTTACCATCATAGCAACTCGCAGGCCGCTTTTGAATTAAATTTCTTGAAAATTTTGCTATGCCAAAGGATCGGAGTGTATAATCAAATATTGTGTAATAAATGTAAATATACAAATAAGCCTTATGGTTTACAACTTTACACTGAATAAGGCGTATGAAAAGTAAACGAGATTATTGTAAATAATTGACTCTAAGGTGACAACAATAAATAAATATAGGTAAATTAGCTTCGAGAAGGTTTTGCGTTTGTAGTAGTATTTTTATATTTACAGGAGTTCTAACCTTGAAATTTAAAATACCATGTCGAATCAGCAAAAAGAGGTTTGTTACATTTTGAAGAAGCCAATAATATATTTACAATCAAAATTCAACGGTGAAAGTCAAATAAATAAATAATTATCTACATTGCTAATTAGTGTGAGGTGTGCGTGACTATTTGGTTTTAGTTCCATAATGAATGAATGAATTGATTTTATTAATTAAAAAATTATTAGTTTATTTATTTATGTGCTGACCGTACACTACTACAAACGCAAAAATGTCTCGAAGCTAATTTACCTGTACACTTTTTTGAATTGTTTTGCCAGTTCTAATTTATTAAACTTCGGCTTAAAAAGAAGTAAAGCGTATATGCAATATTGCAATAAATTTCCTCTAAATTTCCAATTATTTCCATTTCTCCATTTAAAACCAATTAGTCCTTAATATAGATAAATAAGAGATAAAAAAATAAAACTTGGAACCAAACACAATTAGGTAACCAAATTATGAACGGAATACGAAAGATTGTTGGTAAAAAAATAAAGAATTAATTAACGCTCAACGATGGGAGATAATAAACTTGCATTAAGCGATACTTTGGGAAAATTCGGGAATGTCGGGTAAGCGTGGGGATGGGCGGCCACCCCCTTAACCTTTCGTTTAACTTCCACAAGTGAGATTGAGTACGTAAGTATATAGAGCAACTTTAATTAAGACGCCTCGCTGTTCTGTTAGCGTGCATTGTTTATGAGTATGGAATAATTCAGTGTAATTCTGAATTTGTTTCGTTAATAAGCTTAAGTTATCTATGAAGTGTAAAACGTTTGTCTACAAGTTATCTTTACTTATAATATTTATAACTGCTTATATGTAAAAAAAATACGTACAACTTTTAAATAAATTCTGGGGACTTAAATTATAGACACTATCCAAAACTATTTTCCTGAAGTTTCCTGTTATATATGGCCTCATAATAAAAATACAAATATACTAAAAGGTGATTAACTGAATATGAACTAGTATATTGAATAAAACTAGTATATGTATAATCACAAACAACCAATTCTTGTTGTGTCTATTAATAATTAAAAAATGAATAATTAAGGTTACAAAAACTTTCAGTAGTTCAAATAATTGTAAAAAGCTAATTGTATGCCCATTATAGAAAGAGAATCATCTAGTAAAAATGTAACTACCAAATAGCATTTTTTGTCACTTCTTTCTATTATAATATCATTATTGGTTAGTAAAAACAAAGATAAGCAGGTTATGTAGCTAATAATATGTGAAAACATTGAAATAGTTTTAGTTTATAAATAGTGATTAATTTAGTTGTAAACTGTTTGTTTTCCGAAGAGAATAAAATAGCATTTAAAGACTGCATTCCAAGGGGACGAACAAGTAATTATTCTATCGTGTTTTAATATAAATACAACTTAGACTTAAATACAAATTAATCACAAATTCCATTTATATCCTCAATTCCAAAAGTATTTAGTATTTAACTTTTAGGCACACCAAAATCTATCTTGACACACCCGTTCCACAGCTCAAATAATTGCATTTCTCAGCTTGATCTAAGTTTGACTGTGGAAAGTTTCGACAGATGAGGCTATGTAGACAAAGCGGCTACCTATAGACCGGGCAGGCCTTTATTAGGGCAAAACCACCCGGCAGAGGGTATGTGAACCCATGTTGTACTGATTTATAGACGGTAAATTTGTGTTGTACAACAATCTAATATGGAGTATCCAAGGAATGGAATTAATTATGATTTATGAATACGAATGTATAAGGCAAGCTTTATCTCTATGGATTTGAGTTACTAGTTCATTACTAAACTTGGTTTGCATTTTAAAAGTATTACACAAGGGGCATTCATGGGTCGTTGGATTATATCCGGTTCCAAGGACCATGAAAGAAATGAAGCAGACAGTATGACTGATATGTGCGTAGGTCTAATAAGTTGTAAATACTTGCAACATACATATAAATGTAGTAGGTATCTGCATAAGTACGTGACAGAACGGTTAGGTTCGATGGCTTTAATATTCCTGTGAAATAGTTGAGGTTATTGTTAATTGTTTAGGTTTATTTTTTTCTACCGTAGTATAATAAATACATTTTATGCCTAATTTATTTATTCAAGAAATGGTCCTGATGTTATTTGTGCCATAATGTTATCCATATTCCAGGGTGTCAGTATCATCATGGAAGAAAAATACCTGGAATGGCTCTTCCAGTAAAAAATGTAATTCTCAAAAATTTCTAAATCCTATGCAACTAAATTATGCCATAGGTCATTATTTCACTTATTTCCGTTTTAATATATATGTTATAATATATATATACATATATATATATAAATATATATATATATATATATATATATATATAATATGTTGTTAATTTGTGGTAGATTTCATATAAAATTACGTATTTATTTATTATTTTATTTTATTTATCGGGCTAAACACTGTAGTCTGACAAACTAAAGATTAGTTATTTATAAGCCTCTATATAATTCTAAAAGGTAAGCCTAAGCCTCTATAATATAATTCTAAAACATTTTCGAGCTTTCGAGAGTTAAATTCTTTGTCGGGCGATTGTTGAAAGAAATTATAGTATCAAGTTTCATCAAGCGTCACTGCTAACGATACAAAAAGTCAGACGAAAAAAGTCACTTCGCAGCTTATGTGCGGCAGCCTGTAGTAGCGACGGAAGATGTCTCTTAGCTGGTGTGCCGTGAATAAATTATAACGATAAGACTCATGCCTTAGCAATATTGAAGGCGTTTTGATCATTAGGCCGCCCACCCCGCCCGTCGCCGGCGCCGCCCGCCCGCCCGTTCACTTCAGAGGTATTTTTCCGGGGAAGGGATACGGCAATGATTCCCCTAAGCAGAAGCGAATTTGGAACACTAGAGACAATTTAATTATATAAACGCTATTTAGGAAAATGAATAGTTCTACACACATCTGTGTTACTTTTAAAACGGTGATATAATTAATGATCATTAATAATAAAAACTGGTAACGAACAGTTAAAAAAAAGGGTTATATTGTAGTTTATTGCATTATATACTTTATATTGTAAGTAAGAATGTAATGTATATATATATATATATATATATATATATATATATATATATATATATATATATATATATATATATATATATATATATATATATATATATATATATATATATATATATATATATATATACACGTGTGTGTGTAAATACTTATATTTAACTATTTCAATCTTATTTAATTGACATGACAGAATTGTAACTATTTATTTTTTAATTATTTATTTTAGTGGACAATGAAGTTATTTAGAAGTTGAAATAAAGAATTATAATTTTTGTCTTATTATATAAATTACAATATTATTTTTTGGAGAGGGAATTTATAATAAAGAAGCCGGATTGCCCGCATTTGATACAGCGAAATCCATCCCTGTGCTTTCCCTTTTCATTCCACAAGGCCGCGGCCTTTAGACGAACACTTGAACTTCTTTCATCTTTGGTTTGTTGAGTGATGGAAACGGTTGGATCACATGATAAAAAGAGATGTTCACTAGTGGTTTGAGGGGATATAATTTTATTACATCGTTTTTAGGGGTTGTTTTGATGCAAAATCATTATGATATACTTTCGTCTCTCTCGTCACAAAGAGTTAAAAGAATTTATTATAGTAAGATTTCGTGGTCTTTGATCTTGCAACATTCAGTTGTGGTATCGAGTACTAAGTAATAACTTTCGTATCGTAATAACTTTGATTTTAAGTTATTTTATGGTAACAAATACAAACCAATAAAATATTACATAGAGCGAAATCGTCGAGATCTCGACGATATTGAAAATAACATACTACACATATTTCACTTGATTTTATATAAAAAAATATATCTTTATACAAATATTTTCAACAACAGATTCATGAAAAAACTTATTTAGTTTGACGGTAGATATTTTTATTTAATTAACTCTAGAGGCATATACATACCTGCACGAAACAGTGACGGAATGAAAAGGATAGATAGATAACACTGTATTGTACACCAATACAAATATGAACTTAAAGACTAAAATTATATCTATAGTTATGTACAAAGAATGTGTGTGTAAGAATAAGCCTAAATGGCACTCTGTTGTTCGTGCCTACCCCGCAAGGGAACTGGCGTGAAGTTATGTATCTATGTATGTGTGTAGTTATGTACAAAGGGCGGTCTTATCGCTAAAAAGCGATCTCTTCCAGACAAGCCTAGGAATGAGATGATAATGGCGATGGTGGTATACGTAACACATAGTACTTACTTACATTTTAATAATAAATACATAAATTGTATAAATATGTAGAAATTTTATATCTTACATAGATATATACTTAATATATGTACATATCATACAAATATATATCTACAAAATATATAAAAGAAAAAGAAAAAGTAAAAAAAAAAGATTGTTTAGAGATGTAAAACATTTTTATTGGTTTTAATATTTGTGATAAGCATAGTGATTAATTATATCCTCTTTTGTTTCGTATTGTTAATCTCAGGGTCTGTCATTGCCAAAATTGCAATTATGTTTTTTCACGTTTCTATCTATACATAAAAATAAATAAAATTAAGTGTCTGTTTGTAATGTCAGAATAACAGCTTCTTACTAAATGAATATGCAAAAATTAATTTAATTTTTTTGTCTGTCTGTTTGTTTCGGCTAATCTCTGAAACGGCTGGACCGATTTTGTCGGGACTTTCAGTAGTAGATAGCTGATATTATAAGTAGTAACATAGGCTACTTTTTCAGGATTCCAAGAAAAAATTCCACGCAGACGAAGTCGCGGGGCAGATAGTATTTTATAAACGTAACATTTATTAAAAAATTGACAGTACTGTTTCTTGTACTCGTGCAAGCAAAAGTCGACTTTAAGGTGACTAACACTAATTCCGCGAGTTTTACGTTACGACATTTTAAAGTTTATCTAGTGCAGTAAACACAGAAAGGCCTATATAATTTCAGAATTACCATAGAAAAAAGGACATAAGCATTTCTTAATATAATATTAAACCCAAAGTGGGTGTCAACAGACTAATACATCCTTTTGTTTTTCTATTTCATTTTCCAATTATTTCTCTGTCTGTGTCTTTTCAATGGGTGGTTTATATTAATACCGTGTAATTAGATAGCAGATAATAGCATAATTTGAGATTTAAATTTACTAAAGAATATCAGAATAACTAAAATTACATAATGCATTAAAATAAAAGTAATAATTTAAACTCTTTATAAAGTGTGGACATGGTTAAACATACCACGTTCACCTGTGAAAAGCGCGTATTCTAATTCAATTTCACTATGCTTAGGATACTTGTTACTATTATTAAATATTTAGAGAATAGCTAATTAGTTATACATAATTATATATCAATGCGAGAAACAAAATAATAAATAAAATCTACCTTCAAAAATTTAGCACATATTACAAATGAATGATTTATTCTAATATTAATAGTTAATATGAATATTTTTTTTTATTGAAGGAGATCAGCAGACGGCTCACTTGATTAAAAGCAGTTACCATCGCATATGGACGTTTGTATTTGCAACACCAAAGGTGCTACAAATGCGCTGCTGCTCTCTTAAGGGAGACTGGAACCTGGTCACTAATGCCGGAACACAACACAAGGTTGTTACGGCGGCATACTCTAGACTAAGGGTGGTAGCCATCCAGTCGGGCAAATACCCTACCACCTGGCTATGGGTTGTTTTGTCGCCTCTTACGACAGGCCGCCCGGCCGCAGGAAATTGTATTCCTTCTACGTTCCTGCACGGATAAAATAATGATATATAATATTATAAGTATATTAATAATTCATAATACATTATTAACAATAATTAGTGGTTATTCTTAAATAAATAAATAAAATTTGTACTTGCAAGTTTAAACCAATGCAGCTCATAGTAATTATTATACGTATATCAGTTTAAATATTGCAATCAAACTTATTTTATTTTACAACTTTAGAAAAAATATTTTTTGATTATAAGTATCAATTTTTACATAATAACTTACATTTTAACTTTAAAAGACGATGTTCAACAGAAATATTTAGGCATATTTTACTAATATATAAATTATATGATCGGTTTATTTCACCTCCAGGCTATTCACATCTTTATTATTGTAATGTCACCTTGGGATGACCACTTGCAGACTTGAAAGCAGCTCTACGCAGCGCATGTAAGAATAATTATAATTTGTTTTGGATGTGGCAGTAAAAATAATCATCTTTTAGAATAATCTTTAACCAAAAGGGACCACAAAGCATCACGGACTCATCTATATCTAGCCCTCGGCCCCTAACCTTACTCAATTTTTAGTTTTTTTGTAAGTGACACCGGCAAAATTCTTGTGACATCTCAAATAACAAAGTTTATATTAGCATGTTTTTTATGAAAATACAATTTTGACTTATAAACATCATAAACTACCTATTATTATACATTTTTAAACTAAATTATACATTTTTGCGAAATAAAAATGCTCAGTAAAGAAAGCATTATCCCTATTTCCAGACAAAAATGGGGGTGAAAAATTACAATGTTGTTATACCGATATTATTGCGCAAAGATGCTGTTTAACTTGTCGTAGTTTTTAATTTTAATTTTATCTTTTTTCATGATACATAAATGCATGCTAATGTATAGTCTCAATAAAAGTAAATTAGATTGTGTTGTTTTTGTGAGCGGTCGCTACTGTATGATTCAGATTTAACAAAGATACTGCTGAGGATCTCTGAAGACAGACACCAAAGCAAAATTAAACAGGCTGTGTTAAAAATGAACTGTTTTGGGATTCGAAACTGGGACCTCAAATTACTAAACGACGACGAGAGTGTCGAAGTAGTAATTTCACAAAAATATTGTTACATGTCGACAAACGTGAATGCACAACTGCCTGCCATAAATCACAGTTTATAACCTTCCCGCATTCGGACTTCTTTTGTTTATTTAAAAAAACAGTCTACTGTGTATTATACTAGTTTATGGCCGTTTGCAGGAAGAATTAAGCAGGCGTACGGATTACGTTTTCTGGGAAATAGCGTCGACGCTTGGCAGGTAGACATATTGTATTTGTATAGTTGAGTATAAAACAATGCCCAAACGGAGGGGTGAGGCAGTCAAGCGACTATTACGATACAAGCAAGACGTGTGTACATTCGATAAGCTGTATAGAGACGGACTTTGCGCGTGTTATTGAATCGTGAAGTTTGTTCTGGTTGTGTCCAGTTATATTTGTACCTGTGTTATACGTGTAATTCCAAAGGCATTTTTAATATGAGTCCCGCACTCGTAACAGTATTATGGTTGAGGTTTAGCAACGCATTTCGTGGCTGTTAATTTTTTACCTCCTCCATAAAATTTCTTGACTTCGCCTTATTTGCCCGTCGACCGGCGAACCGTCTGCTAGGGTGGGTGGACTCGAATAGGTACATAGTCTGAGACAGAAAGAACGCGACCTGCAACCAATATTATTGCACTTTATTTGTCATGAAGTCAAACCGGGGAGAACAAAAACTAGATAAATTTCTCTTCTTTTTTCTATTTTTTTTTTTAATCTTGTGGTTCAACGTATATATAGCACGAAACTTTAGTTTAGAAAAGTGAAGACACTGACTTTTTAATATAATATCAGCCCATAAATGTCCCTCTGCTGGGCTCGGGCCTCCCATTATAGGGGAAACGGACAATATACCCGCCACGCTTGTCCAAGGCCGCTTCGCAGGTTTGACACATCGGTTATTTCGATGTGCAGGTTGCATCACGATGTTTTCCTTCACCGTTGTTAGCACGTGGTAATAGTAACAATATGCACATTAGATCAGAAAACTGCCCAAGTGGTGCATGCGTTTCGGCCAGGATCGAACCCGCACCCTTTGAGTTTAGGACGTGTACGCTAGCCATTACGCTACCACGACTTTTTAATGTATTTAACATATTTTCCATATTATATTGACTGGTCAAATTGAGATACCCATTGATAGATTGAGTTATCGAATACCCGTCTGTTTCAGAGGTCATGAATTCAAATCCTGATAGAGTACTTGCACAACTTAGACAGTTTTCCTGGTTTCATACATATATGTATATTGTTAGAATTACTGTGTTCGTGGTAAAGATTAATTTTAAGAATACCTGCACATCCAAATTACATATCTGTGAGACAGTTTAACTCTCCTTGGACCAAGTTCTCTGTGATATATAGGCTGCTTATATGCTTGGTATATAAGATTGAAAGTTATAGTTAAATGTTTTCACTTAGACATAATTTAAAAGTTCGTCTCGGATATATACAAAAAAATTGGGTTAAAAATGGACTTTCTCATAAGTATTAGTATGGAAAGTGGACCTGAATTCGCAATTGGGTATTTAACATATTTCATAAGAAATTTTAAAACAATGTTTTTTTATTGGATGAGTTTAGCAGACAGGCAGACGGCCTACTTGATGGAAAGCGGTCACCATTGCTTATGGCCTTTATTAACGCTAAAGCAGCTACCAAAGCGTTGCCGATCGCTAAACGGAGACTGGATCCTGCCCACTAATGCGAGAACACAACTCAAGGTTGTTATGGCGGCATACTCTAGATCGGGGGTGGTAGCCATCCAGGCGGGATGTTTTGTTGCCTTTTAGGACAGGCCGCCCGGCAGCAGGAAATTGTATTCTTTCTCCGTACCTGCACGGATAAATATGAACTAAGAATAAAGCACGCGTTTCTATCAATATACTTTAAAAGGTCATGATATAAATAAATATGAATACAGTTTAAACAATAGTTAATAAAACTTAGACTCGTTAGAATTATGATGCCACAGCGCAGTACATCGAGGATAAAAAGTATATGTATTGATTTGCTTATTAAGTACACTATTTAAAAATAAACAGTACTGCACTTATTCTATTTTGAACGAAGTAATATTTCAATGTATTTTTACATACATACATACATACATAACTTCACGCCAGTTCCGTTGCGGGGTAGGCACGAACAACAGAGCGCCATTTAGGCTTATTCTTACACACCTCACTTGCTTCTTTGACATTCATAATTCTTGTCATCCACGCTCGTCTGTTCTTAAGGCTCCTAACATCACCTTCTGCTAGTACACGATCAATTTGATCATGGAAAGTGTGTCGTGGCCTTCCACGACTTCTGCATCCATCCACTTTTGCATTGTATATCTGTTTATTCATTCTTTCATCATGCATTCTTTCTACATGTCCGAACCACCGGAGCATTCCTTTCCTTACCTTCACCCCGACACTCTCTTTCAGACCAACTGTCTTTCTTACTTCGGTATTACGAACTCGGTCCGCAAGCGTCACTCCGCAGATTTTGCGCAGTGCTCGCATCTCGACCGCGTTTACTCTACTTTCATGCTCTTTCTTCCATACCCAACTCTCGCTTCCATACGTGAGCGTAGGTACCAGCACCGCGTTGTGTACGGCGAGCTGGGCCTTCGGGAATGTATTTTTATTTGTAATAATATCAACAAATATTAACAAATAAAAAGTTGAGATCAGAACAAAGAGTAGGTAGCGACTTAATATTTTCGTAGATTCCTTGATGTCTTTGAACGAATTACCTAAAGGGCACATTTGTGTCACCAAGACTTTATAGTATTTTTGACGTCATTCGCCTACACACCACACAAATTGAAGGCGCGACCTTTCCTTAGCTTAGTAAGTCAATAAATAGAGGCAATAATTTTGCATGGATATACTTAAGTTTATTCATTCTTAATAAGAAATAGCGTAGGTGTTTGTAAATTGTGTGTTATCTAATATCGATTTTCTATACCTATTGGTTTTGATTAGATACATGAAAAATGTTATGGTTGCCAAATAATACACTATATATCTGACGTAGTAGATGCATGCTGGAGTCATTATCTTAATGGAAGGCGCAATCAGTGTGATACCACGCTTTCATAGAATATCGGTGTGAAACGTTTAGCCTTGTGCTAATCGTGTTTCTTGCGATGAATGAGAGTTCTGACGACCCAACTCTCCTATCCCATCTCCCTATTCCAATCTCGTATAAAATTCCTTCTATCGCATTGGTCTTATCTAATCCCTCTTTCTCATACTCCTTCTCCTTATTCCATCCTGACTGGTATCGCGTTGGCATCGCCCCTGGTGTTGCAAACATCTATAGACGACGGTAACCACTTTCCAGGAGCTGGGCCGTCTGCTTGTTTATCAGTTTCGCAATAAAAACATAAATAAATCTTAGCGATTAATGGTGATGAGATGTTAAAGTCGATTGTACAAAACTTATCGATAGCTTTCGATGGTCTTTACTCGTAGTCGATCGTTTCGATTCCGACTCGGGCATAATTAAAGGACAAGGCGATGAATTGTCGTGACTAGTTTCGCCACTGTCGAGTGGAAGCAATTGGAAACCATCTCGATTATTCAGTCGTAGGGGGAGTTGATTCGATTGTATATTGGGTCGATTACGATTATCTCGATTGTTTGAATATCTTAGAACCACTCCTCTCTAATATACCTTAGCATTACCTACATTAGAATATTTTCTTTTACAAATTATAATCTTTTGGGCCGCTCCATAAGATTCTTAGTTTACTATTATAGTGTACCTAAGTATTAGGGTTTTTAATTGGTCTCCTCTGTCTCTATTAAGGCAATTGCGCTTTTGGGGTTCAGTGTTCAGAAAAGTCGCAGTCAACCTGATTTGATTTGAAGTACCTCATACGTACCTAATAAATGACATATGGACAACATGACAACGTATTTGTTGTTGAATTACAGTGATGGTGGTCTATATCGCGATTGCAGCGCCATCTATTTCGCTAATCCGTCTATTCCGAGCAAACGACGCCTTTTATCGGGATAAAACGTATCCTAAGTGTTGACTCGGATTATAAGCCAGCCTTATGTCAAGTTTCATTCATATACGTTTATTAGTTTCCAAAAAAGATTCGATTGTAGCGCCATATTTTTCGCTATTTTCTTCTATTCCACGGAAACGACGTCATTAATCGAGATAAAAAGTATCCTAAGTTACGCCCCGTGATATAAGTTAGCTCCGTTTCGAATTTCATTTACATCCATTCAGTAGTTTCCACGTGATGCTTTAACAGACAGACAGAAACATAAATAGACAGAGAGTCAGAAAGAGACAGACAAAAATGATAAAAATTGCATTTTTGGAATTTTCTGGTCCGAATTAGCCCCCTCATTTATTTCAAATTTTTAAACGCATTGTACAAACTCGACATTTACAGATTTATTATAGTATAGATAGATGGATTTTAACTCTTTATTTAGATAGGACAGACTTTTCAATGTTTCAGATGATCGTGGTTGAAGAAGTTGTTTCAAATTTCTTTTCAAAATGTTATAGACATTTTTACAGTACAATAATACATATTATTTATGTATAAATACTAATAATTTGTAACTTTGTACTATGAGAAAATTCAATAACAAACATTTCAACGTAAAGTGGCATTATTGTACGGATCAATTAGCAATGAATTCGCCAACGGGTGATGACTATTAGCATACTAGGGCGTATCTATTGTCTGTCGATATGTTGGCAGCTGCATACGTCACTATCGACACTCGAATGTGTGGCCAGAGGATTCGCAGGTGGCGCGTGTGTGTGCGGCCCCAACTGCGCATATGGTGAGAGGGGTGGGGAGGGTGGGTGGCTAGGGGGTCTGTAGCCGAGTAACTGCTCAGGCTTGTAGCTAGCTTGGTACATTTTATTGTAGCTCGCCTCTCTAGATACTACTGAATCCGTGTGGAGCTCAGTTTATCGATGTCGATATAAACGTAGTAATAGCGCTGTTATTTTTGTCGTCGCATCTACCGTATTGCAAGATTGGATGGCAGAGTTTAATACTTTATGGTGACCCGTTAAGTTGTTACGTCTTTACTTTAGAGGACTGTATTTTGAATTTTGTTTATTTTGACACACTGATGTTTTCAATAAAATATTATTTCTGTAACATCAGGTGACAATTTAAACGGGTATATGTAGGTATAAATACTTGTACTGTACATCTTATTAATATTAACTTGATATAAGTATTAAGTATATAAACTATAAAAGAGTATTTGATTTCAAGTCTACAGTAGAGTCGTAATTATTTTTTAAATAACATTTTAGTCGATATGTTGATTTTTCAATGTGACGGACCAAATATTATGATATAATAATTGTATTCAGTTTATATATCATTTATGTCATTTTTATTATTATCTGGATAATAACATTAAGAGGTGTGTAAGTAAATATAGTTCTTATGCTAGGCGATGAGCCGTTTTTATCTAAAATTTCGATAATAATTGTTTTGAATGCACTGGTAGTATTATGAACTTTAGTAATCGGAGATCTACCCTCAACTTGCTTTATTTTAATTATAATACTATATAAATTATAAATTAGTACAATGAAGAAAAACCAATTAATGTCTATTTAATAATAAAACTACGTTTTAACGGTTTTAAGCGCGGTAATTTTATTTGATTTTGGTTTTTCCGACGTTTCGGCCACTTTTCAGTGGCCGTGATCACGGAAGACAAAGATGTCAAGTGTCAACGAGTATTGTTAAAGTTTTGTTTAGCCTACCGCCAACTTATTAATTTTAATTATTTAATTTTTAATTTTGTTTATGGTTATTATTTAATCTATGGGAGCCTAATCTAATTTACTACCGCTTCGCAACATGTTATGGCTTGAAGAGAAGAAGCGGCGCAAGAAACTCTTCAGCAAACATGCCTAGCTCTAATAATTTTATATAATATTAAAATGGGTGGAAGGAAAAATAAAAGTAATTATCAGTCAAGTTGGTTTGTGTTCCGTTGTACGCAGAAAGAGCTCACAGTGTCTTGAGGTCTGGCAGCTGGTTTTTGCTGGGTTTGGGTCTTAATAGTTTTGATAATTGGATCCCAAACAGGTGGTACTTGCCAACCATCTTCTCTATTGAAATTTGGGTGTTTTTTGATTTCAATAGCCTCACGCATCATTCTAGGTATGAAACGATTCTCTTTCGCGAGGATTTGTGGGTTATCGAATCTGCCGCTCAACTGAAGGTGGCTTGGGGCCTTTGTGACGTTGGTGTGGAGTCTTCAGCTGATTGCGTTGTAGAACTCGCTAAACATGCTGAAGCTCTCCAGCCATGTGGTTCTCATCACAAATTTTCCGTGATTAAGGTATTTATCTGTATGGGTAGGTTTCCTATACACCGTATGACCAAGAGTATTGTCAGGGTTCCTTAGGATGAGCACATCCAGAAAAGCTAATTTATTATTTGCCTCTAGTTCCATAGTAAATTTAATATTACTGCTAATGGAATTGAGATGATCTAGAAATGCAGAGACTTTATCGTTTGGGAGGACGGCAAAAGTATCGTCTACGTACCTTTTATACATCTTCGGCTTAGCCGGAGCGGTATCCAGTGCCTTCTGCTCGAAGTCTTCCATAAAAATGTCAGCTACGACAGGAGACACCGGTGAGCCCATGGCTACACCGTTGATTTGGTCGTAGAAGCCGTAGTCCCACACGAAATAGCCAGATGTGAGGCAATGTTTTAGTAGATCTGCATATTCCTCAGGCATGTTATTATCTATTAGCTTCCTTTTGACAATCTCAATGCAGTCTTCCACTGGTAAACTGGTAAATAAGGACTGGACATCAAAACTGACTAGTACTTCATCCTCAGCCAATGTCAAATTTTCAATTGCGCTGATGAAGTCGAAGGAATCCTTGACATGGTAGGGTGTGTTGCCGCGGAGATTGTTGAGTGTCTTCGCGAGATGTTGTGCCAGTCTGTATGTTGGTGAGTCAAGCTGGCTAACTATAGGGCGCAAGGGGATGTTGTTTTTGTGAATTTTAGGTAACCCATACAGTTTAGGCGCTTTGGCGCAAGATGGTGTGAGTGCGGATACGTCTAAGCTTAATTTTTCGGAGTGTTTTTTCATAACCGCGATTGTTTGTTTGGTTACTTTATCCGTGGGGTCAGTTTTGACCTTTTTATAAGTGCTTTCGTCCGATAAAAGATCTTGTATTTTACTATTGTACTCAGACGTATCCATGACGACAGTCGCGTTACCTTTATCTGCACGGAGCACGGTTATTTCTGGTTTATTGCGAATGTTTTTTAAAACGTAGTTTTATTATGTATACAAGTCGCGAAAACTTAAGAAAATATAATGTCTATTTGTTATTTTGTACTTTCTCTTAAGACTTTATATAGAATACTGAGCTTAGGTCATCGAAGTCAAATTAATTATTATAAATTTATCTAAAAAACCCAAATAAAATACCGCGCTGAAAACCGTTAAAACGTAGTTTTATTAGATTTAAGTTGTTTCATCAACATTATTTTACTATTTCTCAAAATATCGATGATTTAGCGCAGGGATTTGGGACAACACTATGCAGGTTAACTCGTCGCCGCTAGGGCGTTGCCTGCTCTGCCCTGTGTGTAGCCAATAATTTTATTACAAACTCATTAAGAAGCTCATTGCTGCTGTCAATTCATAGATTCTTGTTTACTTTTATAGTTTAAGTTATACCAGACGTACAATCTTTGGCAAATATTATTAACCCATATTAAATCTACTAATGTATATAAGAGTTTTTACTGATACTGTAATGCAGATTGTCTTTATGTTTAATTTACACTAAATGAATAAAGGTTCACGAAAAAAAGTCATGATCAGAACTACTTTTTAACGGATAAAGTGTTTCCTGAAAACGTGTTGCACATTGCGACATCCGCTAAACTTGAAAAAAAATTGGGAGAAAGATAAAATCACCGTTTTTTTAACTGACTTGAGAAAGGAGGAGGTTCTTGATTCCACTGTATGTTTTTTGTATGTATTAAGTTTAAAAATGCAAAGTCTTATAACACTATGGTTTGTTTACGTTCATATTAGGGACCAGGAATAGTTAGGCATCGTTATTAAAGTTTACCTCCCGACGTCGGTCGCGTTATATAGGAGTGTGATAAAAATCCGATTTTTCGGGATAATAAGTATTCTATTGTTGTTCAATTTGATGAAGTACGCCTACACCAAAATACTGTGATGTTTGTTTTTTTTTTTTGTGATCACAATATTTAGGAGTTAACCCCATATTTAAGATATAAATGGTCCATGGCTATCCTTTGTACTGAAAATATATATGTGTAGATCAAATTTAAAAAATAATTAATCGGTTCGTTCAGATTTTTTTCGCATGAATTGTTTTTTATTTTGTTGCATGACTTCAGCAGACAGACAGACGGCTCACCTGATGGAAAGCGGTTACCATCGCCTATGGACATTTGTAACTAACCTAACCTAACCATTGTGCTGCCGCTCTCTAAACGAAGGCTGGAATCTGGACACTAATGCCGAAAGACAATAATCCTACCACCGGGCTGTGGGTTATTTTGTCGCCTCTTAAGACAGGCCGCCGATTTGATTATTTATTCCATATCACGAGAAAATGTTTTATACTTTCATCCCGATATAGATAATGTAAATCAGTTAATTTTACAGACATAAAGAGAGAAATACACAAAAGTATAATCAAAGTCAATTTGACAATGGTACTTAATTATAATGGATATTTCAAAATTACTAAACAATAAATCGACCTTAATAAAACATTGATAACTGCATTTACCAGTCAATTCCTATTTCCAATTAACAACCTTAACATTTATACCCATATGGTGCAAAGTTCAGTGCAGTTGTGTATAAAAGTGCATGATAGCATAGGGGAGATTAGCACACAGCAATAGGATACGTGCTAGCACTATCATACATGAGAAGTTTTGTTTTGAATTTTGACCATGTCTTGATCAATATAAGATTGCCCATTGATGTGATCGGCATTCTTAAATAAATCATTGGGAAAAAATATTAGAAATGTAATTATCAGTACTTTAATGCGTTGCCTTGATATTAAGTATATGATAGTAAGTTCTAGTTTGTCACTGGTATAAATTCATCGTAGTTTAACTTACGTAATGTCTGCGGAATGATATTCAGTTCCCTCTGTTTAAATATGATATAAGAAATAAACTTAATAAGACTTTCAATTTCGATCTGAATCCGAAATATCTTTTAAACAATAAAACGTCGGTTGAAAGTTTCTATATTCAAAAGGGGAGAGATTTTAGAGCTTTTCGGGATTTTGTTTTTTTACTGGTCGATTTTCATTAAAACTATTCTTCTTCCATAATTTTAATATAGATATTTATTTAAATATTTAAATACGGTAAGCAATTCACAAAGTAATAAAGTCTGATTACATTTCAGTTAACTTTTATAGTCCGGTACCTGTTAAAAATTGAAAAATAGCAGCGAAAAAAGCTCAGAGCCCCCAAAGGGCAATTAAAATTCGTAATAACTCCAAAGCAAAGTCTACGTAAGTTAAACAAAGCGACAAAAATAATTAATAGTAGACACGCTCGCCCATTAAAAGTGTTCCCACCCAGCAGGTGAATTAGCCACGCAAAATTAGTTCAAACTTCACTTAAAAGCACAATGAGTACTGCTACCTGAATAAATGATAACATCGCGGTGAATTTGATGTCAATATGTGTTAACACTAAGCTATTTAGTTCACGACTCGGACCCCTTTTTCCGCCCGCCTTCCTCACTCACACACAGTTGCCAACCCCACTGGCAACCCACTCACCTCTGTGTGAACTGCACACAAAGAGAAAAGCAATTTTTCACAGGTTACACCTACACACACAAGCGCAAAAAGATGAATGTAGTGAACCCGCGCCCCACGAAGTTTTGTAGTACAGAATTTGTTCACTAGTTGTGTCTAGACATGCCATGCTTTTAAGTTAGAGGTGAATCCTTAGAGGATTGTTTCATAAACTTGACACGAATGAACATTGAATTTTTTATTGTACTCAATAGAAATGCCACTATCATAATTGATTTAATTACAGTAAAGTTTTAATTTCTTTTTATTGTTTATGTTGTTTGCTCCTTTCTGTTACGTTGGTTGAGTACTGAACTATACAGGCTAGTCTTTTATTGACTTCGATATGGTTGTGACATGCGATTTGTCGGCCTTTTATAGATTTTCTCATAAGAAAAGAGATCAAGGAGAACAAGCTGCCTTTACGCCACAGATCAAAATCTTATCACAGTTTGACGAATGTTTATCGTTGCTTGTTTATTTGTAGACTAGACTTGACAGTGAAGGCAATCCCTAAACACACACTGAATTTACAACGCACAACAATTTAAAAACTATTCTTTATAAATGGCAAGGCATTTGCATGTAAATAGTTATCCAAACATTATGTGACTTTATAATTAGAGTCTTTTTCCTTAAGAAGGTTCTGGGTGTAAATCTTAATACTTTCTCAACTATGTTGTCTCCATATTATAAGTGTATTTTAACATGTCTTTGTATCGTTAGTGTAAATAAATGGGAAACTGCATAAAGTTCCATTATGAAAATCGAACTTTTGTTGCGAGTTGTACAAATAAAATGATAAAATCGCAGTCGAAGTGCCGCTTGAAAAAATCATGCCAAGAGAATGCATCAAAATGATCATGGAATATGCTTGAAGGAGACGGGGATATTGCAGTCACATGCCTCTCAAGTGGTTAGACAGAGATCAAATATTGAATATCCTTTGCTTTGCGAAAACGAATTATGTTTGAAAAGCCACGAGAGGGAAAATGCACCATTTTCATACGGATTACGGTGGAAAATTTGCCCGAGGTGCCGGCAACTTATGTTTCGAGGGCGCGCAACTGGCAGTCGGAGGTGGGGGGGTTGGTGGCTCTCAACTGTGGCAGATAATCAATATCCGCTTGGCTTGTGGACACTATAATAATATATGTTATTTTATCGCTTTACTGTTCTTCCCTGAGTTTTTCCCGCGAGCTGCGTCCCTCTCGCACCATTATCTAAAATGGACAGTGGCGTAGATTTGGTAAATGATAACTGTGAGAAAGTATTTATCACGACAATGAAGCGTGATATGTAATTATATAACCTATTTAGGGTGTAGTGGCGTTATGGAAGAGTCGTGTGAAGGGGGTGGATGGGGGCGCGAGGAGTGGGTTGGGATTTCTGTAGTGGGTTGTTTAGTGATATATTTGTTTTTATTGACGACGGTATCGAGGTTGTTGGTGTGGCGTCGGCACGCGATGCGGGCCGCGGGCTTCGTTTCTTCTAAGCTTCACTCAACTGGGAGCCACGACGCTACCCGCTGCGGGACTCGATTAACTAATGTAATTGAGGACGCCTTACATTGCGGCATTTATACCACGATGATCTAGGACCTGGTCTAGATTAAATACCAATGTGATATAATTATAATTTATTAGATTAATAATCATAGCCTAGTCATTTGGTTGGAAAGTAAGGGGTTACCTGGAAAGTTGTCCGGGAGTTTTGAAGATAGATAATTTTATAAATTTCGATGTGCTCTTCCTGAATGTCAATTTTCCCACCTCGTATCGTTGCCGCTGGCGCCTCTATAATGGGAAATGGCACCTGATTGCAGTTTGTTCAGTTGATAATATCTCATTTACAACTCATGTTAAAATAAAAACATCAAATACAAAAGTAAAATAGGAAACATTTCCTACAATTTATGTAACAACATTTTTTTCTTGTAAACTTTTAGTTTTGCCGTACAAGCGCCACAAACTCTACATTTATCCTACACCAATAAGTGTTTTTCGTATATAGTCTAGTCAAGGAAGGCGAAAAAAGAAGTAAGACTCGAAGTAAAAGCCAACAAGCTATAATCTTATGAAAAGTTTCTAATTTCTAAAATTGTGTAAAATTTTCTTTATAAAAGGCAATAATGGCGAAACCATTCTAAGACACAAATATATACCTCTAAATTTTTTGATAAATAAACGTTATAAAATCATAACTGTTAAAAACACATTGCACGCCTTCCTAGTTTAGGTCTAGTCCAGATCAGCATGTCTTTGATCATAATTAAGTACCTACTGAGTGAGGATTGTTATAAACCTAAAAATATTTTAGTTACACATTTATTATTTGATTAGGAGGAATTCTCAGCTATATCTTCGGAGCCTAAGGCCTCATCCCAACGAAATTCATATAAAAATACTCTCAAGTTACATCAAAACCAGTGTAAGAAGAATCATTACAAGCGGTTCGTATAATAAATCTATTGATTTTACAAAAAAGTTGACATAACATAAATTATGGACATTTTTCTCTAGTTTAGTTTTGTACTTGATGTTTTTATTGTAAAATTAGTCTGAAAGGAGATATTGTCAATAAACGTTGTTATTAGTCGCCTTTTTACTATTATGGTGGCGCTAGCGGCAATGAGGTGGCAAAATGGACATTCTTAAAGAGCACATCGAAATGTATAAAATTACTCATTTTCATAACTCGAGGAAAATTTTCCAGGTGAAACTACCAAATGATCATACTTTTACCATAAAATCAGAAATATTGTCTTCTGAAATGTATACAGAAATATTATAATTTTCAAGTTGTTTTTCTTTAAAGATTTATTGACAAAGCCTAAAACAAAACTTTTTAATAAACGTTTCTTACTTAATTATCCGAGGCAAAAATTATTTCACAATAATGTTTTATGTTATCAAACTTCTTGGGAAAACTGGATTATTTGTAAAACTGTAGCAATTGGGTCTCTATTGAAGAGTTTTGCGTAACCACTTTGTTCATTTAAAACATAAGTTTCTTAACAATACCTTACTTTTTTGATTTCAGAGAATATACAGAATTATATTTGAATAATATGAAAAAGTTACATAATAATATTTTTATTTCTTTTTTGTTATTTATTTACTCCGTTGGCTCAGCGACCCAAAGTGAGTCTTGACTTTCAAAATGAGATGCCATTTTTCCCAGTCCTATGCAATTTCTTGCCAATTATCTGCTCAAAGCTCAGCCTCTACTCTGTCTTTCCAGCGATATTACATAATAATACATTCAACTAACATAACATATTTTACTAAAATGGATTTATTTATTTGTTTAGATAATTTTATGCTTCCTTATTTTCTTCTCGACGATGGCCTTGGATGTGATCGTTTTTAATTAATATAGTAGTAAATACTTGAAAAACAGCAAATGAAAATAGTTGTCCTGAAAAACGCGATAGCTGTCGCAGGCTTTGAAACCGAAAATAAGGCAGGGGGATAGTTCAACGGAGGAAAAGGCTTTGTAAGAAACAGCACAGAGATTAAAATATCTACAGTGGTCTTCAAAGGTTGATATTATAAGTATCGTAAAAGTCGGCCAAATGCGTGTTAATCCAGGCGCACTGGAAAGTTCTGTAGAGGTGACTAATGGCTACTGTTTTTGTTATTTTTGCACTTATAAAAACACACATATTAAAAACGTCATGACTTTTGAATATGACATATGTTCATGGACCTATATGGATTTTTTCTTTCATCCCTCACTTAAATGGAAAATGAATACTAAGGAATCATAGTATTCTTATTCAATGGTTATATCATAGTAAAATTGATGACGACCAGCTTACTTTAAGTTTTTTGCGATTCTACTACATCATTACATAGTGGGTTCATGTTAAAGTTTCTCTTCATACATGTAATTATATAGATCCAGTGGCTTCTGAGGAAGACGGCTGCGATATTTATGCATGTCACAGTTGCAGACGAACATACAGGAAAATGTTGTAAGGGTTCAATTATTCTAATGCCACAATGGCTACAGGACTCTAAAAATGCGAAGAAGTAATGACGTATTAAAGGTAGCTTCTTAAAGGTAAATATGAAACATAATCTGTTTCGGAAGCGCTAGCTAAATCTATTTATAAATCAATCTACATAGCGATAGATTTAGCTACAGATGCGAACCTTGTTATTACGGTGCAAACCATCCCCAAATAATAATGGATACGTAATTCGATTGCACTCCGTCTGTTGCTGAATCGAAATACACTAGTATATGGAGTGTTAGTATTGTAAATCAATATCTTGGTTTATATAAAGTTATAACATTAGACAGGTGTTCATCATATTGGTATTTATGTATTGTTTCTAAGGCAATCATTTTGTAATATTTTATTGTAATATAAATTAGCTTGTTATTCTTAATAAATAAACTAAAAGAATTTTAAATGTAGGTTTAGTATCTTAATTATGTAAGTCTTACTTAGGATTTGTATAATATTATAGGTCATTTGATGACTTGATTGTAAGATTTTTAATAGAACGTTAACATAGCGAACGTTAGCATAGGAAAATAAACAACTGGAGGAAGCAGTCTCCCGGGGCGAGGTATTATTGGCGGTGTCTCTTGACATCGCCAACGCCTTTAATTCCTTGCCCTGGCCTTGCATCATGGAGGCACTCCGGTATTTCGGGGTGCCGTCCTACCTCCGCCGAATAGTCGGGGATTATTTAAATGAACGAGCCGTCATTTACCCGGTCCACGAGGGATGGAATCGGCGAGCCATGGTGTGCGGTGTTCCACAGGGCTCGGTTCTTGGTCCCTCCTGTGGAACATCGCATACGACTGGACGTTTCGCAGCAGGGTCCTCCCCGGCGTCAGCATCATATGCTACGCGGATGATACCCTGATCGCAGCACGAGGGAGGACCCACCGGCAGGCGTGCCTTCTAGGCACGGCTGGGGTGTCCTTAGTAGTAGGCAGGATCCGGCGTCTTGGACTGGAGGTGGCACCTTCGAGAAGACCGAGGCCGTGTTCTTTCACGGTCCTCGGAACCGTCCACCTCCAGACACTGACTATTATAGGTCCTCTAGGAGGCATCTCGCATCGGCACGTCAGGGTGAAGACCATGAAATACCTTGGATTGGTCCTCGATAGCCGGTGGGATTTTTCGGCACATTTTCGGGGCACGGCTGCTTCGGGAGGTACCTGTGTCGCCTCGGCCGCGAGCCGACGTCAGGGTGCCACCATTGCGACACAGGCGACGAGGATACGGCGCTGCATACTCTACAGCGATGTTCTGCATGGACGGAGCAGCGCCGACAGCTCGTCGCCTTCACCGGATTCGACCTATCACTCCCGGCCGTGGTTCGCACCATGTTCGGGAGCCGCACCGGATGGGACGCCGTCTCCTCCTTTTGCGAGCACGTTATGTTTGCGAAGGAGGAGGCGGAGCGGGAGCGTGAGCGTACGTCCTTGCTCCGCTCCCGCCAAAGGAGGACGCGCCGACGCCGGAGGTCCGAGCTCGACCTTCGGCCACCGTAAGCGGGCGGCGCGGGTGGGGCCCCTAGGGGTATAGGGGTTCTCACTCACCCGCACATGCCGTCGAGATGAGAGCGCGAGTGTTCCGCGCGCGCTCATCTCTCTTCCCGTGGGGCGCGTTACAGACCGCCCCACGCATGGAATAGACCAAGTTGTAGCCGGGGGATACGTCCCCTGGCATAGGAAGAGGCCCAGTGACGGGGGCCCACGTCTGCCAGGGCACCACGGAGTCGGGTAGCCCATTTTCCCGTAGCCCTGGCATAAGGCGCAGGACGGAACACCCAGGGGTTTTAGTGGGTATCCCTAACTGGGGAGTGGCAATAGCGTGGCACCAGTTCTGACTGGGCACGCTAGTGCCACCCCCGATCTGGCGAATCCCACACTCACACGGGTCGCGAACAACCCCCCAGGCTTCTGTGCCTGTCGCGGCTTAGTCCTCAAACGGATTTCCCCTGGCCAAAAAAAAAAAGGAAAATAAACAACAACTGAAATTAATTTTAAGTTTTGTAGCAGTCAATTTTTTAAATTTTGTTTGTAATGTATCAAGTATATGTTAAAATTTGCGGAAAATATCCGCTAAATATTTTTATTTGATTTTACTCGTCACACGAACATAACTCTTGCTGAGCTTAGGAGCATAGTATGTGTATTGTCTAAGAGTTATATAACCCAACGTCATCTAGACGCCAATAACGGTTTTCGGTAAATGTAGGCGTCCGCTAGGCTACGGTAGAAGATTTAGGTTGAAGGAGTGACGATTTGAGTTGTGATGATATGCTAATGGTTTTACAATAAGGAGAGCCAAAGGTCAGACAAAAAAGGAAACTGCGGATCCCGGGTTCCGAAATAGATGTTCTGAATACTACAATAACAGGAAGGATCATAAGATACATACTTTATTTTAAAAAAATTTAAGTTTCCGATACATACGAATCCAGTACTAGCGATAGGAAGTCCATTATGCTTGTGGACGCGGGCGGGAATGCGGGGATCAGAGAGAAGGAAAGCACTTACAGGATAGGTCGCCGCACCAGACACGCTACGAAAGATGCGGGCTTCCCAGTGGCAGGCAGTCTTCCTCGTGATCCTTTCTTTACGTCTTGCGATTCCTTCGACGCATAGACCAGCTGCTACGGCACAGAGGGTACTTTCCAGCACGCGGGTTAACAGGCGGGTGTAGAATGCGGCACAACACATAAAACGTGGCGAGATTTTTGCGGAAGCTGCGGCGCCATCAGTGGCCCAACGTAGATTATGTCACGTTACATAGTGACAGATGCGGCGAAAAAAATAAAGAAACAAAGAGACGGTGACCACATAGGTCGGCGTTAACAATGCTGTTATAATCCAATGGTACCTACTAAAACCATTCGGATGTCTCATATTACATGGTGTTGAGAACTCTGACCCTCTGTTTATTTTATGGTCCAAGACTATTTAACCACTCTTTGCAGTTTGAATGGTTTCGTAAAAAATGTTCGCGATGTCAGTTCACCTATTCCTCAGCGATCGCTGACAGTCCGGTGTAATGTAAGTCATCCTTTTAACGGCATGCAATCAATATTGTGCACATGTATA
Source organism: Dendrolimus kikuchii (assembly GCA_019925095.2). Classification (NCBI taxonomy): domain Eukaryota; kingdom Metazoa; phylum Arthropoda; class Insecta; order Lepidoptera; family Lasiocampidae; genus Dendrolimus; species Dendrolimus kikuchii. Next base: position 14,998,021 of record CM034395.1, read on the forward strand.
GGTATTAAATGCATTGGACCTGATTTACCTAATAATGTTTATGGATTAGGTATCACTCTGTATATGAGACTGAATAGTGCAATACCTAATTGTACGTGACGTTCAATAGGAATTACAACACAACATTAACAAGGTCAATTACTATGTTTGTATATCTAGTGTCTTCAGATTATTGTTATAGCTATTCATATTATAAATGCACTGCTCATTATACATATATTATATAATACATACATAATAGAGGAATTGAAACCTAATAACTTTTATATCATAATCGAAGAAAAAAAAACAAACGTTCAAAAAAACATTTATATTTTTACTTATATACTAAAAATTTAATCATATTAAATTCATTTACTTAAAGGAAGGAATGATTTCTAGAATTATGTTAATATTATAATACTTTTATTAGGTATTTTTATACAAGATATATTTATTTCATGTGCCCAAGGTTCATTTATTTTTAGCTTATGTGTATGTGCGGAATCCGCAAGGAGTGGGGTATAGTTATATGGCACATTTGTATATTATGAACAGATCCGAACGTTTGTATATAGGTTAGAAGGCTAAGGCCGGTGCGAAGCGTAGCGGAGCACCCGCCTTAGCTTTCGTGGTAATTATTTTTTAAAACCACGCAAAGTTAATTTTATATCTCAAATAATAAATAAATGTGCCCTATATCTATACCGCACCCTCCGCAAGTAAAAAACCCTAGATAATTCGTACACACGAAGTCGCTGAAGATAATAGTGTAATTTTGTTGCCTTCAGTTGTTGTGTAAATGTTTGTCGAATAACAATAAATACAAAGAATAATTAGATAGACTCACCCAAACCCTCGTCGACTAAGAATGTCCATGCTTCAGACGCAGACATCACACATACACAGAAACTGAAACCACCTACCTCCACCAACATCCACCACTTCTCAGGGCGGCCGCAATTTAGTTTGTTTCAATAAGTCAGTGCACTTGCCAAAAATCTTATAATTTCTTACATGTCTGTTTTTTTAACATCGCAAACGAATCCGGCGACAAAACGGCGACATCTTCCACGTCCCAAGGCAAAATTGCGGGACCGAGATAGATATACATACATACAAACAAACAATACAAAAAATGGAAGAAGGAATATGTATGTATGAAGAAGAATGTGTATTGTGGTTTGAACGAGGGAGAACGAGGGAACTGTTACTATTATAAATGCGAAAGTAACTCTATCTGTCTGTCTGTCTATCTGTCAGTCTGTCTGTTCCGTTTTCACGAAAAAACTGCTGGACCGATTTGGCTGAAACTCAGTATATACATTTTTTCATTGCCGAGGATGAATATAAGATACATTTTATCCCGAAACATGAGATAGTCTCCAGGATAAAAATATATTTGTCTTTGTATTTGTTATGCTTTTACGGAAAAACTATTGGACCGATTTGGCTGAAATTCGGTACATATGTAAACTTTATACAGAGGGTGGACAAGGGATACTTAGATTAATGTAACCGATATTTGACGGCCTCTGTGGTTGAGCGGGCTAAGCCTTTGCGGCGTACCTCACTGCAACGCAGAGGTTCCGGGTTCGATTCCTGGTATAGTAAATGTTATTTACTATGGTCTGGGTGTATGGGATCGGCCCCAGAGTAGTCCGTTGTATATTAGCCATAACACAAGCGTAACTTGCTTAATTTGGGGATATACGATGTGTGTGTTTGTCTGCCGATTATTATTATTATTATTATATCCTAGAAAATATAATAGGTTTTTTATTTGTAGTTTGCCATTTATTTTTTATTATTATATATTATTTGCCATTTAGGTAGTTTTGGTAATTTTGGTTGTTTTGGTAGTTCTGGTTGGTAGTTTTAGTTGTTTCGGTAGTTGTGGTTGGGAGTTTTTTTTTTGGTAGTTGTGGTAGTTTTGGTAGTTATGGTAGTGTTGATAGTTTTGGTAGTTTTGGTAGTTTTGATTCTTTTGGTAGTTATGACAGTTTTGGTAGTTGTGATAGTTTTTGTAGTTTTGGTCGTTTATGTAGTTTACAGAGAGGATAGACGAAGATATAAATAAAACTAGAATGGGTTGAAATAGGAGATAAAAATTTGTATGGGAGACAATCATTTCTCAAGTTGGTTCTCCTGGATATAAAAATTCATAATCTATAAAAAAAATGCGATATTGACTCGATCTGTCTGTTTGAATACAGAAAATGGACATAGATACTTTTCATCCCGGGAGATGGGATAGTTTGCGATATAAAATTAAGTAAATCTTTCGAGGGCAAATTGCACTAACATAAAAACTTAGTACAATTTGACCTGTATTAATGCCTGCTATTTAAACAAGAGGTACGTACTAGAGTTTACCCCGTGGCACAGCCGCGGGGTAAACACTGGTTAAACAGCAAATATTATGTGTTTATTATGAAAAATATAATCCATACTGATACTATGAATTTAAATTCGTATTATTAGATACATAATATTTATTTGTATACCTATATACATACATATCTATTGTGTTGTGAAAATAAAAGATTCTCATGTGTAAAACATTCTCTTAAAAAAGTTGTTTATGCTCTTTCAAATTGGATACTTTTCAATTAAGTTCAGCGCACGTCACAATGTATTTTCTCTAGATTATGGCCCTTTGGCACGTGGGTGAGGTGCAGGGCACCCTCATCCACATATTGCATCCGACCCTCCGAAAACTGACCTCCCAGTGACGTATTGTCGATCAATTTGGGTATCAATCTAACGCTTTTGTAAGCATTGAAAGGGGCTATAACGTATTTTCTCGTTCAAAATGAAAGTTCTCTGTATAAAATATAACTTTTCTGGAAGAAGCACTACTTGTATACATAATAATAAGTAATTTAATACCTCCTTTTTGTTATTTTGCACTACATTGTGATAAAGACGAAAATAATTCAAAAGAATTGAGTATCTTTTCCTTTTTAAACTGGTCTAAAATGACCGTCAAGCACAATCAGATCGTGTATTGTCATAAAAGTTGATACTGACTTTTTCAATTTAGCCACTCAGATGTGCATATTTTGATTAAATGATAATTATTTAAATTGATCCGAAAAAAATATTTATCATATTACTAGTGCGTGTCTCCAGTTTAAAGAGCAAGTAGTACAGGTTACATTGTATTATTTTTTTATGTATTTGCACCCGAAAGATTCACTTAATTTTATATCGCAAACTATACCACCCCCGTCTATATGTAAACTACATAAATGACAAAACTTGACAAAATAGATAACACGGACCAAGTGGACCAAGTGGACCCAGTGGGCCCAGTGGGCCCAGTGGACCCAGTGGACCCAGTGGATCCAGCGGACAAAGTGGACCCAGTGGACCCAACGGATCTAGTGGACCAAGTGGACCCAGTGAGTCCAGTGGACCAAGTAGACTTAGTGGACCCAGTGGTTCAAGTAGACCCAGCGGGCCCAGTGGATCCAGTAGTCTAAGTGGACCCAGTGGACCCAGTTGACCCAGTAGGCTAAGTGTTCCAAATGGACCCAGTGGACCCAGTAAACTCAGTGGACCAAGTAGACTCAGTGGACCAAGTGGACCAAGTGGACCCAGTAGACCCAGTGGACCAACTGGACCCAGTGGACCAAGTGGACCCAGTGGACCCAGTGGACCAAGTGGACCCAGTGGACCAAGTGGACCCAGTAGACCCAGTGGACGAAATCACAAAACCAGTCCTAGTTTCCGGGATAAAATTTACGTAAATCTATCCCAAAATGTATCCCATTATCCGGGATAAAAAGTATCGCTTGGCCACTCTCGGTATTCAAATTATATATGTACCGAGTTTCAGCCAAATCTGTTCAATAGTCTTTCCATAAAAGGATAACAAACAATAAGCCAAATATATTTTTATCCCGGATACTATCCTATTTTTTGGGCTAAAAATATCCTATGTTCATTCTCGGCATCGAAAATATATATATACTGAGTTTCAGCCAAATCGGTCCAGTAGATTTTCCGTGAAAACGGAACAGACAGACAGAGTTACTTTCGCATTTATAATATTAATAGGGATTAATAGGGACATTAAATATTAATAGGGATAGGGGTTAATTTTTATTATACCTATAAACTTGAGAAATCATTCGTTTCTCACTAACACTTTCATTTTAGTTTTATTTTTGCGATAAAAAGTATGGCTAAAGTGACCAAAACGGCCCAAATGGCCCAAAATTACCGAATTGACTGAAATGGCCAAAATAACCAAAAAGGCCAAAATGATCAAAAAGGCCATAATGACCGACATGACCAAAATGATCAAAAAGGCCAAAATTACCGACATGGCCAAAATGGCTAAAATGACCAAAAAGGCCATAATGACCCAAAAGGCCAAAATGGCCAAAATGGCTAAAATGACCAAAAAGGCCAAAATGACCGAAATGGCCAAAAAGGCCAAAATGACTAAAATGGCTAAAATGACCAAAAAGGCCAAAATGACCGAAATGGCCAAAAAGGCCAAAATGACCGAAATGGCCAAAAAGGCCAAAATGACCGAAATGGCCAAAAAGGCCAAAATGACTAAAATGGCCAAAATGACCAAAAAGGCTGAAATGGCCAAAAAGGCCAAAATGACCAAAAAGGCCAAAATGACCGAAATGGCCAAAATGACTATAATTACCAAAATGACCAAAAAGGCCAAAATGACCAACATGGCGAAAATCACCAAAAAGGCCAAAATTACTGAAATGACCAAAAAGGCCAAATGACCGAAATGGCCAAAATGACCAAAATGGCCAAACTAACCGAAATGGCTAAAATGACCAAAATGACTAAAATGGCCAAAATGACCAAAATTTCCAAATTAACCAAAATAAATAAAATCGCCTAAATGGCCAAAATGACCGAAAAGGCCAAAATGAAAAATATCCCATGTCCACCCTCGGTATTTAATTCACATACGTACCGAATTTCAGCCAAATCGGCCCATTAGTTTTTCCGTAAAAGCATAACAAACAAATAGACAAATATACTTTTATCCCCTAAACTATCCCATTTTCCGGGATAAAAAGTATCCTATGTTCATTCTCGGCATCGAAAATATATATATACTGAGTTTCAGCCAAATCGGTCCAGTAGTTTTTACGTGAAAACGGAACAGACAGACAGACAGACAGACAGACAGACAGACAGACAGACAGACAGACAGACAGACAGACAGACAGAGTTACTTTCGCATTTATAATATTAATAGGGATTATTCATAAAAAAATAAACTCGGAATTAAAAAGGTCATAAATAAGAATCACAGAGCATATTAATATAATAGAAGAGCCGAACTAAACAACGTATTTTTCGTTATAACCACACGTTATTGCGATGTAGGCAGATAAAAAAGTAAGTGCTTGTCAATTCATGAACAATGTAAGATTCCGTAGGGGTGATGAAGATTGAGTGATTTTTCAAATTTGACTATGGGATCTCGAAAAAAACTTAACAGAAATTTTCCATTATAATATCTAACTACTTAATGAATCTTATCCAAAGTATATGTTTATGGATTTTTTTTTATTTTTCCATTACAAAATTGTTAATACCTTAAATAATAAATAGTGTTTCTGTATTAAAAATGTTTTTGACTTTATCTAGTATTTTTATATGTAACTATTTATGCACGAATAGTTTTAACCAGTGAGGCGTGAGACTTTTTTTGGAAAAATAGGTAAATAATTAAAAAAATATATAAAAAAACACTTTCTAAATAGAATTCTTCATTATAACATAACCAATTATAATATAAACATAACCAATGGCAAAATTCTGGATTTTACCATGACACGACAATTATATTTTGAAACAGCCTACGCTTTTATACTTTTAATTAAGGTTAAACAATTATTATAGGAGGTCTTAAAATCATTTCAAATGATGTTAAGATTGTTGTGTATGAGTAAATATCGAATGAACAATTATTTACAAGATGAATACCCCTCTAATCACCTCTGCTCCCGTGAGTAGGCGGCCTATTTGTTGTATTATTTATAATAACTGCTAACCCTTTCCTGTCTGTATCAGGCGTACGTAATTAAGCGTTGTCTCCTGCCAAATTGGAACAAGCCAGTGTTTGTACATAATATACTTATTTGAAGTATTACTTCTATGTGTAAACGCGAAATCTTCCTAGAAATTTGATTACGAATGTTTAGAAATGCTTTGTTGATATTTTTTTATGATTCTATCTGTATTTTTTTCATTTGTTTAATTGATATTATATATTTATTAGTATAGTTTATTTGGATAGGAAGTTGTTTACTTTAAATTTATAATCTAACATATTTGACTAAGACTAGAATTTCTATAGAAGACACTCGTTTTGGAATTCAGGGTCTGCTTTAATTTGCTCTTAATTTGCAAGGTCTACTGCATTTCATAGTCAGACTATTGGGTCGAGTAGTATATTATATCGATGACTGCATTTGTGTAACTCAATGTTAGCAAAGATAGCTTTGCTTTGCTTTTAGCTTTACATACATACATACATAACTTCACGCCAGTTCCCTTGCGGGGTAGGCACGAACAACAGAGTGCCATTTAGGCTTATTCTTAGGTTAACATTAACAAAAGTTTTTATTTATTGAACCGAGAAGATTATTTAAAAAAGACAGAAAAACCGCCAACAGTGTTAAAAGATGACTTACATTTTATTACTGAGGGAATCTAATGTCTTACCGTATTAGTATATATTAATATTAGTGTCTGCTACAATGAGATTATTATTCCTATGTAGGCGATCTATATTGGCGATTGTTTATGTACCGTACACATTTCGAGTTACTACGTTGACTAATAAAGTCTCCACACTAGTCGGCACGGATTCGACAAATACAAGCCTGAACGAGCTTTACTCCTATTACCTAAGACACGATATAAGTAGGCATAAATCTTTTTTGGTTTGTATTTGCCGAATCCCTGTCGACTAGTCTGGTAACTTTGTAATACTCTAATTAAAGTAAATAAATCGCCTAAACAGACAAAACACATAGCTAGGCAGACCACACACAATGAAAGCGTAAAAGCATTTGCTAAAAAAATTCTATCTATTATATTTCTATATCTCAACTACTTTGCAGGCCTTTTTAAAGGTCCATACCTACATATAGGTTTATCCTACCAACCGTTCATTTGCATTACGAAAATTTGACATAAGCTCCATGCAAGTAATGTTAAAATTCAGTCGATGGTAAAGTAAGTGCATGAATAGTACTTAAAAAACGGCCAGAAGCCAATTTTCAATTAAAATGTTTTGACGTTCACCATCTGTCATTTTCTTCGTATATTTAATCTTATATGTAGTTCAAAAGTCAAAACGGAAACACTACAACTACAGACGGATGGACATGCTGATTATTTAAGGGTCTTGTTTGTATCAAAATGGCTAAGGAACCCTAAAAGTAATTAAAATGACATGGTCACTGTGTAGTGACAAAGTGAACAGTTCACTACGCATCGAAGTGCGCAATATCCACAAAGAGGGTGGCTGATGAAAGTTGATTTGCAGTAATTGATCGCCGCGGGCGAAGCGGCTGTGATGCACATCCTAAAATGCTCGCTGCAGATAAACTATTTAATATACCATTTTGTTTCACTGCTTTTTATTACTCTAATGATGGCATATGAAACAGGCAAAATACCTTCAGACGGTATGCTGAAGTTATATCGATCAACCAAATCGATTTGATTTGGTTGAAAGGCACAGAGTTGAAAGGACACGACGGTTTTTAATATCATTGATTGATTACAATTTATGTTTATATCGATCAGTTTAGTTGATCCATCCAAATCGAAAGATAGAAATGAACCGTCTAATATCGATTTTGCAGAATGTAGTATTGGCCATTATTACTTAAGTCTATTTAATTTTTTTTTTATAATTCAATTTATATCACGTTAGATTTTAATATTATGTTACAACTTACACGCCGACAAAAGTGGATCCTCACCTGCATACCATAAAAGCACACTTATTACCTTTCCGCATTTGGACTTCTTTTGTTTAGTTTGTGTTTAAAAATTGTGATTAGAAAATAATGGGCTCTTTGTTTGTCAATTGTAATCTTTTATGGAAGTCATTACCCAGGTGTGTCGAACTGATTCTGAGAAATTCGGTCCACGCGGTCGCGCAGACATATCGTATCGGTGCAGTATAAAGCAATGGTCCAATGGAGAGATCGGCAGTCTAGCGACAGCCACAAGCGAAGCAAGATGTTAGTGACGGACTTTGCGCGTGTGATTGAATCGTGCATTACGTTTGGACTCGTTGTTTACACTTATATTTGTACCTGTGTTATACGTGTTTGTATAGTTCAAATAAATTCTATAATAATTCCAACGGCATTTTAATTCGAGTACTGTAACTCGTAACAATTAGTTTACTAATATTGTTAAACAGATGAATTTTTAGTTTATAAATTTACAAAACGATCCAAAATTCAACATAAATTTAACTTCCTCAGCGAGGTAACAGTTCTTAAGGACGACAACACACCTAAAGTTAAGAGTAACCTTATTTTTTTAAAATTTGCTTTTGGAAGATTGAAGTTAATTTTCCGGGTACTTTTAGGATCTTTCAGGGACTTTCAAGGATTTGTTATAAAACTTTTCTGCTAATTTTTTTTAAATTTTCAGTTAAATAAAATCTTAGTTGTTCAACTTGCTTTTTACAAGACACGTACTCTTTATTTAGAATAACATACGTTGCATATTTAAATTAATCTGTAGTCTATAATAATATGTATAGATGTGACGCGCAATCGTCAGCTTAGCCCCTATTTTCAATAGCTCGAGCGTGAAAATTTACATATTATTAATTTATATGGCAGCACAGCCACCAACCATTCTCAATCTGTGTAATTTGTGTGTTTAGTAGTTGTCTCATAATAAAGCCAGCTGGTAGTAGACCTGATGTCTCATGATGTCACCATTCAACAGCAATGTGTATACTATATGGTGCTTCGATGGCTCGACAAAAATTGAACCGGCCAAATGCTTATCGGACTTGTATTATTTTTCCTCTTGAAGATATCTAATATTTTAAAAAAAGCTCGACATATTTTGTTGGAAGCTGTTTATGATGTGTTTTTAAAATTATACCACTTACCAGAATTTTTTACTAAAGGTCGGGTAACGTATGGAGGAAAAGTCAATTATTCCAGAATTACCTGTGACGCTAGACATGTTTGATATAGGATTTTGGCAGAATCATATTTTATACTAGTCGTTTATCATTTGTACTTTTTTTATTTTTTATTGCAGGAGTTCAGCAAACAGGCAGACGGCCCACTTGATTGAAAGCGGTTACCATCGCCTATGGACATTTGCAACACCGAAGGTGCTACAAATGCGCTGCTGCTCTCTTAAAGGGGACTGGAACCTGGTCACTAATGCCGGAACAAAACTCAAGGTTGTTATGGCGACACACTTTAGACGAGGGGTGGTAGCCATCCAGTCGGGCAAATGCCCTACTACCTGGCTGTGGGTTGTTTTGTCGCCTCTTACGACAAGCCGCCCGGCCGCAGGAAATTGTATTCTTTCTCCGTTCCTGCACGGATTTCTCTTCCTATGGTAGAGGTAGATAATTTTTATTGCTCACCAAAATAAACAATCACAAAAATGTATATTTATAGTACTTTTTTTCCTTTCCAGGGTTTTCTTCCTCTTTATCAGAATGAGAAGTTTAGGGCCTTGAGGTTTTACCTCTTTACACCGACTGCAACTCAGTGGGCCACCGGCAACTGGGTTTGGAACTGCTGGAGCCTTCTCTGCATGGCGATGCCTTTGCAACAGCTCACGTTGGGCCAATCTGCGGCGTCCGATGGCCTTCGCGTGTTTTGCGCTGACTACTTCTGTGGCTTGGTTGACCATTCATTAGCGTTCGGTGGCCATCTCGGGCTTTAGGTTTAGGAAGTCATCTGTGGCTTCTGGTGGCCAGTCAGCGACTTCGTGGGTTTCACGAGCTTAAGCTATCGCCCTTGTTAGGTGAGCGTATGAGATCACGAGGAGTCGGCATCCAGATGATTTGATGGTCTAATATTATTTATGCATAAACAATAGGCGGCTTTATCGCTAAAAGCGATTTTTTCCAGGTAATCAACCGTAAAAGAAATTCTTAACTAATTAATATCTATATCATCCACTTTGTCAATCAAATGTTGAAATGCATCGGTACATGGTGGAAAATCTGCCAGTTCGTAACTGGGCTTCAACAAGGGCTTCGCTTCCTCTTTTCTGGTGCGCATTTCCGAATAGAATAATTTGCCGGAGTTTCTTCCTAACAAACAAAATCTAGGCGTCATCAAGTCACGAGTGAATAGATATCTTCTAGGTAAGCGTACTCCACCTTGGACCGCGTTGTCACTCAACATCAGGTGAGACAGCAGTCCAAAGCGAACCTATATGAATATAAAAAGCGCAAAGGAAGTTATTTTTGAATTGTAATTTTTGAACCATATTTTATTGAAGTTTTCAAATGTATTGTTTCATCGTATTTTGGAAGTATATCGTAATGAATGCGAATTAAATCATATATTCTTATCGTTCTTCGTTTAATATTTCCTATTTAACCATTTATTCTCTACTATATTTGCTGTATGGATATGACTGGTTTCAATTAAGGTTGATCGACCGTCAGCTCGACCGTATGTTGAACTTTTAAGCTGTCTGTAGTATTAGAGAATTTCATACTTACAGCATTTACATAAGTTCAGGGCCCTCTCAAGCCAGCCAAGCCAGGACGAAATTTTCCGTGTTTTCAATTTTCTGAGAATGAATTCTATGAAACGAAGGCCTCTGTGGTTGAGTGGGCTAAGCCTTTTCTGGCCTAGCTCACTGTAACGCACGGGTTTGATTGCTGGTATGATAAATTTCGGAAACGAATTTTCTCCGTTATTTGCTATCGTCTGCGTGTCTGGGATCGGCCTCAGAGTAATCCATTGTATATTACCCATAATACAAGCGTAACTTGCTTAATTTGGGGATATACAAAATGTGTGTTTGTCTGCCGATTATTTATTTAACTATATGAATGAAGTAATGTTATGAAATAACGGACATTGTTATCAAAAGAATGTTATGAATGAATTATACTTTTTAACCGACTTCAAAAAGGAGGAGGTTCTCAATTCGTCTGCATGTTTTTTTTTCTATGTCCGTTACTTGATTTCTCTGTCAATTAATGTTGTTAAATGTTTTTTTATTCGTATGTCACTCCCGAGGTAGTTTCATGGTCGCCAAGTCAGGAGCTGATGAGTGGATTGGATCCCAGAGATATCGAGCATAACCCTTATTAAAGAACGCTGGGCGCCTAAATTCTAAAAAGCTTGTATATGCGTGTAGGTATTACAGTTTCTACAGGTGCTTAATTTTTTATATGTATGTTATGCCGTTGCTCCGGCAATTGTGAATCGATTTAGATTTTTTTTCTTTATTCGTAAGTGTGTATGTTCCAGAGGCGCTTCCATGGTCACCAAGTAAGGTTCTGATGAGTTGTTCCCAGAGAAATCGAGAGCAACCTTTGTGAAAGAGTATATACACCGAAGAGTGAGATTGCCAAATTTGTATACGGGTGCCAGTTGTACAATTTCTACAGGTTCTTAATATGTTATTTCTAAAGCTATTGAAGTATTTGCGCAACTAAAAAGTAATAATTGTATAATATTTTTTTGCCAAAAACAAAACCGACTTCACACTAAAACCCAAAAATAAATATTTTACCGACATAAAAATTACTATATTTTGTAAATTTGTTGTTGTGATTGTATGTTTAACTTGGCAAAAACTTCGAGATGTTGTAGAAAGAAATCACTTAAATACTTATTTTTTGGTTTTTAGTGTAAAGTCGGCTTTATTTTTGTTAAAAAAATATTTACTTATATAAAATAGTTATAAAGTATTTTCTTCTTTTTATTCATATTTTATGAAATATACAGAAGAAAATACACTCAAATTTTAATTCCGCTTAATTCATGTACTTCAATTACCAGAACATTAAGGATCCAGTTTAGAATTTACTGTGTCCTGTCGTTTTATTATTTTTACTGTTTATTGATTTCTTTTTATTGCGAACTTAGTAAACGGGAGATGCCCTGCAAAGTGATTAACATCGCCTATAGACGATTGCAACATCAGAAGTGAAGTCAATGTATTGCCAGCCTTTAGAATGGGCTATAAGGGATGGATAAAGAACAGGATGGAGTGATCGACAGCAGGTTCTTTAACTGATTAAACATGTTAATATACTATCAACTTTAGGAGTTACTCAGGACTCCTATTTATAACATTGGACCGTATACCCGTTAAAATTATTTCAAGCTGATTGAAGGGATTACGTATTTCTTCTGATGAAAAGTTAGACGCGCAAGTATACTAACTATATTTTCGTTCACAATCAGCATGTTGAATACATTGTATGGTGCTATGTCAAGATTCGAACCCAGGTGTTAGGATTCAAATGGGGGCTTAAACAATAATATTTGGTAAGTTATTTGTCCAAACCTACTTGGACATATACCTTTTTGTTATGGTATTCTTAAATCATTTTTTTTATTTTCTTGTAATTTCAAATATGATGTTTAGAAAATATAGAAAACACATGTTAATATAATTTTATTAAAGTATTTTTTTTAAAGCTGATTTACATTGATCTAGCTACTGACTTCAAATTCGAAGGAAGCCAGTGCCAACTTTATACTGCTATCGAGTAAATTGATTTGAAGCCAGTACAGTGCTACCAAGTATGAGTGACTTCAATATTTCCGATTGAATATTTTGAAGTCAATCCGCTCTCCAAGTCATTAAATGGATAAATATACATCAGCTTTTACTTTAATTTAATTTTAAATACAGGTCGCTAATATTACCTATTTTGTACATTTTTTTTAAATATTAAAATGAAATAAATGATTGTGTAAACAAACATTGTACATCGTAGTTATCGCCACCCTTTTTCCCGGGCGGTACTCATTGCATATTTTTTGATACCGTCGTCATAGCAAGGGCGAGAGCAACTGTTTTGCATCCCCATTGATTTGTACTCCATCGGACCGGAATGAAAAGTAGTGGGTAATGTCTCCGATTTGCATATTTTAATTGTTATAGGAGGAGGGCGTCTGGGCCCCAACAGTGCGAATATGGCATAAGCAACGCATTTGCATACATCGTCGCGACGCCTGACAACGCCCCACAACAAATTGTTCTGTCTGTAAATAAAGCTAAGTAATTGAAATATAAAGTGTGTTTTCTTCTTCAATATCCAAATTTTTTATCAATTTTTTTTATTTGTAACATAGAATTTTACAAGACGTTATGCTATTAGGATACTATATGTTTTGTCTTTGAGAGGCATACAAAATTATTTGTAGTTGTTTGGGTTAGGTTTTTTTTACTTTTTAAATATGACTTCGGATGGGTTGTGAACCCACTCAGTAATATAACATTCAATTATTTCTTTTAAGAAACTTTCTTAAGCCAGCATGCAAATGATGGATTAATATAATCATAGCCAAAGTATACCTTTTTGGCTGATGACTGACTGACTGATTTGATAAAATCACATTTTTGTTTTCACATAAACAAACGTATTCTTGGTTAAGAATATGTTTTTTTACATTTTGTAGAAAATTTATAATTATCTGTTTTTCAAAATAAAGCTGTATAACAATAAAGTCTCTCTTCAACACTTACGTTCGTGTTTGTATTTAGGAAATTTCATAATAATGTAGGTAGTCAATGTAGGGAACTATTCAGTATTTCTGTGCTCTTTATATTATAAACATCGACCACCAGGTCCATCCAGGTGGTAGACAACCTGCACATTGCTTTACTAACCCTAAGGACCAACAAGACCAACACTATCATCAAGAGAAGAAATGTAGGTATTCAGACCACCTCATTATATAATATGCCAGATCAGTTATTATATAGGTGAGATCAACAGATATTATTCCATGTTTTTATTTGCTATTTAAAATAACCACGTGATGCCGACAATGCGCAATCATCCCACTATACTTTTATAGATAGACAAATATGTATGTAATTTACTTCGTTCAATACATTTCCAGACACTGACTGGGATATAAATAAAGAATAGTAGTTACTGTACGGTATTTTCGATTACAGAGATGACGCGGCGATAGGATATCCATAATTGAAATCATAAACAGGACACGACACATTAGTCTCTTTATTGCATTGAACTGTATAAGGGAATGTTTATATTTATATCTACTTGAGAATATGGTGAACCACGAAATTAATAAATCACAAAATTTGGTGGACTTTAAACAACGCCTGAAAAAACAGCAATACTTGTATAGTATGTTAACAGATGAACAAAAATAGATTGATAAAACAATTTAGAAGGTAGTAACGTTCTCTGTAATTCTGTGGATAGGAAAGATATAATATATTTTAACCTATCAAACGGATATACTTAGCCCTTTAGTGGCAGAATCTGTCAGATAAGTTGTTCGAATTCATGAAAGCAGAAACTAATCTCGTTGGTTGCTATGCTGCTAACACTGCCTGTAACATTCAAGGTATATATATATATATATAATCTTTTCTTCAAAGGTTTTTCCAACAGATATGCTTCCAATTTCGATTTACTACCAGTAGGTTGAGAAAAGCTGACATTATTAAGCTAAATCAGTTCTTATTACAAGAAAAACAAGGCTTTTTCTGTTCTCCATAGGTTTGCAGTTATAATGGGAAGTAGGATACAAAAGTTATATTAAAGCAATTTTGATATAAGTGCAATGGTTTTACTTTAAGTAAGAGTTTATTGTTAGGAAGACATTGAAAGTGTTAAGAGAATGGGCATGGAGACCACAACAGCAAATTAAATTGGTATATACGGTGATTTCCTTAAGAGTGAGACAAATTGGTTTACAGCCTGTAATAACACAATCAACATCTATGGTGTAAAAAATTATTTAGTTTGGACATGTCCAACAAAGTGAGTAAGAATAGTTCTACCCTACAGAGAGGGTAAGTGCGGAGGAGGCGGTGCGCGGTGGTACGCCGCGGTGCCGTCACTACTGTTAGTTAAATATAGGTTCACTTCCTCACAAATATTGCTTCTTTCTATCTGTTGATGCCGAAATTACAACTGTAATACGCCACTACGCCCATATTATTACGTGACTACGATCTTGTATGATTCTTTATACTATAAGCAAATATCTTTTTGTTATACTACTTTGGGTAATGTAGTTATGAGTTTTGCGAATTGACTGTGATTTTCTTTGAGTTTAGTAACATTACTATCTACGGAATTATATATAAGAGAAATTGTTTTAATATGTGTTTGTTCCTTTTTCATGTCTTAGAGAATAAACTGATTGTCATGAAGTTTAGTCCGCATGTACTTTCAGTAACGTGGATGATTATGGAATAGTTTTCATCCCGAAAAGTGGGATGGTTTCCGCGTAAAAAACGAAATGATATTTACGTAACTGAATTTCCGCAAAAGATCTTGTTTTATTATATTATGGCTTCAGTTATATTAAATGCTTATGAGATCATTCTTCTTCTTCAAGGGGTCTTCAAGGGGTTTAAGGATTAAAACATGACTGTAAACATGCTTTTTGGATCTTATAGAAAAAAAAAATCACAGCATACAAAAAATCTAAATTGCACAAGATAATTCGAACAGTTCTTTATATTTTTAATAGAATAAACATAACAGTCATTAAAAAATACACGTTACAAAGTTCTGTAACATTTGAACACAAAAAGGAATCAATCGCAAAGTTTACATTATTAAGTGTTTCCAATGAAACATTTACAAGAACAATCACAGTTCCGCCGTGAGCAAGTTTAGTTTGTTTTTTAAACATTCCAATTCCGTCCGCGGTGTCTTAATACAGGATTAGCCACCGTTGTCATAAACAAAGAGGTTAAGTGTGATATAAATAACACGCCCCTCCCGTGCCTTAACTAGATTGATGATTGTCGATATTCTTGGCACCCAATAGCTTATATAATAACAGGAAGTATTGAAAAGCACTTATGGGAAAGTTCATTTTTAATTATTACTTTATTGCTTATATAAATAGGTTATCAACTTTTTGATTTAATATTGAAGTTATTAGTAATTAATTTATATTACAATAGCATATTGTTTTTTCCAACGTCATTCCAGCTTTGTGATTGTCTTGGATCCAACATAATATAGGCAATTTGCGCAATGAACGGCCACTGCCATCTACTGTCGGGTGGCAAAAACCATTACGTTGTTTGCGTGCAGAAACCTGCAACAAATATTTTTATTAACTAAAAGTATTATTACTAAAATAGCTTACATTGTTAACAATATTTATGTAATAAACTATTACTTTCCAAATTAATAAGCAAAGGATACCTGCAATCTCAATTGTGGTAACGAATAAATATTATGGATTATTATTATTAAAGGAGACAGATACGCTTTCATACGTTCCTGGGCCCAGAGTGTAAAAAAATGAGAGTGATTTTAAAATTTATTTTTATTATGTTGATATTTATTATATTTGTAGTGAGTTCAGTTATTTTGAATGGATTAGTCATGTGTCGAATGTTTATATTTATTATTATATAGTTATTGAAATTCATTCTGATAACTTATTTTATATGTCACCTTATTTTTAAGGTTTCTCGTCTTCCAGATAAATTTGGAGCTCATATTTTCCATTTTGTAATACAAAAATATATAAGCCATATCTCAACTCATTACATTACCATTGACCCAAAACTCGTCGTATCTTTTGTAACTTTATTCTATAAATGCCACCTTTGGAATCTCTTTCAAGAGAGAAAAAACATTTTAATTTGCTATTCTGAAAAATACTGATTTGTCACTTAGAACACTATCTGTACATAAACTACTTAAAAATCAAAATATTTGTCGCTCTATTTTGAAATAAAACTAAATATGGAGCAACAAATGAGACCAAGTTTTCGTTCAACTTTACCGATTTAGAAACTGGCAACCCCAAATGCCCTCACAATGTGCTCTACAAATTCCGGCACCCAACACACTTCCTGAAACAAGTACATTACTTCGAACGCCACTATTTCAACGTTGAATAATTACGGACACGAATTTTTATAACCTTAAATGTTATTTGGCTTTGTTTTTGATTTGTTGTTGTTTATGTGTTCTTTGATAAAAAATGATTTATTATTATATTGGTGATCATTGTTCAAATTAATCAAATCGCGGATATAACCAAAGCTTGTGATCATGTGAATGTGAATACGAGTGATTTATACCGGGTTAGGCAAATAAATTGATAGTAGGATATAGAAGTATCCTATTATCGGCCCTGAAGCAAAAAAATCAAATTTGCCTCAGGGCCGATTTTTCAATCATTAGATAAAAGATATCACTGGAATAAACTATTACCTGATTCAATTCAAAAGTGAAACAGTTTACATGTTTCATTCACGCAACATTAATTTTTAATTGTACCATGTTGGACTTTATTTTATGACTAACTATCTATATGGTGATTGTTAAATTTCAAAATAAACTCCAAACAAGCAATGTATATTGGACGGATCAAACAAATTATATCAATTTCCTTGCAAAGCATGGAAGTGCAAGGCGGTATTTAATGACATCGAATGATTCAATTTTATGTTTTATATGGATCACTTTGGTTGATTCGTCCAAATTGAACCGTTTAATATAGGTTTAAAGTAAATTTTATACTAATGTTAAGATAAAACAATAGATATTGAAAACTAGCGTGAGTACGTTGATATAGTATCTAATATAATTAAAGTATGTGTGATTCCAAAATAAATGCTAATTTTCAAGTAAAAACTGCATTATAAACTGTCTAAATATAAACTACTATTTTTAGAATTATTGTCCGTTAAGAATTCCGAATTTTTTAAAATTTTCTTGGGTATTTCATTAGGATATTCTTCAAAATTCAGAAGAGATGAATATAGGATTATTCGGTTTAGGAATTATCCAGTAAAAAATATGACGTTTTGATTTCCTACATCTTTCTCATTCCCGTTATTTGCGCTCTAGTAATAATCTCTCCTTAATGACACCTGTACACACTTCTTCCTTCGTTGATAACTCTTTCACGGTACAGGCTGTCCGTTTATGGAACTCACTACCACTCAACATCAGACAAGCTAAATCCATATTGTCTTTTAAATTGATAGTTACTAAATATCTTTGGTCTTCGCAAGTCTAAAACATGCTGCTGATTCTATATATAGTATGATATATCTTATTTTTGTATAGTATATAAAGTATATTATTATTTATTTATTTACTTTTTACTTCAGCTGGAAGGTTTTCTGCGGTTTTGTGGAGCTAGAGAAAGCATTTGACAGGGCTGTGAGGAATGACCTCTGCGACATATTGCCCGGATATGGGATTAATAGCCAATTGATGCGTGCTGTACAGTCCACTTACGAGGACTGTATGGCATGCGTGCGGGTGGATGGCAGCCTGTCGCCCTGGTTTAACGTCAATATTGGCGTCCGGCAGGGCTGAGTGCTGTCCGCTTTGCTGTTCATCCTATACCTGGACGATTGTCTCCAGAGAATAAGATTGATGGATGTTGGGGTGCGGATGAGTGATCTAGTTGTGAGCACCTTGCTTTATGCGGATGATGCCGTGCTTTTAGCCGAATCGCCATCAGAACTGCAAACACTAGTCACAATGATGAAAGATGACTGTCAAGCGAGAGGCTTACATTTGAATGCGAAGAAAACAAAGGTTTTGGTGTTTGAAAGAGAAGAAACCAGAACGAATGCAACGGTAATGGTCGATGATGTTATGCTAGAGCAAGTGAATGATTTTGTATATCTTGGATGTGCTTTTAGCAGGGATAGAAGGTACACCGCTGATATAGAAAGAAGAGTGAATTTGGGGAATAGTGTGAATGGAGCGTTATGTAAACTTCTAGGCGCTAAGAACCTCAGCCAGAAGGCCCAGCTTGCTATACACAACGCGGTGCTGGTACCTATGCTCACGTAATACTGAAGTAAGAAAGAGAGTTGGTCTGAAAGAGAGTGTCGGGGTGAAGGTAAGGAAAGGAATGCTCCGATGGTTCGGGCATGTGGAAAGAATGCACGATGAAAGAATGAATAAACAGATATACAATGCAAAAGTGGATGGATGCAGAAGTCGTGGAAGGCCACGACACACCTTCCATGATCAAATTGATCGTGTACTAGCAGAAGGTGATGTCAGGAGTCTTAAGAACAGACGAGCGTGCATGACAAGAGTTATGAATGTCAAAGAAGCAAGTGAGGTGTGTAAGAATAAGCCCGAATGGCGCTCTGTTGTTCATGCCTACCCCGCAAGGAAACTGGCGTGAAGTTATGTATGTTTGTATGTATGTACTGTTTCATTTTTCTTGGAATGTTTCTTATTATCTATTGTCTTCACCGCCACTGTTGTCTTAATATTTTCCTTAGTTTAGGGGGTTGCCTGGAAGAGATCGCTTTAAGCGATAAGGCCGCCCTTTGTTCAACATTTATTGTACTTAGTTTTAAGAACGTAGTTTTAATTTTATTTCATTTATAATTTTTAATTTAATTATCCGTGCAGGAACGGAGAAAGAATACAATTTCCTGCGGCCGGGCGGCCGGGCGGCCTGTCGTAAGAGGCGACAAAAGAACCCACAGCCCGGTGGTAGGGTATTTGCCCGACTGGATGGCTACCACCCCTGTTCTAGAGTATGCCGCCATAACAGCCTTGAGTTGTGTTCCGGCATTAGTGACCAGGTTCCAGTCTCCCTTAAGAGAGCAGCAGTGCATTCATAGCATCTTTAGTGTTGTTGTCCATATTCGATGGTAACCGCTTTCTATCATGTGGGCCGTCTGCCTGTCTGCTGAACTCCTGCAATAAAAATAAAAAAAATTGGTGAATAATAAAGTGTTTTCATTCATTTCATTCATTCATTCATTTCACTCTGAAAGTTGTTAGGTCATACGTAATGGCGCCATAGTATTTTTCCATATTAATTGACATAACCATGAATATGCAATATTATAATTTTAACGTAAATAGTCTTACCATCAATTATAGGACATTGCAATAATAAATTCAAGCAAACTCGCCGTTACGTTTAAATATTATATTTAAATGGGAACCTCTTTTATATTACGTTGCTAGAGTTTACGGTAGTATAGAGGCGGAGATTACTGTTGCAAATGATTCATATTTTGAGCAGCGCTGTGGGAAAACCTCGTCTGGGAACTCATTCTAAATCCCCAGGGTACGCAAGAGAAACGTTCTACAGAACCGTTGTGTGCATGAGCAAAGCGGTCTCTAGGAAGTGGGGATGAACTCTCAACCGATGGTGAGCGGTGCTATGGTAGAAAGACGGTGAAGGGACTATTCTAAACAGTTTCTCGGAACTCTCCACACAAATATCTTAGTGACCAACGCTACTATGATTCAATGTTCAGAGTAGCCAACCCTTATTGCCTGTGGTGGTTTGTATGCGCAGAAAAATGTTCAGGCCTTATACTATAAAGTAGTCTGGCTCAAGCGAGCTTAATTCAATAATCGCAACAATCGGACGTCACGCTTTTGTAGATGTGCAAGACTTCCTGAGATAATCAAGCATGCTTTATTGCTTTTGGCAAAAAATCTAGATTCATTCACATTTTATCGATCATGCATAATCGATGCCACCTTTAAAGTTACAGAAAACGTCTTGAATTGTAAGAAAAGTTACAGCACTATTGTGGAGTCAGCAATTTTGTCACGTATGCGTAAAGGCATTGCCCTTAGGGGTGTTTTGGCAAATCCACATGCCATAAACTTAGCCCATGTAAAGGGCCGTTGGGAAGTTAAGAACAACCATATTGGACTTGTTTCTATAGTGTACTATAGCGAACTCATGATCGGATCATTTGTCATTATTACGGGAGAAGGTTTGTTTGGTATTACGGTAATTGAAGATGCGGAAAAGTTTTGGTTTTCTAATTTAATCCATGTATGTCCAATAATGTGTATATATACCATTACGCTATGTTACATTAGTACTTAAGTAACACTTTTCACGTGGTGTTGCTTACATAAATGTTGGCTCTATAACCCGCCGGAACTATTTTATTTCCCTGGATATATAATATCCTACGTAAAACCGTTATTAAAACTTCATAACACAAATTATTCTTGCTGGCTAAAATATACACAGCCTTTGCTATTTATATAGTTGTTGCAATTCTCGAAGATGAACGTGCATACACAGCTTTCGTTGCTTGTATAGTTTTTGCAATTCACGAAGACAAGCGGGCGTACACAGCCTTCGTTGCTTATATAGTTCTTGCAATTCACGGAGACGAGCGGGCATACATAGACTTTGCTGCTTGTATAGTTTTTGCAATTCATGAAGACAAGCGGTCATACACAACCGTCGCTGCTTGTATAGTTCTTGCAATTCACGAAGCAAGCGGGCTTTACGTGTGGGAAACGCGTATTTGTGTGAAACGTAACTCGTGTGAAACCAAAAGCAGATATTATTGGACGGCACGCTCGCACTGATCATTCGTTCAGACACGCTCACTATCGCAATGTACATGTATGTACTACTCTGTTAAAAAAGCACCGGGAAAAGATCAATAATACACAGAATGTTAGTTATTCATTTAAATTTATTTATTACCTCCAAAGTAAGCTCCTTCAGAAATGATACACTTACGCCAATAAATAATCCAATCATCAAAACATTTTTAAACGCTTTTTCCGGCACTGAGTTTAGTTGTCGTCGCGAATTCTCCTTTATGTCTTCTACCGAAGAAAAACGGGTGCCACGAAGTGGTAATTTGATTAGGAAAAATAAAAAAGTCGGCTGAAGCCATATTTAGTGAATAAGGTGGTTGCTCGATGGTAATTGTTGAGTTTTTGGCCAAAAATTCGTTCACAATGATGGCCTCGTGCGAAGGCGCATTATCGTGGCGTAAAATCTAAGAAGTTTCATTCCACGAATCTGGTCTTTTTCGTCAAATTTGCTCTCTTAAACGCCACAAAATGCTCAAATAATATACTTTATTTATTGTTTGACCTTCCGGTAAGAATTCCGAGTGCACAACACCGCAATAATCAAAGAAAACAGTCAACATGACTTTGACTTTTGATTGACTTTGGCGTGGATTTTTTGGTTTCGGTTCAGTTGGAAGGTGCCACTCCGAAGCTTGTTGACTAGTTTGCATGTCAAACTCGTAAACCCACGTCTCGTCACCAGTAACAATGCGTTTCATGAATGTTGGGTCGGAATTGACTTGTTTTAGCATGTGCTCAGCAACTCTTATGCGCTTGAGTTTTTGGAGAAGATTCAGGTCTTTTGGGACTAGCCGAGCGGCAGCATGATTTTTATTTTATTTTTTTATTGCAGAAGTTCAGCAGACAGGCAGACGGCCCACTTGAAGGAAAGCGGTTACCATCGCCCATGGACACCTGCAACACCAAAGTTGCCACAAATGCGCCGCTCCTCTCTTAAGGGAGACCGGAACCCGGTCACCAACGCTGGAACACAACTCAAGGTTGTTATGGCGACATACTATAGACCAGGGGCGGTAGCCATCCAGTCGGGCAAATGCCCTACCACCTGGCTGTGGATTGTTAAGTCGCCTTTTACGATAGGCCGCCCGGCTGCTGGAAATTGTATTCTTTCTCCGTTCCTACACGGATAACCTGTTGTAAGAGGCGACAAAACAACCCACAGCCAGGTGGTAGGGGATTTGCCCGACTGGATGGCTGCCACCCTTGGTCTAAAGTATGTCGTGATAACAACCTTGAGTTGTGTTCCGGCATTGGTGACCGGGTTCCGGTCTCCCTTAAGAGATCAGCGGCGCATTTGTGGCAACTTGGGTGTTGCAGGTGTCCATGGGCGATGGTGGCCGCTTTCCATCGGGTGGGCCGTCTGCCTGTCTGCTGATCTCGTGCAGTAAATAAAAAATAAAGGCCGCCCGGCCGCAGGAAATTGTATTCTTTCTCCGTTCCTGCACGGATAAAACCCGTTTTTATACCCGAGTGATTATTTAAAATGATACAGATGGAATCGTTAGACAAAGAAAGTTCACCGGCTATTTGTCTCAGACTTGATTGAGGATTTTCAGTTACTATTTCCTTCACTTTTGCGATGTTAACTTCAGGTGAAGACGTTGACGGTCTACCGGGGCGAGGCAAATCTTCCAGAATATCTCGATGTGATCACGTGTTTTTTCTAAAGTCGATTGAACTTAAGCCTTCTGTAAAATTTTGAGTGTCTCCAAACATGAAATTCCGTTTTTCCGATACAAAATTGAAGACAAACTACTTGTTTGGTTTTTTTGTTCATTATGAAATTCGCAATACACACTAGATACTATTTAACTAAAAACAGTAATGTATTTAATCAAACTGACCGATGCAAGCCAAACTCCAAGCAAAAAAAACAGTTATGCTAATATAACAATAACAAATAATCAAAAAATTATATTTGGAACCATAAAGAAATCATCCATTTCC
Organism: Dendrolimus kikuchii; assembly: GCA_019925095.2. Classification (NCBI taxonomy): domain Eukaryota; kingdom Metazoa; phylum Arthropoda; class Insecta; order Lepidoptera; family Lasiocampidae; genus Dendrolimus; species Dendrolimus kikuchii. The sequence continues at coordinate 15,021,524 of CM034395.1, forward strand.
GATACTTTTTGGCAGAATGTATGTACAAGTTCATCCATGCGTAAAACCTGGTCACCTTCGTGAATTACACAAACTATAAGTAGTTTTGAGTTAGATAAACTCTTATCAAGAACAGAATAACAACAAATTTGCAATACCAGTGGTGGTAACAACATGCTGTCGGCATCGAAAGCATTTTATAACACCTTTGTTTTTAGTTAAGCAGTGAATGTGAGAATTATTGAACGGACTAGCAACATTACCCATTTTTTTCATACGGGGTCATGCTCTTTTATCGAATTTCCCTCGGAGTGGGATCCTGTTTTATCACGTCTATAATACGTTGAGATTACAAATCCTTTTGTCCTCGTCGGATACTATTATGGAGTATTATCAATACCGCTGAGAGCAGACAACATATATATATATATATATATATAAGTTTATTAAATATATTTATGTAACCTTTAGAGGGTTTCTTATTAGAAATACACTTTACACCGCAATTCTACTCACGCGAAAGTTGTTTTCTATATAATTTACAATGTGTGTATTTATGTGTCGATTTATTGTTGCAACTAATTCAGAAATACCACTTACAAGCAACGTGTAACTATATAGATACTACATACTTACATACCTACTAGTGTTAGTTAAATAGTGTTAGCGCCTTAAGCAGCTACTGCGGAGCCTGAAACCCTCTGTCCTGTCTGTTCCTATCAACTTCGAAGGGTCTTCGACACCCCTCACGCGCATCATGAATGCAAATCGTCAAAAATAATAGCTATTGTATCTCACTTTTAAAAATAAGAAACTTGGATAAGCAATGTACAGATGTTGCATAGACAAATTGCAGTACATTTGGCACACTGGATTCAAATTGGATACTGAACGAATGCCGCTTGCCAGGTCTGTCTTTAGTCTTGAAGTTTCTGAAATTCAGAACTAAAGTAATAATAGGTATGCTTCGTCTTAAATGTCTACTGAATTAATTAAAACATTTTTACCTTTATCTTGATTGGTGAGAAAAGTCTTATAGATTCATTTATAATGTCTTAAAAATTCTATATATCATTTCCTAGACAATACAATTTTTTAAATTTGGATAATTGTACACTAATTGTCCAAACAAATATTATAAATAAATATTTTTCGCGTTTTATAATCATCTTTATTTTAGTGCGCGTAAGTTTATATTGATATACTTAATATTAATATAATTTTCAGTGAACTAGTCAAGAATTAATCAATATTTTTTCATGTTTATTTTTTATACACAGATGGGATTTTTTTTCTCGAAAAAGGTTAACTAGATTTTTTCAAGATATAGTTGCGATATTCACTCGGAAGAACTTGCTGGCAAGTTTGTCAATCGATATAAAAACATCTTAGTCAGTTATGTGAGTTAGACACATTAAAAAAAACATTATTATACAACGTATACAATACTTTATACGCAGACATTAATCCTTAAATTAGGGCTTTCTTAACCTGGTAGAGATCTAGTTTAACAATACCAAGACTATAGGCGTAAGTAGGTCACCCAATGGCCATTGTATCTAGAACTTGCCGTAAATCCACGACTTTCCAACATCGAGGTTTTCCGAAGCATGAAGAGACAATATTGCAGATCATTGTATTCTGTTTGTTGTTAACTTGGGCTCTTTTATAATTTATTCAGAACGTGACGACCGGAGAGCGTTTTACAATTTTTAATTCCTATACCGCGCACCAACACCGGAGGTTATATCTGAATGCCTATTTGGGAATGTACACGAAATATGGAGGCGAGGTCACGTTAAAATACGGTTACCAGTTGAATATTTTAGTAGATTGTACAGGCGTGCGTTTGTTTGACGGTATGTAGGTAAATAACACTAATGACATAATTATAACGAAGCATAATTCACATAACTGTTTTGCTCGAGCATTCAATCTTTAAGCAGAATGTCATTTAATTAGTTCAATAATTAGGTAAAAATATTTCAGTGTAAGACGATAAGGTAGAAGGCCTGGTAATGAAGCCCATGGCGTTGAAGTCGTCTATAGGCGACGGTAACCACTTTCCATCAAATGGGCCATCGGCCCATTTACCATCCACAGACAATAAAAAATCAGAGAGACCAGTTTAGATTTCAAAAGGAAAAGGTAGAGATAAACAAAATATATCGGCGAAGTATGTGTCGGTTTATGCGCAGTAAAAAGTTTCGTAGAGATAACGAACGTCCACTATTTTTATTATTTGGCTACCTAACCCTAAAAAGTATTTAATTGAAAATATCCCACATTCAAAACTAAACCGCATAAGCATACCAAAGCCCCATTGGGTGAACAAGTAGAAAGTGGAAGGTCTGCTATAACATGACAAATAATGTCTAAGTACTTTAATAAAAGATTTCTTGGTTCTACAATATGCATTTCTGGTCAAGGGAGTTCGAATCTTTAATGAAGATAGAAGAAGAAAGAGCATTGTATAGATTTTAACTTATTTAAATAAAAGAACATTAGCAACATCAACACCAAATGTGTTATAAATATACTGCCGGCCTTGAAAGGAAGAACTGGAACTGGACCACTAATACCAGAACACAACTCAGGGTTTTTATAGCAGCAACTCAAGAACAAGAGTGGAAGTTATCCAGACGGGCAAATGTCCTCCAAACATCTGAAAGAATACTCTCTCCGTTCCTGCACGGATAAAAATACATATACCTTAATAGTGACAATGGTTTTATCGACCATCCAAACATTGCAGCACACTTACTCTATTCTGCGGTCAGCAGTCGACACAGTGATCTGGCATCTGGGCGATTTTATATCTCCTATAAATCACAGTGGAATATCGAAAAACAGTAACGTAGTGTCGATGTAGGCCGCCTCGGCGCGCCGACTCTGGGTAATAATAACATTCGTTCCCACCTCAATTCTTTTAGTACTTACAGGATTTTTGGAAATAGATTTGTGGATTTTCTACTGAAATTATTAACACATTTGTTCGGTCTGTGATGGCTTTATTTTTAGCATTTATGATAGATCTATTACGTTTCGGTGGTAAGGCACTATACAAGATGCCTTTGAGCTTTTCAGCGTCTCAATAGACGATTTTTTATGCAGTACCAGTAATTGCTCGAATTTTCGCAGTTAATCTGGAGGAGGTGGAGTTAATATGAAGTACTAAAAACAGCATACATAAAAAGTTCATTCTTGATAAACAATATTTTTTTAATGATGAAAATAGATTACTTTTTGTATTTTTCTTTGAAAAACATTCTGAAGATATAATGTATAGAACAATAAGTAGACTAAATACTTACGCATGCATGTATGCAACGTTCGAGTAGAATTCGGTTTCATATTACGCATATAGGTATGCTTGTCCCTTAAAACGACATCTGCCGTTTTATGATAATTTTGTATAAGTATTATATAATGTGATGTAATGATTTTTTACAACAATAATTATGTAGTTTATATAAATGTACAAAAACCTTTAAAATATAACAAATTATGCGCGGCATTTACTTTTGTTGTGTCTGGTCAGCACAATATAGGTATATGTTATTTACTTCACATATTGTAATGTTTAATTTCAATTTAACTTGTCATTAGAATACAATAAATAATTATCTAACTCTAACATCTATTAACAAAAACTAAAATATCCTATAAGTAAACCTAACTTAAAAATATATATACAATAGTAAACAAACTAAAATTAAAATAAAACCCGTCCAGCCCCACCAGACCACTGTCGCTGGGCATTGTACCTAGAAGGCTAGCAGCATTACCTTGCTGAATACAGAGACTAAACCTTTGAGCGAGGTAAGCTCCGGCCTTCCGGTCTCATGTTTTGTCGACTAGGCGTTTTTTAATTTTTTGAAATAATTTGTGGGCACTTGGTCCCCATGGGCCCAAAGTCTCCACCCCAAACGGCTCAAATATGTAACCTGTTCCAAGGGCTGCATATTTGAGCCGCTTGAGGTTTTCGGCAGAAGTGGCAGTGCGACTGGCCCCAACTTTGGACTCTTGGAGATGAGAAGGCGCCAGTGTGTCGACACAGGTAACGTCCCACACAAGCGGCCTTCCCAAGCTCCAGGGAATTCAAGTCATACCGTCGGGCCTCTTGCCATCGTTGCGGATCAGGCCGTTCGGTTCGAGAACGGCTGGCACGCCAGCGCTGGCAAGGGCCCGACGTATTATATCGTTGAGGCCGGCATGTCGCGGAATTCTGCCTGCGCTTCTGCCACACGATAGGCCATGGTAGCCAAGCCGGTTGACAGCCCGGCCGCAGCAACAGTTGTGTGGATTAAAATTATTACATTGCTCAGAACGATTGCAATTCATATTGATACTTAGTTATCACAAATCGCTCGTCCAAAATTCAGTCATTGTTGGCCAGCTGTGGGAATATAAAACAGATATTTGTTATTGTACGGTCCACCCAGATATCGTAAAATGACCTCACACTAACATAGCATGTAGACTAGTAACATTTATTGCTAGTGGTTGTAAATGAGAAAATGATTGGCCGACGCGCCAGTACGTCGAGCAGGGAGCTGTTTCACCTATTTACCGAAATATGTAAAGACTGAAATTCGTTATAACATTCTAACACACGAAAAATTTCATCAAAATTTTAATATAATTTCATTTTCCCCCACTACTTTTATAATGTTTCTTAATTTTAGTAGCATAGTCGGAAAAGCGGTCACTTTTCAATACTTATCTTTAGCACGACAATAATTATCTATAATATTATAAAATTCTAGACATGCCGTGTTTGTACAATATAGCTATTAAAAAAAACTGAATCCCTATTAATATTATAAATGCGAAAGTAACTCTGTCTGTCTGTCTGTCTGTCTGTTCCGTTTTCACGGAAAAACTACTGGACCGATTTGGCTGAAACTCAGTATATATATATTTTCGATGCCGAGAATGAACATAGGATATTTTTTATCCCGAAAAATGGGATAGTTTCCGGGATAAAAATATATTTGTCTTTTTGTTTTTTATCCTTTTATGGAAAGACTATTGGACCGATTTGGCTGAAACTCGGTATATATATAATTTGAATACCGAGAGTGGCCAAGGGATACTTTTTATCCCGGATAGTGGGATATATTTTGAGAGATTCATGTAAAGTTTATCCTGGAAACTAGGACTGGTTTTGTGATTTTGTCCATTTCGTCCACTGGGTCTACTGGGTCCACTCGGTCCACTTGATCCACTGGGTCCACTTGGTCCACTGTGTCCACTTGGTCCCCTTAGTCAACTGGGTCCACTTGGTCCACTGAGTCCGCTTGGTCCACTGGGTCCACTTGGTCCACTTGGTCCACTTGGTCCACTGGGTCCACTTGGTCCACTGGGTCCACTGGGTCCACTTAGCCTACTGGGTCAACTGGGTCTACTGGGCCCACTGGGTCCACTTAGACTACTGGGTCCACTGGATCCACTGGGTCTACTTGATCCACTGGACTCACTGGGTCCACTGGACCCACTGGGTCCACTTGGTTCACTGAGTTTATTGGGCCGACTGGGCCCATTTGGAACACTTAGCCTACTGGGTCAACTGGGCCCACTGGGTCCACTTAGACTACTGGGCCCACTGGATCCACTGGGTCCACTTGAACCACTGGGTCCACTGGGTCTACTTGGTCCACTGGTCTCACTGGGTCCACTGGACCCACTGGGTCCACTTGGTCCACTAGGTCCGTTGGGTCCACTGAGTCCATTTTGTCCACTGGGTCCACATGGTCCACTGGGTCCACTTGGTCCACTGAGTTTACTGGGTCCAATGGGTCCATTTGGAACACTTAGCCTACTTGGGCAACTGGGTCCACTTGAACCACTGGGTCTACTTGGTCCACTGGATCCACTGGACCCACTGGGTCCACTTGGTCCACTAGGTCCACTGGGTCCACTGGGGTCCACTGGGGTCCACTTGGTCCATGTTATCTATTTTGTCATTTTTGTCAAGATTTGTCATTTATGTAGTTTACATATAGACGGGGGTGGTATAGTTTGCGATATAAAATGAAGTGAATCTTTCGGGGGCAAATACATAAAAATTTTATACAATGTAACCTGTACTACTTGCTCTTTAAACAAGAGACACGCACAGAGGTTGAGCCGCGGGGTAAACTCTAGTAACACTATATAAACGACGGGGAATACGATGCAATTTTTTTTAGATTTCTTGTCTGTTTATCGGTTTGCCTGTTTGTTCGGGATTCATGTAAAAACTACCAGAGCGATTTCGATGCGATTTTCACTGATCGACAGCATTGAAATCTGCGCTACTTTTATCCTGGGAATCCCACGATAATTTTTCTGAGAATTATTTAAAGCGGTGTCAGATTAAAAAAACTCAAATTCCAATGTGATTTTTTCACTGATCGATAGCAAATTTTATGTAATAAAACGTGTGATATTTTTATTCCAGGAACCCTGTGGGAATATTCTCGGGAGCAGTTTATAGTCATTCAGATGCATAAAAATTAGCTAGGTTAAATTAGAAATCCATAGACAACGTCCCGACGATAACCACATTATATGATTGGCAGTTTCTAGCCTAAAAAACCTAACATTTCATACCAAAGATGGCAGTTGATATTCAAAAAACCTAAATCATGATATCAACATAACCATTTCTTTTATTTAATTTTTTTTTTTACTTTGAGTAATATTTACATTTAACACAAGTTATGCGTTATAACTAAAACAATTTAGTGAAATGGCATTTGACTTACAATATGTACTATTACTTAAAATAACTTGTAAAATAAATATTACACCAATTAATGTAGAACTGCAGAATAAACGCTTGAATGCTATTAAGAACACAGCGTGAGCCCTAAAATCATGTTTTAATTCAATTAAAAATCGATTATAAAACTCGTAGATGTAGATATACAATTACCAAAATAAAAGAAAGCAAATCGGATACTGGAATAACAGGGCGCGTTAACACCGCTTGTTTTAAGATAAACATCGCTTATCCAGAAATAACATTTCCTCGAGGAATTTAGAATGCTGAGTACGTACATTATTTTCAATACACTATTTACGATGTAGTAGTTTCCTCTTTGATTTGCCCGTATTCATTTATAATTTAATTTTTCAGTAAGGAGTTTGATTACTATTCATTTAAATAAAACTATCTTTGATGTACATTGCGGTTTTAAATGTACTTTAAATTTTACATACTCAATTAACAAGAATATTTGCTACTCGCCGATAGATGGCGCTATCTGTTTTTAGCGGTCTTTTATAATGGTATTTGTTCTCAATTCACAAGTTTTAATGTTTATTAAGTTTTCACACAAACATTGCTTTGGTTACAAAATTAAAAGATTTTACAATTTTTTAAAAATAAAACTTGGGATTTTAAATGGGTCTATAGACTACATCAGATTGGATTGATCTCCAAATTAGGTGCATAAGACTGTGACGTGATTGATTTTGTATGAGAAAACGTCTATTGTACTGCTATGAGGTGCTAAAGGCAATCATTTATAGTTATTATTATTATATCATTAACTATATATAATGAGTATTACAGCTAATAGAAGTATTAGGAATAATTACAATGTTTTAAAAGTAATGGTGTGTCATATTTTGAAATATAGATTTATGCAGGGAGTTTAAAATGTTTTTGTACTTTAATTAGGTTTTTTTTTAAAATTTGGTATTCAACCTAACTAAATTATTTTTATTAAATTTAATAAGAGCAATAAAAAAAAAATGTTAGAGCTGTTCGTGTTATAGCTATTGGATATTTGTTTGAATGTTAGCAATAGTTAGCATCACCCGGTGGCGCCGTGTATAATAAATAGTTTCAAACATTTTCAACACTATTGGCATACGCTCAACAATATTCAAGTGCTGTTAAAAAAAGCAAATATAAACCTAAACGCCGTTGAGATCGCCCGCATTATCTCGTGATTATCGCGTGTCAAAACATCGCCACGCTCGCGATACTTCGCATGTAATCTGATAAACGATGTATTCTGCACGCTTCGCGCTTCGATGCGATCCTGCTCCCACGGTGGCTCTTCGTAACGCCCCATCCCGTTTCAACGGTCATCCATTTCATTCATGCGCGGTACACCTCACCGGCCCGCTGTTTACAGACACAAACAAACAGTACAGCAAACCGCTTTGCTTTAAGTACGAGACCGTGAAAGTGGTATTGTCAAGTGCTTCCATCCTTGTCTAAAAACCGAATGTGTTATTCTCAGAACGTCAATAGATGTCGCTAGGTGTTCCGTTTCTTATACAACTAAGAAATAAAATGTCACAATAATTTGGGCGCGACGTTGCCGGACTTCACCACCCGTTGTGGTGGTGGGCGCGAGATTTAGCCCAAGAGCGGGTTGAAACGACTTAATAGTCGTTATTGTCATGGCATAGATGTCATAATGTTATAAACTGGCTGTAAAGAAAAGTTTGCTTATGTGTGAGCGTCACGTAAACGTAACGAGCGTGGTATACACATTATACACACGTACGTGAGCTGTCAGTAGCTAATGCGATGCGCTGCGAACGCTTATTGTGGCGGGGCGCGCCCGCGCGGTTTATAGCGATTAATTCAATTTAGTAATTGATACGTTTGTCGGTTAACTCATCGTTTTAGTTTTCTTTATTCACATTTAAGAAAATTAAACATGACCTTGACAGATAATTGTTTGTTTTATTTACATAATAATAAAAGCATTATTAATTTAATTCATTACTGAAATTATGCCTTATTCATTATTTTGTTATCTAAATATGTATAGATAAAATTAAAATTATAAATATATATATTATATATTTAGTTCGGATAGCTAATAATTAGTAGAGCAAATAGTCAAAATCATAACTAATAAGTAACTGAACATGGTAATTCCAGCTCTGCATTCTTTAATATTCATCTAACTGTTGGTTGTGACACACATGCTTAAATACCATATTCTCATTTTCATTGTCAGCCAGCCTAAAATAAATTCTATTTCTAAATTTTAAAGTACATATTCGCTTGAAAATACGTATGATCTTTCCCGGATTAGATTCACACATACGAAACATTTATGAGCACAGTCGGTAGTAGACGTGTAGTATACAATATGACGTTTCATATTGTACCTACTATTATAAATGAAATGTGTAGCTTTCACGAGGGCATACAAGTTTGGCGTGATGTCTCGGCGCTGTAATAAACATTGTATTTTGAGCTGTAACGCTAAGTGTTAAGGCTGATTTTTTATACAGATTTCTTTGTGAAATATGTCCTTTAGTTTGGGAATGTAACGGGTGAGTGTTGGTAAACGCGTGACCTGTTATTTGTGTGTATTAGGTTAGTTTAATCATAATTTCGAGTGGATCGCGATATGGCTTGCCGTCTGTCGACCTTTGTATCACTAAATTGATTTTTTATGCTTAATGGATACGGCTTATTTTGTACTATGGTATGTTGTGGGAATCGATAGTGTACATAGTTTTTACTTTTGTCTTCATAATCAACGTTGAAGGACAATGTAAGGAGTGATAATCGTATAATTAATAGTGTAATTGGTGATACAAGTATTAATTCTATAGCGTTTTGATATCTATAATATTATTAAATTCTAAATATGCCGTCTCTGTACACTGAAGCTATTAAAAAAAACAATTGAGTGAGATACTATATAAACGATGGAATCGCGATGTCTTTTTTTCGATTTCTTGTTTGTTCAGGATTCACGTAAAAACTACTGAGCCGATTTTGATGCGGTTGTTCGCTGATCGACATAAAACCCTTGGACTTATAATTTCCGGCACTTTTAATCTGGGAATTCCACGGGATTTTTTTGGGATGGATTTAAAGTGGCTAGCTTACACTGAAAAAAAGATTCGAAATCAAATGCGATTTTGTCACTGATAGAAAGTAAATTTTGCGTGATAGATAGAATCTGTGATACTTTTAATCGCGAAAATCACGCGGCATTTTTCCAGGGAGTAGTTTGAAGTTGTTAGGACGCATAAAAATTAGATTATCCCGACACAATTTACATTAAAACTACTAATAGCTTACATTCTTTTTAAATCTTGCCGGGCTTTTATGATCGGGATTTTAACCGGGAACAGTATAAAGTAGTTAGGTTACATAAAAATTAGCTGATTCCGATATCATTTCACTAGAACTATAGCTAAGTTTTTTTTCAAATGAAGCGGTGCTTTATATTCCAGGAATCACTGGGGAATTTTTCCGGGAGTGTTTTATAGTGATTAGTATGTATATAAATCGACTGATTCGGGTCCAATTGATACTAAAACAATGGTTTACTTACATTCTTTTTCAAATGTTTCAATACTTTATGTCCTAAGAATTCCGCAATTTCCCGGGAGCCGTTTGAAGTGGTTAGGGTGCATAGAAATAGGCTAATGCCGATGCGAATTCTTGCTAGAACAATAGCTCTTATGCTTTTTTAAATGCTTTGGTACATAAAATCCTGGGAATCACACGGCTAAAAATAGTATGAAAATTGGCCGTGTTACTCTTATTACGGCATTATTTGGTACTAAATAACAATTTGCATATCTAATCCGGGGCTTCTAATATTTCCTGGGATTTCTTACTTCGAAACCACAGGATTTTAGAACTTGCTTTATGTGGCATTTGTAGTTATATAATAGTTGTAGCCTTTAGTAACATTGCTTATCCGGGGTTTTTAGGGGAATATTTGTGATTCATGTATTTTCATACTAAAATCCTATTTATCTTGCTAGAAATAAGCATTGATTTTAAATATTGGCAAAATAAGTGTTTAATAAATAATTACCTGTCCAACGTGGACAAGACGCAGATAAATGCTAAGTACAGTAATAAAATAGCAGTACAGTTTCAATCAACATTCAACATTATTTTAAACTATTTTTTTAATTACATTAATCAAAATTTGAATTCAGCAAGTAAATTGAAAACAAACTTATTAAAACTATTTTTTTTTACTGATTTTAGATCAAGTCTGACTGACTACATAGTAATAAAATACCTATTATTCGAAAGTCTAGCGGGGTTTTTATATATCAAAGCGCGAGAGAATAAACATTTTTACCAAAAAAGAAACTGACTTCAAGATTAGCTAAAAAATAAAATAAAAATATTTTCTAGAACATCTTCAAGTCGATGCGCAGTAAGACATAAAAATTACTATATTTTACATACTTGTTGTTAGTTTCTTTGTGCTAGATTTTTTTTTATTTTTCACTTTTAAGTTACGTATATTGTATCCAAAAACAATGAATTATTTACGAAGCTATACTGAAGCTTTACTGATTCCACTGCAAAAAGTATTGTCAAACTCGGTACAAAAACAAACAAAATTATGGTTTAGTCATACATAAAAAAACACAAATATTTACACGACGAATTGAGAACCTCCTCTTTTTAACCGACTTCGAAAGGAGGAGGTTCTGAATTCGTCTGTATGTTTTTTTTGTATGTTCGTTACTTGATTTCTCCGTCAAATGTGAACCAGTTTTCAAAATCTGTCTTTTAATCGAAAGGTTATACTCTCGAATTGGTTCCATAATTATCATGTGTTCCAGAATCTGATGAGTGGATTCCAACACATTAAAATTGTTAACCAACTTCTTCGTAACACGATATCTCCGTCAATTGTCAACCGATTTTTTTTTCTTTACTCGTAAGTCAGGAGCTGATGAGTGGATCCAATCCCAAGGTAATCAACAATTACGCTTATTAAATAACGCCGTGCGCCTGAATTCTTGGAAAAAGTTTGTATACTCGTGTAGGTATTATTTCATTTTCTATAGGCGCTTAATTTTTTAGATGCATGTTATATGATTTCTCCGTCAATTGTGGATCGATTTTTTCGTAAATAGATACTTACGAATAAGAACAAAATTCCAATTCGGGAGTATGCGTATACTCCCGAGGTGGTTCCATGGTCACCAAGCAAGGATCTGATTTGTGGATCACAATGAAATCGAGAGCAACCCTTGTTGAAGAGTGAGATGGCAAATTTGTGTACTCGTGCCAGTTGTAATATTTCTACAGGTGCTTTGTATATTTAAAGCTATTAAGGTATTTGCATAACTAAAAAGTAAAAAAATATTTTTTTGAAAAAACAAAACTGACTTCACACTAAAAACCAATAAATAAGTATTTAACTGACTTCTTTCTACAACATCTTGAAGTAAGTGTCTAGTAAAACATAAAAATTACTATATTTTGTAAATATGTAGTTGTTCTTTTTTCTTTTACTTGTCACCGACTTCAAGATGTTGTAGTAAGAAGTCGGTCAATAAAGACTTGTGGCACCTTCTACATATGTAGGATTTAGAAGTGTTATCTGCGTGATATTTTTGAGAAGGCAATTGTCATTTCTAGTATATTCTATGCCAACAAATACCATCGTCATAGAGGTAATTCCCTATCCCATCTCATTTATCCCGCTCTTTCTGTCCGATCACTCTACTCTATCCCCTTTATCCCTTCCCTTCTGTCCCATCGCATCTCTCCTGCCTCGTCCCCTATTTTTCTTTTTTTAGCCTGGGGAAATCCGATTGAGGACCATAGACAGCGCAAGCGCAAGCGCTAGGGGGAAACGTCGTGGAGTGGCACTAGCACCTCTAGGTAGAACTAAAAATGCTATTGCCACTCCACGGTTAGGGATACCCACTAAAACCTCTGGTTGTTTCGTCCTTCGCCTTATGCCAGGGCAATGGGTACAGACGTAGCCCCTCCGCTAGTTCTGGCAGGCATGTCTCATCCTCTATTCCCATTCACTCTATCCAGTCCTACAGACTTAGAAAGTAAGATTGCAAAAATAAAAGTAAAAAAGTAAGATATAAGATAAGAAAAACCTCTGCCTTACCTAATGAAAGAGGAGGACGGATATTTAAAAAAAACTAAAGACTGGCAACGCGTTGGGATCGCCCCTGGTGTTCCAAATGTCTATAGGCAACGGAAATAACTTTCCATTAGGTGAGCCGTCTGCTTGTTTGCCAGCTTGGGTAAAAAATCTGGTGGTATCTAAAACTTCTTCTATTGTAGCAGCGGTCCACCTTACTATTTCAGCATGCTAACTTTTCTTCAATCCTATCTCACCGGGACCTGAAGGAGGCGGCATACCGCATTATAATTATGAATGTAATTGAAAAGAAGTTAAGATGTAAAGTGTATTACAATCGATTGCGGTCGAGTGAAAATAAGTAAGCGTTTAAGGTGTATTGTTAAATTTTTGGCTCAAAAGTTAATAGGTTTAAATTGATGTCGGTTATTGTGTAGCATCGAGTCCACAGTACAACGGCGGCGGCCAAGTAAATTAGAGAGCGACCGGCCTGTAACTAAGAGGAGTTGAACTGACGCGCATGCAGAAAGCTTAAGGTGGACATGCCGTTTCACGTGATATTTATTTTCTTCTTCAGCCAATCAATGTTCATTGCTAGACGTATGCCTGCCCAAGTCTGCGTCACAGATGCCAGTTGTCCAATGTAACCGAATTTTGGAGAAAAGTGGCTATTCTGGCTCTAACGCACGAATGGAGTACTCCTTAAGTATGATTTTCTTTGAATTTGGACGGATGAATAAATACTATTTTAGACCTTATTTCGTTGCATTAAAATTTGAAATTGTATATTTAAAAACATGTAACGCTTTGCAGTTAGCGCTTCTATTATTTCACTCTTCGAAATTTCCATACCGGGGGTCTTGTATGAAAATCAATTCTTAACGAGTACCTAAATTCCAAAAAATAAAATAAAAAGAGATAAAAAAGACACAAAAATACTAAAAATCTACAGCAATCCAGGCTGGACAAAACATGTTCGTCCAGTGAAAGGGGACAAAAGAAAAAAGAACATTCTAGTATCACATCTTCCTCAACTACTCTCTGCCAGCGACCTTACGTAGGTCGTTGGTAAGAGAAATGCGATATCCATCTAAGTACCTAAATTCGACTTCATCTGCTGCGGTAGTTGCATCAACTAACGAGGCCATGCCGTATAATAAGCCGACTTCACAAATCTCATGTTCGTAGGCGGGCAGCAGCGTCTTCGAGGCGAGTAAGCTGGTACTGCGGTCACCAGCTCGCAAGTGATATTTATACATTAAGCCATCAGTGATATTTATTTTCAAATTGGGTTCGATTTAGGACTCTGATACTCAAAGATTAAAAAGAACCCTTATGGTTTCACTCTACTATCTGTATGTCTTAATGTCATAGCAGGTTGTCTTAAAAATTACCCTATTCAAAAATTTACACTAGTAATCTCGTGTGTGTCTATAAATATATGGCGTATAAATGTTATAGTTGTGTAAGTATATTTTTTAAACTTCAAAAATATTATCGAATCTACCAAATGAAAGGACTTCTTTTGCTCGCATCATTTTTTTGTAGATGTATTTATTCGTGAATTACAAGGGCAGTACCAAAAAACAGGCGACCTCAGCGCCACGTTTTTCCTTTATTTGTTTATCCCACGGAAATAAAGTTATTCATCGGGATAAAAGTATCCATTGGGATACTTTTTATCCCAATCGTTGACCCGCAATATAAGCTAGCTCTAGGTTGGATTTCATATAAAGCCTTTTAATAGTTTTTACGTGAGGCTTGAACAAACAGAGATGTAAGAATTTAATTTGGAAAAAATACATCTGGAATCTGTTAGTCCAAATTAGTTCCCTGACTTTTTTCACATTTTTAAATTCATTGTACAAACTCGGACCCTCTACAAATTTATTATATTGTATAGATATATACCTCGTTAATGTCTATGACACTTTTAGCAATAAATGACTGCATAATATAGTCTCGCCTTCACACAAAACTAGCGATCGCACAGCCTTGTGCAACTGAGGGGACTCGTTATCTTCTTAGGATTGTCCATAGCATTCCAACGTTTACCGGCTACAGGAATGCAGCTCTGCGACTGCAGTGATGCATATCGTTGTACGTATGGTGCATATGCGCCCCCGCGCACCCCGCTTCACCCCACCGGCTACCTGCCTTTGTCTTTGTTTATTATACCTAAGTACAAAGTTTAAAAGTACTTAGACTTTTGTGGTTTGAACCGACAGAAACTTGTATAAAGTTAATGTGTTTTCATTCTGCTTCTTTCTTGGCATTTATTCTCAATATCTATTACTGTCACATTGTGGATTTTCATATAACTTATGTATCTATCATTCTTGCTATATGACTAGCAATTATTAATCTTAGGTATTAAGATTTTTTTTATATTTCGTCGCATGTATCATTATGTAAATTCATGATTGTAGTCTAAGATTGACTGCCGATTGGACTGCTGCTTCGCGAATCCTTGCCGCATATGCGTCTCGTGCTGCAATGTGCACCCGCTTGTGTTAACTGCTTGTGTGTTGTAAGCGCTGGTTGTGTCGTACTGTGCTGATCCAGGAATATCGAAAAAACCGTAAGATGAAAAAGAGGATCACGAGGAAGACGTGACTGCGACGAAACCCGTATTAATCGTAGCATGCCTGGTGTGGCTGTTTACTCCAGTAAGTCCTTTTCTGTCTTTTATCCTGCTCGTAATTCGTGTGCATATTGGTTCTGGCCGTCGTGGATTAGCGTACCCAGATATTGCTTAGGAGCCGCGTTCATGCTAGGCGTAACCAGTTTCTGCCTTCTTCAATCTAATCCGCTTTACATGATCTTCGTTGTAATTTGGCTTAACTGACTGTCATGTTCTAGTTTAGTCCAAGATACCCTTCTCCATAAGCAGCGGTCATGTCGAGATTGAACTTCACAAAAGGTGCCTCCTTGAGCATGCAACTCTCTCACGGAGATGGGACCCCAATCAAATTCCGTTATTGTCTGCTATAGTCATCTAGAGCCAAGCCGCTGAATACTGTTAGAAAAATGGTCTAGCTTGATTTATCTTTTAATACCTACACCTCAAGTCTTACCAATTATGAACGCAGTCAGTATTTTTAACTTTGTGCATAATTTAAAAGTCTAAACACGTTAGTAACAGGTAATGTGTGAGTAGTTTTATTATTTAGCGATCCTTAGTGAAATGTATGTGGGTTCAGTATGAAAGAGTTCAACGCGCGAGTATTATTTACGCTCACAATTTTCTGTACTTTTGTTTGTGTAGTTTTTATCATTATTATGTTTTTTATTATTTATTATTAATTATGCGAATAATATGATTATATTATTCACAGTAATTATTATAGCTGAAATTTTTGACAAAGAATTAAAATTGGTAGCTTAAAATATCTTCAACAATTATCTATGTAAAAGGATCAGTTAGATGTATTTAAAATTTTGCTTTTAGAGTTTTGTAGGAAAATAACAAAACAGTGAACATTATTCCGGTTTGCAAGCTTGACTGTGTGTGGGCAGACACGCACTTAGCAAAAATTTTAAAAGCACTGTGTGATAAAAAAAAGATATTGTTAGAAGTCAATGTCAAGAAATATAAATACTTAGTCTTAGTTTATAAAAATTGATCAAGTTATCATTATTAACTGGCTTAACTAGATTTATAAAATGTTGTGGGTGACGGTATTAATTAGAAGAAATATTTTTAACCGCAGCAATAATGACAAGTAGGTAATCGAGTATTGAACTGATTGTAATTAAAAACTCATGGACTTATGAGAAGGCTCTTTTTAAACTAGTGTTGTAAACAAAAACAAAAAGTATAGTATAATGTATGTATAGTATAATTCATATTAATAAAGAACATACGATCAAAGTGCCTTCGCTTTAATAGAGACAGTAAGAAAAGTATTAAAGGTTATTTTTTAGCGTGAATACTTTAAGTAAATTTACATACATACATACATAACTCCACGCCAGTTCCCTTGCGGGGTAGGCACGAACAACAGAGCGCCATTCAGGCTTATTCTTACACACCTCAGTTGCTTCTTTGACATTCATAGCTCTTGTCATGCTTTAGATTTTTTAAATTTATATATATATATTATTTATATTTTTATAATTACTTTATTAGTTTTTGGGATAGGTAATAAAAATAATATGGTATTTTTTAAATATTTTATTTATAAAAAAATCAAAACTAAATTGATTAAAAGTTGTAACACGATGTATATGTTTGTATATACATATATGATTATATATGTGTCTGTTTATTCAATTTCACATTAGCTTAATTATTTAAGTATCTATAGCCCCTCGCCCCGCACCAACCACATCGCCAGATTAGCTAAGAAATTCCTGTAACATAGGTTGTTTGAAAGTGATGGCTTTTAGCGATAATACCGCCCATTGCGCACATTTAGAATATTTTTTTAAGCTGTAAGTTTTCTGCAATGTTATATAATAAGGAGTTATTTGTCAGTTTAAAATACATAGCCATTCTCTTATTTTAAAAATATCAGAATTAAAATATTTATAATTGCTATTTCAATAAATTAATTAATAGTAAATTTGACTCGTCAAAATTATGACGTAGCGCTTTTTAAACCTAAGGTGGCTAGGACCTTTTGTAAGTTGATAAAAAGTGTATATTTGATTTGAATATCAACTAACCTATTAGTAGTGAATAATATGTTTAAATGTATAACTCGTTTTATAATTATTAATATTTTAAATAAATTGTTTAGTGAACAATTTATTGGTTAAATGTAATCTCTGTTTTTTGCACCTTCTCCTAATCACTTGGAGTCGGTACAATTTGTATTTTGCTTCCATACTCTTCTATTCTAGCATACGTCTTCGTTCATACCACAAACTCTCATTTTCGTGCAGGAACGGAGAAATAATACAATTTCTTGCGGCCGGGCGGCCTGTCGTAAGAGGCGACAAAACAACCTACAGCCAGGTGGTAAGGCATTTACCCGACTGGATGGCTACCACCCCTGGTTTAGAGTATGGCGTCATAGCAACTTTGAGTTGTGTTCCGGCATTAGTGACCAGGTTCCAGTCTGCCTTAAGAAAGCAGCAGCGCATTTGTAGCACCTTTAGTGTTGCAATTGTCTATAGGCGATGGTTATCGCTTTCCATCAAGTAGGCCGTCTGCCTGTCTGCCTGTCTGCTAAACTCATGCAATAAAAAAAAATTGCCAGGTGGTAGGGTATTTGACCATTTGTATGGCTACCACCCCTGGCCTAGAGTATGCCGCCATAACAACCTTGAGTTGTGTTCCGGCATTAGTGGCAAAGTTCCAATCTCCCTTTAGAAAGCGGCAGAACATTGGTAATACCTTTGGTTTTACAAATGTGCATAGGCGATGGTAACCGCTTTCCTTCTAGTGAGCCATCTGCCTGTCTGTTGAACTCACGTATTAAAAAAATCACCCTTCACACAATCTATCCATCTCTTTTTGGTATACTTTTACGTTAGTTATTTTTTATTGGGAAGTTGGCATACAGGCTGGCGGCCAAAATAATGGTAAGTGGTTACTGTTGCCTATGAACGTTTGCAACACCAGGGGCGAGCCAACGCGTTACCAACTTTTAGGATAGAATAGGGGGGATGGAATAGGAGAGGTATCAGACAGAAAAAACGGGACAGAGTGATAAAGACAGGAGAAATTGAGTAGAGATAGGAATAAAGGAATGGAAAAGGGGAAGAAGGAAGTGGGCTATCGGAACTCTTGCTCATTGGCCGAAACACGATTAACTCAATGCGTTAGTAATATTAGCGTTTCACGCCAATATTCTGTGAGAGCGTGGTATCAATGTAATCAAGCAATGGTTCTAACATAGCTCCACCATATCAATGGCATGGCTCTACTAGTCAAATGTAATACGAAATTAGAATTCCAAGATCGATCGCCACAGCTTCAGACTTAAAAATACCCTACAAGCTCACTGTAATCTGAAAATCGAATAAAAGTGAGACAACACTATATGGCTTGCATTGGATCTTTAAAAGCAATATCTACAAATTCAGAGACATTATGACTTAAGTACTATAGAATTTTTATATCTGTTAATACTTTATTCTTATTTGTATAACGTCGAATTTCATGTGCACCAGTGAAAGACTTGATACGTTATGGAATTAAGGGATTATCCTGTGTAAGTAAAATTAAAGGGTGTTTTTCTATTCGAGGGAAAATGTATCAGGTAATAATATAGCTCGGTTAGATGAGCATTTCAGGGGAGATGGGATTTATGTTTACTCTGTGCTACGTATTTGTGATTTGCTAATGCACCTCTTTGTTTGGAAACACACTGGGAAGGAATATAGCCACTTATTTGTTTCATTTCCAACATTCATAGGGGAGAAGGTAATTTTTACACCCACGCTATTTTATCTTTACTAGACTCTGCGCGCGACTCATTCTGTGCTTTTCCTGAAAATTCGCAATATGTACACAACTGCCAATGACATCTGCACTACGATGCTTTCAGATCACACCGCACCTGCGCGCTGCTGGATTTGCTACTGCACGCTTGTCGTTATACTTTGGCCAGTTCAAACAATATCTTTATAAACTATAGCCTATTGTGATGTAACTGTAAAGTTTTATCAAAATTTGTTCGGTAGCTTTAGCATGAAAAGTAGTAAATATCCATCCATCATCACGAATTTTCTCATTTATACTATTAGGAGATTTTTTAGTTTAGTATATAATTATTGTGAAATATTTGTTTCATTTCCAACATTCATAGGGGAGAAGGTAATTTTTACACCCACGCTATTTTATCTTTACTAGACTCTGCGCGCGACTCATTCTGTGCTTTTCCTGAAAATTCGCAATATGTACACAACTGCCAATGACATCTGCACTAACGAGCCTACTTGCTTTCAGATCACACCGTCATGATCGGGAGGATGCATGTTTTATACAGAGTAAGCTTGTGTCTGAGGGACATTTTGCTTCGTTTGTCTATCATGGGTGCTAAACGACCCATCACAAATCGCGCTCTATTTCGGACTATAGTGATATGCTCGTTGAAGCGCAAGTTCCGATCTAGGGTGACACCAAGATATTTGGTGTACTTTGCCCAGGGGATTTGTTGGTCATAGAGCGAAATGGTTTTTAGGCGAAGGCTAGCGCGTTTGGGGGAGCGAAGCGTGCCCGGGGAAAAGAACATTGCTGCGCTTTTCTCCGGGTTTACCTCTATCCTCCATTTGCGAAACCATTCGCCTAGTTCTGTGACAGCTGTCTGCAGCCGGATGCAAGCCATTTGTCGGTTTTGATCTGATGTATAGAGTGCGGTGTCATCCGCAAAGAGGGCCAACTCCACATCTGGAGTTTTTGGGATGTCGCTGGTGTACAGCGTGAAGAGTAGTGGCGACAGGGCCGAGCCCTGTGGTACACCGGCTGTGAGTGGGTGAGGGGACGAGCGCGTTCCCTCCACTCGAAAACGGAAGCTACGACCTAGGAGGAAGTCTCGCAAGATGAGCACGAGTCTGTCTGGCATACCGAACTGGTACAGCTTGTAAATCAAGCCGTTGTGCCAGACCTTGTCGAAGGCTTTTGCTACGTCTAGAAACAGTGCGGCTGTTCCTATAGGGCGGGGGCGATGGGCAAAGTGAGATAATATGTGCTCCGTGATGCGGTGCACCTGTTGGACGCATGAGTGTCTGGCACGGAAGCCAAATTGCTCATCGGGTATTAGATGTTTGCTGAAGGCAAAATCTCTAAGTCGAGAGAGGATGACCCTCTCGTAAAGCTTGCTGAGTGCGCTCAGTAGGCTGATTGGACGGTAGCTAGACGGTTTATTAGCCGGTTTTCCCGGCTTGTGAATACCGATGACATCTGCTTCCTTCCAGATCGCGGGAAAGGAGCAGTTTGTTATGGCGGCATTGAAGATGCTCACTAGTATATAATTGAGAGACTTTGTGCACTTCTTCGAAATATGAGGATTCCAATACCATGAGCAAATAATTATTTTACATCTTTATGTTCATCATAACCCTTTTATGTGCAAGTTGAATTCGCGTACAGAAGTTGCTTTGTATAAAATACAGTTCGGATATGAAATCTTACTCAATTTGACTTTGAAAATGAAGAAAATACTTTTATAGCTACGAGTATATAGTTTTACTCACTGTCAATAATCATACAATCATCACCAATCGTCATTCACCGGTATTGGTACATAAAATATTTGATATGGGATAGATAGCTTTCCACAAACTCTAAAAATATACCAAATTGTGTAAACGTTTAAATAATTATTTTATATATTAAAAATTGTTAAGCGACCATAGAGTCTGGGCAAAAAGAAATGAAAAAATGAATGCTCCAGTACACTGTACAAAAGGAGCTTGATTACACGTCACTAGCTTCAGGAGTCCTTTGTTTCTTGGACTTTTTCATTTTGCGCATAGACTTGTTATTATGCGTTTCTTTAATACTGTAAGGTTTTTAACTGCTAAAGAATTTAATATTAAATAAAACGTATTATAAAGTATTATCGTTTGTGTATGCATTGTAATGTAAACGTAGGTAGATCGGAATAAATGAGTTATGGCGTACACGGTGTTTCATTGTTAAGTTCTCTATAAAAACAGTAAGTTTTACATGGCGCAGCCGGTATAAAATGTTAATTAAAGTAGTTAATAACAATATTAAATAAAGAAACTATATACAAAATGTGAATTTATAAGTTGTAGACGAAAATAACTAATATGGAGTCAATGTTACGGCCGCCTCAACTATTTGTATTCGAGAACAATTTGGCACACGTTACATCAGGAAATTTAAGCAAGGATTGGGAAAAGTGAAAAAAATCATTCAAAGTATATTATGAGGCATGCGCACTGGAAGAAAAAGACGCCAAAGTGCAATTAAATATACTTTTACATAATCAAAGATTAAGCATTGCTATACAACGTGGCAACGCCGCCAGCCTTTTGGGAACGTTCCCGGTAAGTGACAGTGGTTTGGGACCAATAACTTATCTTTAGATATTTTCACCTTTTTTATTTAGTTTTAGTTTTTATATAATACAGTTTATTTTTTAGTTTATAATTATTGTACTTTTATTAATATTTATGATTTAATTTGATTTGAGAAACATAAATACATAAAATAAAAGGATAGCTTTTACATATAATCGGAGATCAATGCCGAGAAGTATTCGATCAGTTCAAAGAAGACATTAAAACTGTGAAAGAGTTATTACAAAAGTTCGATGAAAAATTGTTGCCTAAGAAGAATTTAACAATAGAACGTCATAAGTTTTTTTACGAGAAACCAACAAGAATTGGAATCTATTGAGCAATACGTGTTTGAATTGAATCAATTGTCCAGCTGTGAATTTAAGGATATGTGCAGTGAATTAGTCCGTGACAGATTAATATGTGGATTAAAGGACGGAGTTTTACGTGAAAGATTACTGAGGGAAATCGATTTAACGTTGTCTAAGGCTATAGACATATGTAGTTTGGCTGAAATATCTCGTGGCCAAGCAATACATACAAAAACAAAGACATCAAGTCATATTGCTTTTGAAGTAACATGCTCCGGCTAAGAATATGGATTACAAAAATCAGCGGAGGTATACTGAACTAGGAAGAGTTGGCCTGATTCAAATAGGCCATCATCGTCTTACAGACAATTGGCTCCGCGCGCGTATACCGTGCAGTTCCTGGATATAGGCCAGAGCTGCCTTTACCTCTACGTGGAAAAGGAAGTGTTTCAGTGCGTGCAAATAAAATTTTCGCATGCAATAAATGTGGTGAAAGGCATAGACGTTATGAGTGTCCAGCTTTTCGAAAGTATTGTTTTAAGTGTACATACATACATACATAACTTCACGCCAGTTCCCTTGCGGGGTAGGCACGAACAACAGAGTGCCATTTAGGCTTATTCTTACACACCTCACTTGCCTCTTTGACATTCATAACTCTTGTCATGCAAGCTCGTCTGTTCTTAAGGCTCCTGACATCACCTTCTGCTAGTACACGATCAATTTGATCATGGAAGTTGTGTCGTGGCCTTCCACGACTTCTGCATCCATCCAGTTTTGCATTGTATATCTGTTTAGTCATTCTTTCATCATGCATTCTTTCCACATGCCCGAAGCACCGGAGCATTCCTTTCCTTACCTTCACCCCGACACTCTCTTTCAGACCAACTCTCTTTCTTACTTCGGTATTACGAAAGCGGTCCGCGAGCGTTACTCCGCAGATTTTGCGCAGTGCTCGCATCTCGACCGCGTTTACTCTACTTTCATGCTCTCTCTTCCATACCCAACTCTCGCTTATATACGTGATTGTGAGCGTAGGTACCAGCACCGCGTTGTGTATGTCAAGATGGGCCTTCTGGCTGAGATTCTTAGCGCCTAGAAGTTTACTTAACGCTCCAATCACACTATTCCCCAAATTCATTCTTTTTTCTATATCAGCGGTGTATCTTCCATCCCTGCTAAAAGCACATCCAAGATATACAAACTCATTCACTTGCTCCAGCATAACATCATCGACCATTATCCTTGCATTCGTTCTGGTTTCTTCTCTTTCAAACAGTTTAAATAATTTACTTCATGAATATAAGGATGTGGGTGCCTTTCTGGCGAATACAAAATACAATTAAAAGACAATGTTCAGCTTGTGATACACCCCCTTAGAAGATTCCCTATTGCTTTTAAAGAACAAGTCACATTGAAATGATTAGAAATGCAACAACAAGGAATAATTTCGAAAGTGGAAGGTGCGACTGATTGGGTGAATAGCATGACTGTAGTTAAAAAACCAACTGGAGACATACGCATTTGTCTCGATCCACGTGCTTTGAATAAGGCAATAATGCGGGAACATTTCAAATTTCCCACCTTCGAGGAAGTGACCACTCAATTGTCAGGTGCTAAGGTGTTCAACACATTAGATGCAAGGCATTCATTTTGGCAAATAAATCTGTCTGAAGTTAACATGTCATCATATTGTGAATATTCGAATCACGGTTCGTTACAAGTTTTACATCGTTTTTAAAAATCTTCAGGTTTTTTTTAAACAGTACGTGACCTGTGATAACACATATAAGCTGAGCAGGGTAATGTCATTTCGATATTTGTATAGACGTTTGGAATATAACTACTTATGTATTTTATAGTCTAGAGGCTGTTATATAAAATTAGTTACCTCTTAAGAACCCTTGTATTTTCCCGTATATTATTTTTAGATACTTACATGTTTTCTTTACAGATAACGACGGCTCTATTTGAAATTAATCCTCAATTTCTAATAGGTAATCAAACAATATACATATATATATATATATATATATATATATATATATATATATATATATATACACACATACATACATACATAACTTCCCTTGCGAATATATATATTATATGTGTGTTTGTGTGTAAAATATATATTTATTTGCTAATGTAATAGTTGTTCTTTGCTTCACAATGTATCTGCATTATTTTCTATAAGAGGGCCTATATTTGAACCTTTACCTGAAAATCATTAATTTTAAATCACTTTATTGGTTGGAAATATAACTCGTTTTCAATTTGAATTTTTAGCTTCATTCTCAGTTTTCTTCATGACTTGCATATACTTATTTAATTAATACTATAAGCGTTAAATCATTGTGCCAGGAGTCTTAAAACATCAAGCAGATATCATGTAACATTTTTTCTACATAGAACTTAAAGACAGATGAATGCTTAAATATTTGTTTCTTGAGATTCAATCCACACAATGATCTCGTTGCTGTATAAGCATTACAAAGAATTTGCCGCAGACAATAATGGTACAACACAATCCGTAAATTGCTGGTGAACCGTAACCGAATTAAGCCAAGTAACCCAAGTGATTTTCTAACTGAATGTGCAATGTCATGGACAGAAAATTAACATTTTATTATGTGTACAAGAAAAGGGCTTTCATAAAAAGTGTATCTAGAACAAAACATAAAGTATATACCACTATAATAAAGCTGGTAAATTTCTGTATGTTGTAAGAATTTTTGAATAATCTAAATGCGGAATATTAGTCTTATTTAGATTAAATTTTCAAATACTTTGCTCTTTTACCACTTTAGTGTCTACATTTATAAATTTACGTTCAAATTTTACCGCTTATTCGCGAGGTGGTAAGTGATAATGTAGCAGAGGACAGAGCACGCTTAAATGGAAACATAGACTTGACTAATGTGTTCTATATCTCAATAGTTCATAATATGAAGAACATAGAAGCAACTGACTTAGTACGCATTATTGTATGTTCACAGAATAGCAATTGTGCAGGCCAGAGTGTCTTTACTTCAGATAATGGAATATAGAGGACGGAATCAGACTACATGGTTCCATCCCACAATTTCTGACTTTCTATATAAAACTACACTACGATCCAAAAGTAATATGTACTGTTATGTAATTGTATATTCAGCATTTTTATTATACGAAATAATTGTCATTTAATTTATTCATGAGAGTAGATTTGCCTAAAGTCGAGGCAACATGTGCGAAAATAGACTTTTAACTAATACAAGTATTTTTCTCTTGGAAATGGACACCACGAGCCATCATCTTGACAAACTAATTTGAAACAATGATAAGTTTAGGCTTTTTTTATTGCATGAGTTCAGCAAACAGGCAGACGGCCCACTTGATGGAAAGCGGTTACCATCGCCTATGGACATTTGCAACACCAAAGTTGCTACAAATGCGCTGCTGCTCTCTTAAGAGAGACTGGAACCTGGTCACTAATAACGGAACACAACTCAAGGTCTCAACTTTTCATCCGTACGGGAACGGAGAAAGAATACAATTTCCTGCGGCCGGGCGGCCTGTCGTAAGAGGCGACAAAACAACCCACAGCCAGGTGGTAGGGCATTTGCCCGACTGGATGGCTACCACCCCTGGTCTAAAGTATGTCGCCAGAACAACCTTAAGTTGTGTTCCGGCATTAGTGACCAGGTTCCAGGCCACCTTAAGAGAGCAGCAGCGCATTTGTACCAGCTTTGGTGTTGTAAATGTCAATAGGCGATGATAACCGCTATCCATCAAGTAGGCCATCTGCCTGTCTGCTGAACTCCTGCAATAAAAAATAAAAAAAAGGTTGTTACGGCGGCATACTGTACACCAGAGGTGGTAGCCATCCAGTCCGGCAAAACCCTACCACCTGGCAATTTAATTAAATTAATATGATATTTTGTTTTGTATTATTTTCTTAACTTTTCGCGACTAATACACACAATAAAACCACGTTATAACGGTTTTAATCGCATTATTAATTTGATTTTTATCCCGTAGTGTTAGTAGTAAATATTAGTTACGAATCGGAAATAACGACAGGTGCCAAGAGTTCAGATAGGTTAATTCCAAAATTAAATGTGGGTGAATTCGTGGGGCATAGTGAGTAGTCTTAATAAATATTTAAGTAATTTTACGATTACGCTAGCTTTTACATGAACATAACACATTTCATGTGAAGTTAAGTTACCGTTAGCTTTGCAAACAACTTGCGCTCCCTATCCGCCTATGACATTACATATTTATAGCAATTCCACCGATGCGAGCACATCAAGCCACGACTTACTGTAGGAATGTGTTGTATTAAGGAATATTATTACTCTTTTATACAATAAATCTATAATGATATTTTTTTTAGATTCTTAGATTAATAAGGCGTTGATGCCAATAGTGTTAGCCCATTAGGTCAAGATTTCCGCTCGGTATTTTCAATTAAATACTTTCTCTCGGTTCGTGAACTGCCACGTAATTATCCGATATTTTGAACAGACATAATAATTTAATATGTTAAAAACAAACATTTACACTTTTTGTAAACAATTTATACTGGGACTTTTTTCATAGTATCGCCTGAGTAAACATTGACTACGTACACCGCGGAAACTTAAGCGTTTTCTGAAATAGGAAGTTACTGATTTTAGATAAATTTATGAATGAATGAATGAATGAAAACTCTTTATTGTTCACCATAACTTAAACCTAGATATTTATTACAAACACATTTAAATTAGAACAATGGGCGGCCTTATCGCTTATAGCGATCTCTTCCAGGCAACCCGGTGTCTAAGGAGATATTGCAAGAAAATTAAATAATATTTGGTGGCTTAACTAAATTGAAACTAATTCAATCGTAATTGAAGGAAAAAAAAAATACAATAATAAACTAATAAAGACATACATAATTAAATTAAAATAATATAAATTACATATACTTACATGCGAATAATAATAGAATTTCATTTACTGCAACACATTTTATTTAGCGGACAAATAATGGTCAGTGATCAAGTGTTTGAATGTACCAATGGATGTAGCTTGTCTGATTTTCAAGGGAAGGGAGTTCCACAGGCGAACAGCCTGTACGGCAAAAGAGTTTCCTACAAAGGACGAAGTGTGTTTAGGTATCGTTAGCAGAAGATTTTCATTTGAGCGCAAATTACAGGAATGAGATTGATAGAGGAAACTAAAAAGTTCCTTTAAATATGGGGGAGTACAGGGATTGAAAAGGATATTGTGCAGAAGTGAGAGTAAGTGAACATTCCGGCGAAGGCGAATTGGCAACCATTTAAGCTTATTACGAAATTCGGAGATATGGTCATATTTACGCAACCCAAATATGAACCGGATACAAACATTTTGGAGGCGTTCAAGCTTATCTAGTTGTTCTTGGGTGATATCTAGATAGCAAGCATCAGCATAATCAATTAGAGGGAGAAGCAAGGATTGAGCAAGCATAACCTTAGTAGCAGTAGGTAGGAAATTCTTCAGTCTTCTTAGTGAAGCAGATGACGCGAAGAGTTTCCGACTGATTTCAGTCAGGTGAGGCCGCCAAGACAGTTCTCTGTCAATGATTATTCCTAAATTTTTAACAGTTTCACTGATTTCAATGTGCACACCATCAAACACAACATGGGGAAGCGAAGACCAGTCAATTTTGGAGACAAGCCTAGAGCTGCCGACAATAATAATCTTAGTTTTTTTCGGATTAACGCTCAGGCCATAGGCTTGACTCCAGTTAACAATTTTTGTAAAGTCCCTATTTGTGGTTTGGATTGCTTCTGAAAGTCGGTTAAAATTACATTGAGTGTAGATTTGTAAATCATCTGCATAAAGGTGGTAAGACGAAGAAAGGTTATTGGAAATCGAGTTAATGAAGATAGCAAATAAGAGAGGTGATAAAACGCCGCCCTGTGGAACACCAGCAGACAAAGCACACCACGACGAGTAAATATCATCTATGCAAATGCGCTGCCGGCGTCCAAACAGGTAAGTACGAAACCAGTCAATAACTGTTGGAGATATGTTAAGAGAACTCAAGATTCCAAGAAGGACATCAAAATCAACATTATTAAAAGCACTACTGAAGTCAAGCAGCGACAGTATAGTCAATAGACCATTTCCCATACCATGACGGATATCTTCAGTAATTTTAACTAGCGCAGTAGTGGTACTATAGCCTGGACGGAAACCGGATTGGAAAGGATTAATAAGGGAATTGGTGTTAAGGAAGACGCTGAGTTGCTTGTGCACAAGGCGCTCCAGAACTTTAGAGAGGAAAGGTAGAATGGAAATGGGACGATATTCGGAAAAGGAAGAGGGATTGGGTTTTTTTGGTAAAGGGATTACTTGGGCTTGCTTCCAGGAATCAGGAAATGTACCAGAAGATATGGAGGCATTAAAGATGTGGGTGATCACATGAATGATATCGTCTAATATAGGAATGATCATATTGCGGCTAATACTGTCGCTGCCGACAGCATTAGAGCTGATAGACATTAAGCTCTTCTTAACATCACAATCAGAAAATTGACAGAAGTTGAAAGAAGGATATGTAGGAGTTGGCGTGTTAGAAAGTAAATTTATAGTTGCAGTTTTAGATTGCCTATCAAATTTGGCATTAGAGGAGAAGTGCTGATTTAACAGGTCGAAGTTTAGATCTTTTGAAAGAGAATCCGAAGGTTTGCCAACTCCTAAAGATTTAAGAAACTTCCAAATTTTTGCAGGATCGTCAATTTCAAGAGATTTATGAATATAACGGCGTTGAGCGTCTCTACACACCCTATTGCAGAGATTACGAGTCTTGACGAATTTTATGCGGTTTGCATCTGTAGGCTTCATTTTGTATTTGCTCCTAGCTACGCATTTTTTGTGCTGTAACGATTTTATTTCATCTGTCAGCCAGGGAGCAGGTAGATGTTTAATTTTTATAGCCTTTACGGGTGCATGCAAATCATACAGCTTAATCAAAGCTGCATTAAATACATGCACCTTTACATCGACAGAAACTGCATTGTAGACATCGGACCAATCAATTTCACGCGCATCCTTAATGAGATTGTCCATAACTATGCCACTAAAGTTACGCTGCATACGAATTTTAGGTTTAGTTTTAGGAGGGCGCATTTTATAAGAAACAAAGATCATGTCATGATACGAAAAGGCGTCTGCTGAGCACTGACCATGTGTAGATACATAGGAAGGACAACTTACTAAAATCAGGTCGAGAAGAGAAGGAGTACAATTAGGAAAATGGTGAGTAGCAGATAGTGGAAGAATAGAAAGATTAGAGGATTTAATGACATTTTCAAAACTAATTGAGCGAGAGTCACGCTTTATGAGACATGTGTTAAAGTCGCCCATAATAATTATATGTTCATAGATCACATTAAAATCAGCTAGTAGCTCTTCAAAGGTGGAGAAGAAATTTACTCTAAGGGAGGGGCTATAAAATACACCGAGAAGTAGACGCTTATGACCTAAGATTGCTTCAATAAATAAGTATTCCCCTGTATCAGGTGGAGATGGCTGAAGAGATGTTTTGACTACTCTATAAGGAATGTGTGAGCGGATGTAAATAGCTACACCTCCACCAGTAATACTAAGGCGATCATGGCGTACCAGTTCAAACCCTGGCAAATTATAAGAGGAGGTAGGGAGACAAGGTTTAAACCATGTTTCGGACACCAAGATTGCATGTACATTCTGATTATTAAGCGATGCTTGCATATCAGTGAAATGAGCCGGAATGCTCTGCGCATTGATATGAACGATATTGAAATTTAGGGAAAAGTTAGACAGATGAGAATCTATTACTGCATGAAGTGAGGGAGCATCATTAGAACCAAGACTATCGGAGCAAGAAAAATAATCGTCTGAATCACTGTCATCACTGCTTAATTGTTGCATTACCAATGAATATTACTAATATATGATAAAAATATGTAAGTTATAAATATATAAACTAATAACCAATAAATACCAATAAAATTATTAATTAATACTAGTAAAATAAAAATAATTTTCAACTAGCTTCACTGCCTGTGCTGTTGCATTACATTGTACTGAATACAAAAAAGTATATATACGTATACTAGATAAAAATAGTTTAAATATATACAACTATTAATATCTATTATACATTATTATAGTAGATATTAATAGATAGAAAACGAAAAATACATTACAAAAGTTTGATACACTAAGAGAAAAAAAAAATACAATAAAAAATAAGTCATGTCAATTATACGGAGGAACAGATAAGTTTCCGAACGTTCCATTGCATATTGTTATAAATAGCTACACACAGATTTCGGAACGTGCCTCAACAAAAACGAGTGGTAAATTTATATCCACCTACATTATTAGATTAAAATATTTTAACTATTGCATAAACAAACAACTATAACAAAAGCGACATTATTAACACTTAAATGGAATAATAGTAGTATAAAAACACAACATAGATATCAAAGACAGTGACCATCACACATCATTTGAAGTTCATCTATTTCTTAGCGGCCATACGACGAGTTGTAGGTTGCTGCTCCTTTGATGTAATAGAAGGCAAGGTGGGCATAGCAGTAGTCTGCGGGAGGTTTATCTCACTTAAGTCCTCGATGCGGCTAATACTATGTCGAGATCCATCTTGACCTACCACGTATATATTGCCGTCACGAGACCAGCACTTTGAAATGCCGAACTCTTGCCTCGCGCGCATGAACAGATCATGTCTGTGCTTTGTCAAGAACTCCGATAATGTTACGCCCGAACCTTTTAATTGCGTTTTTGCGGACCATATCTTGCTGCGAACAGCGATGTCAGACAACTTGAGCAAAATTGGGCGTGGCTTAGAAGAAGTGGACTTGCCTATCCTGTGGCAGCGGTTGATGTTATCCAATGAAAAATTACTGAGTTTCAATTTAGTGCAGATAATGTTCTTCACAAGAGCAGGGGCATCTTCTTGCTTTTCTTCAGGCACTCCATGCAGAAGTAATATTTTGCGTCTAGTACGCATCTCCAAATTGTCAATAGAACGTGACATTAGCATCATTTGATCCTGGAGAGACTTTAATGACTTCAAAATAAGGTTCTTGAAAGACAAGAATTCTGTACTCAATGTGGATATGTTGGTAGTTGGAGTTGCATTTCTTAGCTCACCTTCAAAGGCTTCCATTCGCTGCATGAAAACTGAGGATAGCTCAGCAAAGGCCTTTTGATTTGCGTCCATGATATCACACAGTGGATTATAAGTGTTTCCGTGAAAGTGACAGAAATAATGTAGATTTACAGGAGATAACACTCAGGCAAGTGATTTGAGCTAGTTGTTTTAAAATGACATATGTTTAAGATTAATAATTTAACTTTAAATAATTAAAATTAAGAAAATTAGAGAGCTCTTTTTATTACGTGTTAACTATTTGACATCTACCCACCATAATCAAATCAAATTTAGTGGATGATTATATTATTTACTAAGCATAATAAATATTTTTTACTTTATAGTACATTTATAGTTTATAAAATAATTCATAAGTCAAGCGTCGTTGAATAATTT
Source organism: Dendrolimus kikuchii (assembly GCA_019925095.2). Classification (NCBI taxonomy): domain Eukaryota; kingdom Metazoa; phylum Arthropoda; class Insecta; order Lepidoptera; family Lasiocampidae; genus Dendrolimus; species Dendrolimus kikuchii. The sequence continues at coordinate 15,053,215 of CM034395.1, forward strand.
ATTATGTAGGTATACCACACACATAGTTAAGTACAAGAGGCAGTCATAAAATAAAAGTAAAAAATAAGTCAATATTTAAATTAATTTTTTTAATTAAAATAAATAAAACCTTAGTTATCATGAAGTAATCGTTAATTATAATAAATATAACCGAAGTCAAAGAAAAAGTAAAAGGTTATTATTTATCTAAATTTTAATCTGTATATATTTGGAGGTGTATCGGGATCTCCCTAAAATAGCTTTTCTAGGCAGCATTGATCCGCAGAATACAGTCAGCTTTAAATATATAGAGAAACTTTAGGTTAGAAAATATAAATTTCGCTCTAAATATGTTTACTCAACTTTGTTTAACATAATTTGTCTTATATTTAATTACTATTTGCCAGTCCAACTTCATTCACGTTGCTCTATGATGACGGTAGTACCAACAAGATCTAACAGCAGCACTATCTTTTGTACTATATTCGTCTATGCCATAGAAACGACGTCATTTATTGGGATTAAAAGCAATCTAAGTGTTGGTCCGGAATATAAGCTTGCTCTGTATCGAGTTATATTTAAATCCTGTTAGTAGTTTTCTCGTAATACTCTAACAGACAGACAAATAAATAACAATTATAATAATTGTATTTTCTGAATCTGCTGGTCCGAATTATCTTCCTGATTTTTTTATCATTTTTGTAATCATTCTATAAACTCGACACCCCGTACAGACTTATTATTATATTACATACGTAAATATATTTGTTATACTCCTATATACGAGTACCTACTCGTATATAGGAGTATAACAGATATATTACTCACTACTTATTAGGTACTCCTTATATACAGCGTTTAAATTGATTAAAGGAAAAGGAAAAATGGTCAAGAATACGATTGTAATATCTTTCTGCGTTGCTGAGATTAGTATATTTATTTATATTAAATTAGCTGTCCCGGCAGACATCGTCGTGCCCGGAAAAGCTTCAATCGATATGCCGACAGCATCGCAGGTTTCTGAGTTAGTTCACAATTGGAACCGGTAGGTGGCCCGACCGGGGCCAATTGTGAACCAACTAAGAAACCTTCTTTGGCTCATGCACAACAACTTTGGTAAAGATCATCACATGATCAAATGTGTACATACATATACATATTTTATTTTAGTAGTTTACGATTCTATAAAGGACATACAGACAGACATTCAGTGTTATATATCAAGAAGATATATTTTATAATTTTCTTAACTAATATGGTTTATTTAACATTGCTTAACAATTTTACTCGAATTAGATCTTAAGATCATTATTGCTATTCCGCCAATAATTTAGGCAAACATTCAAAAATCTATAGTCAACGACAACAATACAAAACATTTGAAGAAAAAGAACAATATAAAATAATAATACAACTTATTAAAAATAATAATTAATAACTAATTCATGGTTAATTTATTCTTAACTATAAGCATGTCTTGTTAGACTATTAATTAGAAGGTATCCCATTACAAAATAATGTTAAGAGTTTTATTGCTTATAGTTAGTTTAGTGAAGTGTCAATGTAGCGAAGTTCGACGGTACAGTTCGCGATCGAGAAAACCTTCTGGGTAGATTTATTAGGGTGAGGGGACCCTGTCGCGGGGGTGTTGGCCGGGTTTTGGACAACTGTTACTTTGGGAGGTTACCAAATTGTACATTGACGTAATTTGATATAGAAATCTTCCTATCTATTTCACTTGTTTTTCAAAACGGTGATCGGTATGACTACTTGCATCTAAAGTTGGCTTGCGTCGCAAAAGTCTTGTTAGTTGGTGGAGTTTCGTCAACCCAATTGAGAAATAAATTAATACATAATGTTTGCGATTAACGCAACTTTTTCATTTCATAAAACCTCATTACATCATAACATTATATTATTAAAAATCACACATGTCACTCGTCTTACATACACGTCTTGCATAAATAGCACAAAATTGTTTCTATAAATCTAAATACTTAAAAAGCTGTGAAATCATAAAATATACGTACAAAAATCGAAACAGAGCTTAATTTAATTTATTATAAAAACATATAATTAATAAGTTATTCAAGAGTTACGCATCTTCACATGACATGATCAAAAATGACGCACATTATCATCCTAAAATATTTATCTATTCAAATTAAAAAAAAAAACATTTTATGCAAGTTTGTTCGATATTTTTAATATCAATGATCTTACGCTTCGTTTTTTCATAACTTAAAGGTATTTATTGTATTTTCCTTCCGAAATCAGATATAGTCTTCAGTTGATATTTCAAGTGTGGATTGTATTTCTGATTCTATATATTGTGACTTATGAACTTGTTGAAGAAAAATTTATCTGTGCAGGAACGGAGAAAGAATATAATTTCCTGCGGTCGCGTGACCTGTATTAAGACGCGACAAAACAACCCACAGCCAGGTGGTAGGGCATTTGTGCGACTGGATGGCTACCACATCTGCTCTAGAGTAGGCCGCTATAACAATCTTGAGTTGTGTTCCGGCATTAGTGGCCAGGTTCCAGTCTCCCTTTAGAGAATAGCAGCGCATTTGTAGCACCTTTGTTGTTGCAAATGTCAATAAGCGATGGTAACCGCTTTCCATCAGGTGGGTTGTTTGTCTGTCTGCTGAAATCAGGCAATAAAAAAGTTGTTCTCTTAAAAACTCTACTAGATTACCCGAAAAAATTGAGAAATCATCTGTCAGGTTATATAATTATAAAATATATTCTATATGAGTGTCATATTTTATTTTTCTTTATTTGACTGTTGTTTCAACTCAAATCGGTAGTTCAAGAATATGTATGTTTTAGTATTATTAATTTATAGGATTTGCCTTTTCGACAGTATTGGGAAGTAAACTCTTGTCTAAGGCGATCTAGAGGGCTTTACAGTTCAATAATATAGATTTGCAATATAATTTTTAATAAACCTGTCTAAGTTTATAGTATAACCTTAGTAGTGCATGTTTCTTTTAGGAACGAAGAGTAGGACAGAGCTATCCTTTACTGTATAAAAACTTTCTCCATCTTTTGCCAGCAGGAGCAGAGAGGTCTCTCTTTTTACTCTTATTAATTCGTCATTATTTTATTTTCTATTTACCATCTTTTTTCTAACGAATTTTAGTTCGGACATTAATTACCTCAGATATTTTGGTAAAAAGCTAAAGAGTTTTACGCTTTATTATAATTGTGCCTGATAAACAGAAAAGCTCTCGTGTTTCTTGTCCTATCAAATCTTAAAAGGCTAAAAGTATTGTATAAAGTAAGCATATGGAAAAGTATAATATTAGCTACCAACTCGCTGAAATGATGCCTGTGCGTGTAATTTAACAACAAACCACGTTATAATAGCAATAATCAGTACGCGTGGATCACAAACGTGTAACGAGCAAGCGTTGGAGGACGGGAGGCGACATTTTTTCACCAAATTACACGCGCGCCAAATCATTACACACCCAAACAGAGTCAAAGAGGCAAACCGAAACACTCCTGAAACTTCCGAAGGCTTTCCGGCCGCCAGAGAGGGATAGAGTGTCCCCCCTACCACGAAAACTAGATAATACCCATTTCGCAAAATAACTTTGGTTCTGATTTTGCCAATGTCGCCGTAAGCTTATTGTTTACCACGAATCAAAACTCGGTAAATTTGGTTAAAGCAAGTTGAGCAAAGCGATTCCTATAAGGCAAGTACCTTCACTTATGAAAAATACGAGAGTTTACTTTATGGCTGATATATTAAATATTAAGGCTGTAAGTCTGTATTAAAGCTAAGTATGTCTTCCTAATGAAATAGCTTTGAATTTCAATAGGAGAGCACGCACCACTTAGGCATTTCTGAGTCGGTGAGTACACAGTCAGTTCCTCTAAAATACGGGGAGATCTAAATCTAGTAATAGGATATTCATTGATTGTTATTAGAGGGATTGCTTTGCATCCCTTCCAATTATAACTTTGGACCCGTCTCCGCGCGACTTCGATTTCTATCTCCAATTTGCAAAAAAATATATACGTTCAATGTTATCGTTTCAAAAGCATCAGTTGCTAGGAGTTAACACAGACAACTAGAATTAGTTCTCCGGCAGTGGATGAGACCGATGGGCCACCGTCTGGCAGGGATAACGGAGGCGATATGCCATAAACCCGTGGCCCTGGCATTAAGAGCGAAGGACGGAGTACCGAGGGGTTTTAGTGGCTATCCTTAACTGTGGTGTGGCAATAGCATCTTTACTTCTGCGTAGAGGTGCTAGTGCCACCCCAACCTGGCGAATCCTCACACACTGGCCGCGACTTTCCCCCTATGTGCGGCTCATGGCCCTCAATCGGGTAAAAAAAAGACAAGTTGAAGTGCATTTGTAAAGGTCGAATACATTTTATCTGCCTGTATTTAAGTGGGCTAATGCCAGAAAAGGTGAGCCTATAGAGATCTCTTGTTCCACGGCCATTGCTTCGTTGATAAGAGGTGCGTAAGTGTGTTTCTACCATTAAGTTTTTATAACATATAATATTGATAATCGCCTATTGACTCTGAAAAAATCTTTATTTATATCCTACATTACTCCCTATATATTGTGCTAAGGTCACCCTTCTCTCGTTTGTCAACTTTTATTATTAAAAGTATTTACTTTTAAAATCAAATCAGGTAGAAATTACAAGTCTTAATAAAAAAAGTCAGTATTATTTTATAGAACAGAGGAAAAAATAATATATATATATCATATATAATTTATTTATCAAAATAAATACTCTTAAACAATTAATTCAAGTGTGTAAAATAGGATCAGTCTTCTCCGAAGGTTCTCAAAATATTTACGTTCTACGAATATTTCTGAACTTGTACCAAATATTGACTTTGTTTCGAGAAATCCAGTGGTAAGGTCTGTCGTGGTGTGGGAAGGGTGTGAAGGGGTATTTGGGATGGGTAGCAGAGGGAGCCGAGAAAGTTATTAATTCTGGAAGCGAGAGGCGCCTCAGCCTACGGTCCCGACTGCAACACAGAGGAGCTTACCTTATACTGGCTTAATTTTCTGATATTATTACCACGATACTTCATATCGACTAATGTCGCTCAAACTTATTGTACTTCAGTAAATAATTGAATAAATTGGACACTATTAATACTAAGACCACTTTCTGATGTTTGTCGGTCATCATCATCATCGGAGGTGCGGAATCGGTACCCTCAGTAGAAAGTAGAAAGCTTACCGAGCGCTTATATTTCTATGAACGTTTTCTGATTCACTCAGCATGTGTTGTTCCTGTACGGATATTGAGCGTATTAGAAAACTCGCATAGAAATATAGGCGGTGGGTCGGTTAGCTTTCCGTATCGCGTGTACTGAGTATACCGGAATCGCACCACTGCTGCACACAACAACAACAAGTCAAAAAGCGTTAAATATATTTTGTACGCCTTTTCGGCGTATAAATTCGCACTCAATATGCCTTTTGTACACTATATATCTTCATGTTCTACAAGAAAGAATGCTTTGTCTTTGTCTACATACCAAGAAATAAACATGAAACATGTTTTCGTCGGAGAGTAAAACAGGCATTATGGTTTAAAATCTTGTGACGTTTCAATATCCTGCAGAGTTCAAAAAGTATGAGATATGTAAAGCCCAAGTTCCGCACAAATAAAAATCATTTTTTTTTTTGTAGACATGGCTATTGAAAGTGCCATACTTAAGTATTGTGATTTACTTTGAAAAGAAGTGTTTATTAAAACAAAGATTTCAGAGCTTTAAATATAGGTGCGTAAAGAAGCTTAATGTGAAGTGATGAAAAATCAGATTTGATTAGATACATGGGTTACTACCATATTAAGCCATTACCTATAATTATTGTGGCCGTATTTAGACATGCCCAAAGTGCGATTGAATATTTTTAGTCAAAATAGGCCTATCCGTACAGGAACGGAGACAGAACACAATTTCCTGCGGCCGGGCGGTCTGTCGTAAGAGGCAACAAAACAACCTACAACCAGGTGGTAGGGTGTTTACGAGTCTGGATGGCCACCACCCCTGGTTTAGAGTATGCCGCCATAAACAACCTTGAGTTGTGTACCAGCATTATGGCCAGGTTCCAGTCTCCCTTAAGAGAGTAGCATTACCTTTGTAGCACTGTTGGTGTTATAAATGTCTATAGGCGATGGTAACCGGTTTCCATCACGTGGGCCATATGTCTGTTTGCTGAACTTTTGCAATAAAAAAATGTAAACCTATAATATGCTCGAAAACCAGAGCTTTTATATTCACAATGCATTTTTTATTTATTAATTTTTGTAACAATGCAATGTATAGGTAACGTTAGTATTACTTAGCCTTTACCCATGTGCCTCATCTACAAGAATATTAAAGCAATTCGCAATGTGCTGTATTTATTTTCAATTGTAACAAGCAAATGGGATTTTAATCTTGTGCGTGTTGTATGAAAACTTCTGACTTTGGATTTCTGTGCCGATCTGTAATGTGTAAAATAAATAATTTTACACGGTCAATTCAGCAACAGTTTTAAAACTTATTGACAAAAATTGAATAGTAATAATATAATAAAACTACGTTTTAACGGTTTTAAGCGCGGTAATTTTATTTGATTTTGGTTTTTCCGACGTTTCGGCCACTTTTCAGTGGCCGTGATCACGGAAGACAAAGATGTCAAGTGTCAACGAGTATTGTTAAAGTAGTAGTAAGAAACGATTCTCTTTCTTTTACAAGCTTGATTGTGAGTGTGGATTGTCATACATTGGGCAAACAAAGAGGAGCATAAAAACACGAGTAAAAGAACACATTGCTGACATGAAACACACAAGGTCTACGAAGTCTGCGATTAGTGAACACACGCTGGATAAACCCAACCACTACATCAGATTCGATAACCCAACCTCGCGAAAGAGAATCGTTTCATACCTAGAATGATGCGTGAGGCTATTGAAATCAAAAAACACCCAAATTTCAATAGAGAAGATGGTTGGCAAGTACCACCTGTTTGGGATCCAATTATCAAAACTATTAAGACCCAAACCCAGCAAAAACCAGCTGCCAGACCTCAAGACACTGTGAGCTCTTTCTGCGTACAACGGAACACAAACCAACTTGACTGATAATTACTTTTATTTTTCCTTCCACCCATTTTAATATTATATAAAATTATTAGAGCTAGGCATGTTTGCTGAAGAGTTTCTTGCGCCGCTTCTTCTCTTCAAGCCATAACATGTTGCGAAGCGGTAGTAAATTAGATTAGGCTCCCATATATTAAATAATAACCATAAACAAAATTAAAAATTAAATAATTAAAATTAATAAGTTGGCGGTAGGCTAAATAAAACTTTAACAATACTCGTTGACACTTGACATCTTTATCTTCCGTGATCACGGCCACTGAAAAGTGGCCGAAACGTCGGAAAAACCAAAATCAAATAAAATTACCGCGCTTAAAACCGTTAAAACGTAGTTTTATTATGTATACAAGTCGCGAAAACTTAAGAAAATATTATGTGAACCAGTACGGTCTGGAAATCGCAAATAAAATTCGGCGGTGTGAGTGCCTAAAAACAAAACATGCGCGTTTAGTGACATCGTTAAATTTCTTAAAAAGGTGTCGCGATAATAATATTATACCGGTATGTGTAAAATTAACATCTAAAAAAGATATATCGGGAAGCGCCAGCATTCTACGCCAGGCTAGTGACATAATATAATAAACGACAAACCAAGAATCATTGGTTTTATTTCATTAAAATTTGCAGTACGAATAACAATGTCAGAATTACTTATAAGTTATTTCTAAACACATCAATGTAGATCTCTATGAAAGTAACAAAGAGTTTTGATAGTACACCACATTCACCCAGCCGTCAGGTTTCATAATCTCTAAACCAAGCTGGGACTCTCTTTTCCCTCGAGGATCGCCGAGGAGGGGTCGTTGCATTTTAGTTGTCTATTTGTAAAGTTCCGTCTCCCTCTGTAGTCTCAGAGCGATCCTGAGATTCAAGTTGTTCCTCTCCTAATGGTGGAAGAGGAGCGAGTTGTCTATTTGACACTGTAGTTTCGCGCCCATCTGATAATCTCACATATGAGTAAGAAGGGTTAGCTTCTAAAAGCTCCACTTCTTCCACCTCAGAATCGTATTTTGTTTGCCTCTGATTGTTTCGCATTAATACCGGACCGGGCTGCAAGAGCCACGTTGGTAACGATTCTCCATCGACCGTTCGTCGAGGATGTTTAAAAAATCTTTCATGCGGCGTAGCATTAGTAGCCGTACATAATAATGATCTGACAGAATGGAGAGCTGGCGATAAGACATGTTCCCAGTAGGTGACGTCAAGATTCTTCGTCTTCAGGCATAATTTAATTGTTTTCCATAAGGTACCGTTAAGGCGTTCTACTTGGCCATTTCCTTGTGGATTATATGGCGTGGTACGACTACAAGCAATACCATTTGATACTAAGTAAGACCGCAATTCATTAGACATAAAAGCAGATCCGCGGTCCGAATGAATATATTGAGGAGCACCGAAAGTAAGGAATAAATCCTTTAGGCATTTCATGACTGTGGCTGCTGACAAATCTTTACATGGATAGGCGAAAGGGAACCTAGAATACTCATCTATCATCGTTAAAATGTAACGCGTGCTAGTAGTAGAAGGTAGGGGTCCTTTAAAATCAATATTTAGTTGTTCAAAAGGTGCAGTGGCTTTAATAAGAGTTCCATGGTTTCTAACAAATCTAGGTTTGATTTCGGCACATATACGACAATCTGATGTCATTCGTTTAATGTCATCTACCGAGTATGGTAGATTTTTGGAACGCACCCAATGTGTCATTCGCACTATACCCGGGTGTCCTAAAATATTATGTAGTTCGTTCAGACTTCTTGTGGTTGTGCTCGAACATACACGGGATAAAGCATCGGCTGTAACGTTTTGCTTACCCGGACGATATATTATATCATATTTGTAATTTGATAGCTCGAGGCGCCACCTTTCTATCTTTTCGTTTTTAATTTTACTACTATGAGACTGGTTAAACATGAATGAAACTGACCGTTGATCTGTTATCAACAGAAAGTGTCTCCCGATGAGATAGTGTCGCCATTTCCTCAAGGATTCTACCACAGCGCATGCTTCCTTTTCAATTGAGGAATGTCGACGTTCTGAGTCATTTAAGGAACGAGAGAAGAAAGCTACCGGACGACCGTTCTGTGAGAGAGAAGCCGCGATAGAGTGCTCAGAGGCATCAGTCTCTACGGTAAATGTCTCATTCGGATTGATGACAGTTAAAGCAGATTTCAGTATATCTGATTTTAATTTCTGAAAACAATTAATTGCAGTTTCATTTAAAGGAAACTCGGTCACTCTTGTTAGAGGGTTGATCTTTTCCGAGAAATTTTTAATCCATTTAGAATAGTGTGCAAACATGCCGAGAGCTCGTTTAAGAGATTGTGAGTCTATAGGAATTGGTAAGCTCATTAGGGGACGTAGGCGTTCTTCGTCTGGTTGAATTGAGTTGTCAGCAATTTTATAGCCTAGCAATTTTACGGATTCTTGTCCGTATACACACTTCTCTTCATTTAGTGTGAGATTATACTTCGTCGCAGCCTCTTTAAATTGTTTTAGGTTATGGTCATGTTCATCCTTTGTTTTACCACAGACTGTGACGTCATCGAGGTACGCATAAGTGCCCATCAATTTTTCTTTACAAATAATATGCTGTAGTGTTCTTTGGAAAGCAGCAACTCCGTTGGTAACTCCAAATGGTATCCTAGTAAATTGGTACAAATTTCCGCATGCTTCAAAGGCTGTGTATTTCCTTTCGCTCGTCAAAATTGGTACCTGATGGTAAGCACTTTTTAGATCAATTTGGCTGAAAAAATTATTTTCTGCTACCTTCGAAACTATTGATTCTATATTAGGCAACGGATATGCATCCAGTTCGGTAAATCTGTTTATTGTTAGCGAATAGTCAATGACGAGACGTTTACGATGTGTCGTACCTCCAGTGACCAAGACTTGAGCTCTCCAAGGTGAGTTACTAGGTTCGATAACACGATCCTTTAGAAGTTTAGCGACCTCCTCTTTTATAAATTGACTGTCCGATTCAGAATATTTTCTTGATTTTATAGCAATGGGTTTCACGTTCAATGAAAGGTTGGAAAAAAGTGAAACAGGGGGCACCATAGCCGCCGCAACATTACAAATTTTTAAAGTTTTCGCTGGGCCACCAAACTCAATCTCTACGAACGAATGACTCCTGACTGCGGAAGCTATACGACAAGATATCTCATCGGTTTTACGCCGTAGTCGTCTACCCAAACCGAATCTCACTCGTGCTGAATATATTGCCTTAAAAAACATTCGCAATAAACCAGAAATAACCGTGCTCCGTGCGGATAAAGGTAACGCGACTGTCGTCATGGATACGTCTGATTACAATAGTAAAATACAAGATCTTTTATCGGACGAAAGCACTTATAAAAAGGTCAAAACTGACCCCACGGATAAAGTAACCAAACAAACAATCGCGGTTATGAAAAAACACTCTGAAAAATTAAGCTTAGACGTATCCGCACTCACACCATCTTGCGCCAAAGCGCCTAAACTGTATGGGTTACCTAAACTTCACAAAAACAACATCCCCTTGCGCCCTATAGTTAGCCAGCTTGACTCACCAACATACAGACTGGCACAACATCTCGCGAAGACACTCAACAATCTCCGCGGCAACACACCCTACCATGTCAAGGATTCCTTCGACTTCATCAGCGCAATTGAAAATTTGACATTGGCTGAGGATGAAGTACTAGTCAGTTTTGATGTCCAGTCCTTATTTACCAGTTTACCAGTGGAAGACTGCATTGAGATTGTCAAAAGGAAGCTAATAGATAATAACATGCCTGAGGAATATGCAAATCTACTAAAACATTGCCTCACATCTGGCTATTTCGTGTGGGACTACGGCTTCTACGACCAAATCAACGGTGTAGCCATGGGCTCACCGGTGTCTCCTGTCGTAGCTGACATTTTTATGGAAGACTTCGAGCAGAAGGCACTGGATACCGCTCCGGCTAAGCCGAAGATGTATAAAAGGTACGTAGACGATACTTTTGCCGTCCTCCCAAACGATAAAGTCTCTGCATTTCTAGATCATCTCAATTCCATTAGCAGTAATATTAAATTTACTATGGAACTAGAGGCAAATAATAAATTAGCTTTTCTGGATGTGCTCATCCTAAGGAACCCTGACAATACTCTTGGTCATACGGTGTATAGGAAACCTACCCATACAGATAAATACCTTAATGGTTCGTCTCACCACCATCCTAGTCAGTTAGCTACCGTGGGCAAATCTTTGTTTCAGAGAGCACGGAAAATTTGTGACGAGAACCACATAGCTGGAGAGCTTCAGCATGTCAAGCGAGTTCTACAACGCAATCAGCTGAAGACTCCACACCAACGTTACAAAGGCCCCAAACCACCTTCAGTTGAGCGGTGCCCTGCTACCCTACCCTACATCAAGGGGGTCACAGACAGAATTGGTCACATCCTCAGGCGAGCTTCAATCAAAACATATTTCAAGCCGCAGAAAAAGATTACCCAATTTCTGAGACTTGTGAAATGCAATATCCCACTCCAGGATGCAGGGGTTTACAAGCTTGATTGTGAGTGTGGATTGTCATACATTGGGCAAACAAAGAGGAGCATAAAAACACGAGTAAAAGAACACATTGCTGACATGAAACACACAAGGTCTACGAAGTCTGCGATCAGTGAACACACGCTGGATAAACCCAACCACTACATCAGATTCGATAACCCCCTCGCGAAAGAGAATCGTTTCATACCTAGAATGATGCGTGAGGCTATTGAAATCAAAAAACACCCAAATTTCAATAGAGAAGATGGTTGGCAAGTACCACCTGTTTGGGATCCAATTATCAAAACTATTAAGACCCAAACCCAGAAAAAACCAGCTGCCAGACCTCAAGACACTGTGAGCTCTTTCTGCGTACAACGGAACACAAACCAACTTGACTGATAATTACTTTTATTTTTCCTTCCACCCATTTTAATATTATATAAAATTATTAGAGCTAGGCATGTTTCCTGAAGAGTTTCTTGCGCCGCTTCTTCTCTTCAAGCCATAACATGTTGCGAAGCGGTAGTAAATTAGATTAGGCTCCCATATATTAAATAATAACCATAAACAAAATTAAAAATTAAATAATTAAAATTAATAAGTTGGCGGTAGGCTAAATAAAACTTTAACAATACTCGTTGACACTTGACATCTTTGTCTTCCGTGATCACGGCCACTGAAAAGTGGCCGAAACGTCGGAAAAACCAAAATCAAATAAAATTACCGCGCTTAAAACCGTTAAAACGTAGTTTTATTATGTATAAAGTCGCGAAAACTTAAGAAAATATTAGTAATAATATAATAATAATAATCTTTATTTTCTCCCAAAAATACAAGTCTTAGTTAGATAATGTTATGTTATAAATAAGTCTTTCTTATACGATACACAAAAATTTTAATCTAAAATGGAGCAGAGGGAAACAGGAGTCCAAACTGAGAAAACCCCGTCCTATGGAAATTCCTGGCCTCCGCCTCTCGTACAGTAAATAGATTATACAAAATGTGGGTAGATCATAAATAAATACAAAACGTAAACTGATGAATGTTTCTTTCGGAATAATCATAGTAGTTTGACATTCGCGTCTAATTGTATTGATCTGGGTTAGATGTCTGGATGGAGATCATACGCCAATAAGTCGGTTTTTCGTATCTAATGTGCATATTTTTGTGAATAATACGTGCTGAGGGTAAATAAATAAATTGTAAAGAAACCATCGAGATTATCAATGTGTCAAACTCGCCAGTCTAACTAGAACAAGAGTACTGGGGATATCGAATGGGGAGGCCCGAAAGCAGTGGTGGGACGTTTATGTACTCATATTACTTTATAAATAATACATACATACATACATAACTTCATGCCAGTTCCGTTGCGGGGTAGGCACGAACAACAGAGCGCCATTTAGGCCCATTCTTACACACCTCACTTGCTTCTTTGACATTCATAACTCTTGTCATGCACGCTCGTCTGTTCTAAATAATAAGTAATAATATTCAATTCTAATACAGTGATTTGTGTACGTGACTTATCTACAATACATCTCATCTTACAATCAATTTTAAAACGTTTTACAAAAAAAAGATCCAGCGTTAAAGTGTCCATTCTGAGTTAATACGGCTTTTTATAATGTTAAACTTATTCGACATTTAAATTTAGGCTGTCGAACACTATCGAATTCCTAATTCAAATTTAAGGTAAAAATGACAGTAAATTGATTGTGTATTATACTTTCACGTGCTGGTTTCAATCCGTATTCAAATTATTGAAATGACATACAGTCTATCCGTGGAATGTTATACATATTGTATTTAGATTAACAATACGTGTTACTACGCCATGTCGCCATGTTTACTTACTCTTGCGCATACATTTTCAGTTTCAATACCACTTTATGTCCTTCTGAAAGAAAATGGATTATTAAATGAATACTTGGGTTTATTTTACTTTACGAAGGCTATCTGAGGTTTATACAAAGAGTCTATATATAATATTTAACGTTTATATTGCACGTGTTCACTTTTAGTACAGAAATACAATAAGGGCGGCGCGGCGAGCGGGTGCAGGAAGAATAAAAAATACATAATCCATGTGAACACTGAACACTGCGCTCAAGCGTCATATTGTTCTAATTATATAAATAAACTAGAACATGCCCGCGACTTCGTCCACGTTTGAATTGAAATTCCCGCGGGATTCTCGGGAGACAAAGTACCGCAGCATTAGAAAAGAATGTAAGCTATCATTCTAGTGAGAACTGTGTCAGAATACGATTACTTTTATACACCTGAACGAACAGCTATAAACCGCATATTTAGAATTATATATATATTATAATTTACAAATTATTGCTTACTAAAATGAAGTATCACATAAATCTATAGAAAAAAAAAACAATAATAATATGTTTGTACCGTTAGCTATTGAAATGCTTGGATCGTGCGGTCCTCAGGCCATGAGTCTCTACAAAGATTTTTAAAAACGACTCATTGACTCTTTTGGTGATCAGAGGGCTAGTTCCGACCTTTAACGACAGATCATTATGATAATCCAGCAAGGTAACGTAGCCAGCCTTCTGGGAATCTTACCTATTAACTTCGATGACTTAAGCTCAGTATTTACTTATAGTCTTACAGGATTATAGGTAGAATACAATGTAAGTTAAGTTTCTTATATTGTAGTAGTTTATAATTTAATGTAATATTTAAATTAAATAAATATAATATAGTTAAATTCTCTATTGAAAAATTATTATCCATATTCGACGAGCAGGAAGCGTGAAGCGTCAACTATTCCGTGTCCTCTACGTAGCGATTCCGCTCTGCTAAACACAGTGTTCATACGCAAAAGGAATTAATTTGTTTAAGCTACCTGCTTGCAGATTTCGCTACTCGCGACGCTCCCACTGTCTTTTCATACCCAGTATTAATATCATTGATAATATGTAGTAGCAGTTTAATTATTTCATAGTTTAAATTAAATAACATTAAGAATTAATTATCATTATGTGCCTGTTTAAATTATATTTAAGATTCTAAAAATAAAAAAGTACATACATACATACATAACTTCACGCCAGTTCCCTTGCGGGGTAGGCACGAACAACAGAGCGCCGTTTAGGCTTATTCTTCACACCTCACTTGCTTCTTTGACATAAAAAAGTGATGTCATATTTCGAATTATATAAATTAAGCAAATCTGCCTGGCTGCCAATCACTGGTTTACATTTCGTCACTGATCAATTCATGGTGATAACCTTTAGCATTTACCGTAGAATGTTGTAATATCGTAGAATTCGGCCGCATACAATATTAGCTTGGAATTACGTTTTGATTAGTGTAGTCCGACCTCGGGTCCCAGGCAGGCGCATGCTGTAGCTACTCATATCGATTTTGGTATGAATATTTGAAGTCGACCCGTCCTTGCAAGTCGACCCAGACCTACGAACAAATAGAACAAATCAGTCTGAGGTAAAGACATGTTTTCGTACAATTAAATTAAAGGGTTTTTATTTTCTTTTTATATACGTAGTTCAGGTAAAGTGTCCACTGCATATGCACCTCAAACCCAGTCGTTTGTTTTTGACATTTTAGATTCTAAAATAAAATTGGTTAAAGAATATTTCCCTCTACAGAACATTTGGAAAAGCTGATTAAAATCGATCCAGCTATTGAGTTCGAAATCGAAGGAAGCCGGTGCTGACTTCATACGGGCAACGTGTAAAATTATTTTCAAGTCAGTTCGGCCCACAATCCTGTAGCTGGATCAATGTAAATCAGTCTGAACTCATCAACTGTTCCCGTACCTATATTATTATTTTCTTTTAAATCTTATTAAGCGTTATTAACAAGAGATAATTGTATAATATTAATAATGAATATGATAATTTTTTGCCTTTAAATTTCTTATCCTATTTTAAACGAGTAAATTAGGGACATGGAGTTCTTCCTAAATAGCAAGAACCGTTTTTTTGCCATGTGAAAATATCTCACTGCCGCTTGCATTTCCACATTCATTGTACACGATCTAGTGTAAGATTGGCAGCGATTACCGGATCCCCACTGAAACTATTCTGAGGTTCTTTGGTATCACCTAAAGTCAGGATCATGGGTCAACATTTTTTTAGCAACAACACATAGTAGTTCACAGAACGGTTCAACACTTCTGTTAGGAATCACAAAACATCAGTAACTATTTTAATATAAATATCTATATTAACATAGTAGTAGAGAGCTAAAGATCTATTCTAGTAAATCATCGTTAAAGTATTCGAATACCTTATTTTTTTTTACTCCAGTTTCTTTACTGGCAATACTATAATACTACTAATAATATTTTATAATCGAGTTTTCTTTATTTGGTAACACAGGTACTCAAATAGTTTAACACGTTTTTTGTGGCAATACTGACTGCAGGCGCGTCGCCGTATTACGTAATTTATGATACCTCACTACTATCAATTGCGAGTTGAAAATAGTGGTGGGTAGAAATAGTAAAATGGTAGTATAAAAGAGAAGTACGGCGTCGTTGTAGTCTTATATATATAGCACTAGAGTTTACCTCGCGGCTGCGCCGCGGGTCAACCTCTGGTGCATGCCTGTTATTTAAAGAAGTTACATCAAGGGTTACATTATTAAATTTTTATGTTAGTGCTGTTTGCCCCGAATGATTCACTTCATTTTATATCGCCCTCCGGGTGAAAAGTATCTATGCCCATTTTCTGTGTATTAAAACCACATATGTACACCTAAATGACCAAAATGACTAAATTGACTAAATCGACCATATCGACTAAATCGACCAAATCGACTAAATCAACCAATTCGATCAAATCGACCAAATAAACCAAATCGACCAAAACATCTATGCTACTTTCTGGGATAACGTTTACATAAATCTATCCCAAAACTTATTCTATTATCCGGGATGAAAAGTATCCCTTGTCCACCCTCGGTATTAAAATTACATATATACAGATTTTAAGCCAAATCGGTCCAGTAGTTTTTCCGTAAAAGCATAACTAACAAACAGACAAATAAATTTTTATCCCGAAAACTATCCCATTTTTCGGGATAAAAACTATCCTATGTTCATCCTCGCCATCGAAAATATATATATATATATATATATATATATATATATATATATATATATATACCGAGTTTCAGCCAAGTCGGTTCAGTAGTTTTTCCGTGAAAACGGAACAGACAGACGGACAGACAGACAGACAGAGTTACTTTCACATTTATAATATTATATTGTAAAGAAAATAAAATAAATATATAAATATAATATATAATAAATATAATATAATATAAAATATAATAATAATTATTATTATAATAGGGATTATCTATGTTCTAGTCAGTCTTGCTTTATAATAGCAGCTAAGACGCAGGTACACATAAAAGTAAGCAGTAAATTCTGCTGGTGTAAACCGACATTGACTTGACATTAGGTGAATATAATATACCTACGTATATTGTTACAATGACTATCTATGTAGATATTTATATGTGTAAAATTAAAAAAAGTAAAATAAACGCTGGAGAAATAATCCAAAGTATTTTTTTTAATGTCAAATATTCTATTTGTCTTACACTTCATAATAAGTATACGAGTTCACCATATATACTTATATAGCCTTAGCTGTCTACTAATGAAATAGTAAACGTATTTCGATTATCAAAGCTCTGTGTCAAGGTTCCTTTTTGTTTACCGCCTTAAATAAAAGGAACGAAGGTTGATCATTTTTAATTTAATTGTTGAAATGTTATAAAATATTGCTTAACACGGCATTGATGAGATCACATGGAGAGTCTCTCAATCATATTATATTACAAATGTGATTGTAACTTTTGTATCGAAGTCGTATTTGATTGGAGTTTAGTTATGACTGTTGTTTATTATGAAAAGGCCTTTGTATGTCATATGTAACTAATACAAACGCAAAAGTATATTTTTGTAATATACTAAACTATATAGGTAAAACTTGTAATATATGTTTTAGGATAATTAGTCATCAGCCCTAAGTCTTGTTTGTACTCATAGTAATATGTTACCGTTTTATAAAATCGATTGAATATTAACAGTCTGCCCAAAATTAAAGGTTCCTTAGACGTGACAAATGTTTATCATTTTTGTGATTTGGATACGAAACCATAAAAAACATTACCCTTCCTTGGCTGTCGTTTATTAAGACTTATATTCTACTAGTGGCCCGGCGCGGTTTCACCCGCGCTCTGTCCCGCTCCCGTGGTATATAGCATCATGTTATATTACATAGCCTATGACACTCCCTGTTAACGTAGCTTTCGAACAGTAAAAGAATTTTTTAAATCGGTTTACTAGATCCAGAGATTACCCCTACAACGTCACAAACTTTACCTCTTTATAATATTGTATATAGTATTGGTATTGATATCTCAAAAATCACTACATACGGATGTTATTCAAACGAATTTTTATTCAAAATTTGTACTCTACCAGCAAGTCTTATAGGGCAGGCACATGCACATATGATTTTTATGAGTCATCAGTTAAAATTGTGTTTTAACGGTTTTAGACGCAGCATTTTATTTGATTTTATTTCGACATTTCAACCAAATCACGGCCGACCGGTGATCACAGTTACTGAAAAGTTAATAAATTAAAAAGTATTTTAGCTCTAGTTATATAACATTCTACAAAACCTTTTTTTTTCTTGCAGGAGATCAGCAGACAGGCAGACGGCCCACTTGATGGAAAGCGGTTACCAACGCCTATGGACATTTGCAACACGAAAGGTGCTACAAATGCGCTGCTGCTCTCTTAAGGGAGACTGGAACCTAGTCACTAATGCCGGAACACAACTCAAGGTTGTTATGGCGACATACTTTAGACCAGGGGTGGTAGCCATCCAGTCGAGCAAATCCCCTACCACCTGGCTGTGGGTTGTTAAGTCGCCTCTTACGACAGGCCGCCCGGCCGCAGGAAATTGTATTCTTTCTCCGTACCTGCACGGATAGAAACCTCCCCCAGTCTAAACTTGTTAAAACGATGGGGTTTTCAATTGTTAAATAATATAATCAATTGCGTTAGTAACGCGATAATGAAAAACACTTATAAACTTTTTTTAACAAGTCGATAAACCTTGTGTAAGAATTATGAATAAGGGGGATTGTATTCACTTTTATTCATGTACATATTTACGATGTTCGCGTCTCACGTTATAACGTACACGTATCCTCGTATTCGTGATAATTGGATTACCCGAGTATTTAGGTCGACGTTTGCTGACCTTTTTGTGTTTTTTCCACCTCTGTATGTGTTATTGAAGACTGGAAGAGTTATTGAACCTTATGCTGATGACGAATACATATGCGTTGTTTTAATATGTATAGAGCAGAAAAACAAGGTCGCTTAAGGTGAAAACTAAATCAGTATCAAATGGGGATTCGTCACATTTTACAGTAAATTCTAAAACAGTGTACTTTTTCTCTTACAAGATAAATTTTTAGTTTAATTCTGTCTTTAGATGATAACTTTAGATGCGCCTTACGTTGTCTAAGGACCGAATTTTCAATCATCAGATAAAAGTTGTCAGTCGAATAAATTGTAACCTTAGTGATTCAATAATGTAAACATTCAAGTGTTTTATTCATGAAACTGACATTTTTAATTCTTCCACGTTATTCTTTATTCTATGAATAACTGTTATCTGGAGATTGAAAAATCTGCCCTAAGGCATTTAAACTTCATAAAATAGTGTAATTCATTGCAAAAATCTTGTCCATAATGTATGAAAATGATCTTCTAAGCAAAAACAGTGTATAGAAAAAAGCGTATGTATAAATATTTAAATATCACCTAATTTTAATAATGAATTAAATAAATTTAACATCGCATGGAGGAAGATACGAAAATGTCCCCTTTAAGAGAGCAGCAGCGCATTTGTAGCACCTTTGGTGTTGCAAATGTCTATAGGCGATGGTAACCGCTTTCCACTAAGTGGGCCGTCTGCCTGTCGGCTGAACTCCTGCAATAAAAAAAAATGTCCGAAATGTATGACTTTTTTTAAATTAAGGCTTTCAATTTTAGACTGACTTGGTTTAAAAATATATTTCAGTTAGTAGAACATGAAACAACAAAATAAGAATGACCTGTATGTAATAGCTTTTAATCACACAGGGACTGAGAAGCTTTTCAATTTTTTTACATACATACATACATAACTTCACGCCAGTTCCCTTGCGGGGTAGGCACGAACAACAGAGCGCCATTTAGGCTTATTCTTACACACTTCACTTGCTTAAATTTTTTTCTGAGTTTAAAAACAATTAATGATAAAAAAAATCTTCATGTGCGAAATATTTGCGAGATTTGCTAAAATATAAGGCTCGAAAGTCTAAACAATAGCAATACAAAAAAAACATTGCATAGTAAATGTGTAGTAACTCCTTTACTACGCATACATAGAATGATACATTATGACGATATATACTCAGTAATTGGATTGAATTGAATTGGTACGGCGATGCTCGAGTTTATTTGGGTCATAGAGGTAGTTACCTTGTTGTTAGTAACATTTGACCTTTGCCACCAATGTTTTATAGGCCCGTTGATAATAAGATATTGAATAGAGAAATTTTATCGTAAAGCCGACTTGATTGTCTAGGCAATTTTTTGTAAACGCTTTCCTAAAAAAATCAAACTGAAAGCAGCAAGATTATATGTAATCTTTTTAAATATTTTCTTGATAACTTTCAAAAAACGGAATGTTCATGAGATAGTTTCGGAAAATAAGAAAAGTTTAAGTTCAATATCACAGCTCATAAACATATTTTATGTGAAAAAATAGTGACACTGTACCGAGTACAATGATTAAGGAAAAGGTCATAGAACTAGAAACAAAAATAGTAAGACCAATACACACGTCGACAAATTTAGCGGAACACTAGTAAAAACCCCAAAATTAACAATCTTTTTTTCAAAATACTAGTTGGTTATATAATTTTTCCTATTTAGCTCTCATTTGAAAAAAGAAATACCTGACAGGTAAGTTTTTCATTTATTTGTTCTTGTTCAACATCATTCGCAACATGTCCAGATGGATGGCACCTGTATTCAGAGCACGGGGAGGTAAGATACTATAGTAAATTTCATTTATTTACAGATATGTAAGATTTTTACGATTCTAGATTAAAATGAAATAATAAAATGCTCTTTGCTATATTTTGTTTTTTCTTTAAAAGTTACTTTAAACTCCACAAATAGCACATAGAGAGATATTAATTTAATTGTAACTTATTTCCCATAAGAATATTTAGTTCACTTACAATGACATTAAAATATAATGAATAACTAATATAATGTGAACTTAACACTGGGGTCTTAATAAAATGTTGCTTGACATGTAGTTTTATCGCAGGTTTATTATCCTATGTTTATTTTTAGTTCATTTGGAAAATGTTGTATTTCACATTTTTGTAATTCGTTTAGAAATTGATTAAACAACTGCACAACTTCAACTAAAATGTTTATTTTTTCGTAGTTTGTTCGTGGTAGAGTTTATTGCAATTGTTTTTTCTTGAGGATATTATGATTATTATTTAGTTTCTAACTATTATGATTTTAAATACAGCCCATATTTAGTAACATAAGTAGGTACCCGTCTTTCTTAATTTTTTTTCTGTTTCGCTAATTGTGCCGCTGTGTGTACTATTCCCCGTTTACGGTAACTTAACGCGCAGGGTTACCAAATTCTATAACTTAACATCACTTAATACCATATTATAAAATAGGTTATAAATAGAGATTACTGCAAAACCTAAATTATTCTTAATTTTTGTTGGAGTTTTCTAGTATTTATTGCGATTTTAGATGATTTTGACTCTAGCTCTAGGTGTTAATATTTTTGACTATTGGAAACCCGACATGCCGAGTTATCGTGAACGGGGAATATCAGGGAAGAAGATTAATGGCTGGTTCCTACATCTTACTGTTCATCATCGCATGTCTTACCATCTGTTGAATTTTGATATTACTTGTATGGAGCTTATGTAAAATTTTAACTGATAGTTAGACAAATGAACGGTCAATATGATATAGGAACCAGGCATCAGTTGGGTTATTCATAAACGTCGGGAAAGTTTCCGTGTCCGAACGGGAAACTCCCAAACGAATCAATTTGCAATCTAACGGAATGTAAAACACTTTTCAGAAATCCTATAGGGAACATATCCTCGAATATGTTCGTTTCACGTTCCGTTGGATTACAAATTGATTGGTTCGGGAGCTTCTCGTTCGGACACGGGAACTTTTTCGAAGTTTGTGAATAACCCTACAGAATCCGTATCCGTGCAGGAACGGAGAAAGAATACAATTTCCTGCGGCCGGGCGGCCTGTCGTAAGAGGCGACTAAATAACCCACAGCCAGGTGGTAGGGCATTTGCCCGACTGGATGGCTACCACCCCTGGTCTAAAGTATGTCGCCAGAACAAACTTGAGTTGTGTTCCGGCATTAGTGACCAGGTTCCAGACTCATTTAAGAGAGCAGCAGCGCATTTGTAGCAACTTTGGTGTTGCAAATGTCCATAGGCGATGGTAACCGCTTTCCATCCAGTGGGCCGTCTGCCTGTCTGCTGAACTCCTGCAATAAAAAAAAAAAAACAGAAATGACAATCGCTCAGTAAATAACGTAACTCGTTACACACACTGCAATCATAGCTGGCGTCGCCATTCTGTTCTTATTTTTATATAATAAAAATTCACAATTAAAACTTTTAATCAACTTCTTATTATTTAAAACATATTTTTTAAACTTACATCAATCATAAATTAAAAGTGCTAATTAATTCCTAATAAAACTACGTTTTAACGGTTTTAAGCGCGGTAATTTTATTTGATTTTGGTTTTTTTTTGGTTTTTCCGACGTTTCGGCCACTTTTCAGTGGCCGTGATCACGGAAGACAAAGATGTCAAGTGTCAACGAGTATTGTTAAAGTTTTATTTAGCCTACCGCCAACTTATTAATTTTAATTATTTAATTTTTAATTTTGTTTATGGTTATTATTTAATCTATGGGAGCCTAATCTAATTTACTACCGCTTCGCAACATGTTATGGCTTGAAGAGAAGAAGCGGCGCAAGAAACTCTTCAGCAAACATGCCTAGCTCTAATAATTTTATATAATATTAAAATGGGTGGAAGGAAAAATAAAAGTAATTATCAGTCAAGTTGGTTTGTGTTCCGTTGTACGCAGAAAGAGCTCACAGTGTCTTGAGGTCTGGCAGCTGGTTTTTGCTGGGTTTGGGTCTTACTAGTTTTGATAATTGGATCCCAAACAGGTGGTACTTGCCTAAACCAAATCAAATAAAATTACCGCGCTTAAAACCGTTAAAACGTAGTTTTATTATGTATACAAGTCGCGAAAACTTAAGAAAATATTAATTAATTCCTTTTCAATTTCGGAAAATTTTATAACATTGAATTTATTTATATTTTCAAAATTAGCTACTTAGGAATTTCTAGTAATTTCAAAACGCTGGCATATAAAAATCTTTATTATAAAATATTACATTTCACTACATGCTTTATAACTTGATAGCAATAAAAATGAATAAAATACACAGAGGGTGATAAAGGCACTGTTCATGTGTTGTCGTTGTTTTTCCTCCTAGCAAACAGGGAGGGTATAAGATTGCAGATCACGTATACCTCGTGTCGGGATGCGATTCGAGCGTTATTATTGCCAGTCTCTAGGAAATTAGTTTTGTACTTAACTTATAATTACACCTCATAGTAATTAGTAGATGTTTTCTTCTAATATAAGTAGACAAAAATCGAAATTATGGTGAGACTGAGTGGGATAAATAATATAAACATTATAAACAAACTGTTGCAATATAATTTTTGTTAACTTACTGTCTACTCGCCATTCATTCCATTCGTTCGTTCTTTCCTGTTCCGTATTCAAAGTCTTCCCCCTCTACCCGCTTCCGTTCCAAAAAGATACATAGATACATACATACATACATACATACATAACCTCACGCCAGTTCCCTTGCGGGGTAGGCACGAACAACAGAGTGCCATTTAGGCTTATTCTTACACACCTCACTTGCCTCTTTGACATATACGTTGATACGTTGCAAAAGTCGCCCACTATGCACGCACACGAATTGAAAAGTTCTCAAAATTAATCCACCGCGCCGCAACATGTGAAAACCTTTAAATTAGAAGATGTGAGAATGTGATACTGGTGCCTGGCTCATATAAGCTATCGAAAGGCACTGCAAATTGTGCAAGGTGCGCGTACCCTTTTTATCTCACATACTGTTTATAAGGCTCTCTCTTTATTCTTTGTTTCAAATGTTAGCTGGAGAGCATATACTTACCGTTCAACTAGTTTTTCAGAGCGAATGCAGAACATTGTTACAATTACCATTTGATGACGGTGAAAGAAAACGTCACAAGGAAGCCTGCAAATCCAGATACTCAAAAACCCACCAGTCCACCTCAAACTTGGTCTTCAGTATCCAGCTCCTTTTTCTGGTAGATAGCCAACTTGCTACATTCCAATAGGACTTGAGCGGCTGTTTCTTCTACCTCCATGTTATCCACGACACCTGTATGAAAATACAGCATGTTATTTTTTTAACATAAATAAAACCGACATCAAACTAAGAAGCAAAAAAAAACATTTAACCAACTTCTTTCTACAACAGCTTGAATTAGATCCAAAGTAAACCATAAAAAAATAACAACAAATTTTCAAAATATAGTAATTTTTATGTATGTACTTCGCACCTAATTCAAAATGTCGTTTATCGGTATTGTATAAGTAGTCGGTTTTGTTTTTGTTAAAAAATTGATTTACTCTTTAGTTGCACATATACCTGAATAGCTTAAAAAATATATACTAAACGCCTGTAGAAAAAATGGACTACTGCCACGCTTACACAAGGTTGCTATCTCACTCTTCGGTTGCTCTCTATATCTCTGGGATCCATCTATCTCATTCTAACATGGTGAATATGATATCAATTCGAGTTTCGATTAAAAATTAAAATTTGAAAATCGGTCCACAATTGGCGGAGAAATCAAGTAACGAAAATACAAAATAAAACATACAGATAAATTGAGAAACTCGTCCTTTTGGATGTCAGTTAAAAATTATCCTGATCAGTAGCCACTGATCAGAGCTAGCCAGCTACTCAGTTAGAATTCGAATTTCAACAATTACCTCACTTCAGAGAAAGGTCAAGTCGGCAGAATCACTCGTTTTATATATCAAAATTTAGTGCTCATTTAGTGCTAATTTAGTGCTGATAACAGACATTTAGTGCTGTGATAGGTGGACTAAAAACGAGAACACTGCTAGCTTTTAATTAAGCTAGCAGTGTACTATTCGTGACCGTCGTGACTGTCGGCAGAATCACTCGTTTTATATATCAAAATTTAGTGCTCATTTAGTGCTAATTTAGTGCTGACAACAGATATTTGGTGCTGTGATAGGTGGACTAAAAATAAGAACACTGTTAACTTTTAATTAAGCTAGCAGTGTACTATCCGTGACCGTCGGCAGAATCACTCGTTTTATATATCAAAATTTAGTGCTCATTTAGTGCTAATTTAGTGCTGATAACAGACATTTAGTGCTGTGATAGGTGGACTAAAAACGAGAACACTGCTAGCTTTTAATTAAGCTAGCAGTGTACTATTCGTGACCGTCGTGACTGTCGGCAGAATCACTCGTTTTATATATCAAAATTTAGTGCTCATTTAGTGCTAATTTAGTGCTGATAACAGATATTTGGTGCTGTGATAGGTGGACTAAAAATGAGAACACTGCTAACTTTTAATTAAGCTAGCAGTGTACTATCCTTGACCGTCGGCAGAATCACTCGTTTTATATATCAAAATTTAGTGCTCATTTAGTGCTAATTTAGTGCTGATAACAGACATTTAGTGCTGTGATAGGTGGACTAAAAATGAGAACACTGCTAACTTTTAATTAAGCTAGCAGTGTACTATCCGTGACCGTCGGCAGAATCACTCGTTTTATATATCAAAATTTAGTGCTCATTTAGTGCTAATTTAGTGCTGATAACAGACATTTAGTGCTGTGATAGGTGGACTAAAAACGAGAACACTGCTAACTTTTAATTAAGCTAGCAGTGACCGTCGGCAGAATCACTCGTTTTATATATCAAAATTTAGTGCTCATTTAGTGCTAATTTAGTGCTGATAACAGATATTTGGTGCTGTGATAGGTGGACTAAAAATGAGAACACTGCTAACTTTTAATTAAGCTAGCAGTGTACTATCCGTGACCGTCGTGACTGTCGGTAGAATCACTCGTTTTATATATCAAAATTTAGTGATCATTTAGTGCTAATTTAGTGCTGATAACAGATATTTGGTGCTGTGATAGGTGGACTAAAAATGAGAACACTGCTAACTTTTAATTAAGCTAGCAGTGTACTATCCGTGACCGTCGGCAGAATCACTCGTTTTATATATTAAAATTTAGTGCTCATTTAGTGCTAATTTAGTGCTGATAACAGACATTTAGTGCTGTGATAGGTGGACTAAAAACGAGAACACTGCTAGCTTTTATTTAAGCTAGCAGTGTACTATTCGTGACCGTCGTGACTGTCGGTAGAATCACTCGTTTTATATATCAAAATTTAGTGATCATTTAGTGCTAATTTAGTGCTGATAACAGATATTTGGTGCTGTGATAGGTGGACTAAAAATGAGAACACTGCTAACTTTTAATTAAGCTAGCAGTGTACTATCCGTGACCGTCGGCAGAATCACTCGTTTTATATAAGAAAATTTAGTGCTCATTTAGTGCTAATTTAGTGCTGACAACAGATATTTGGTGCTGTGATAGGTGGACTAAAAATGAGAACACTGCTAACTTTTAATTAAGCTAGCAGTGTACTATCCGTGACCGTCGGCAGAATCACTCGTTTTATATATGAAAATTTAGTGCTCATTTAGTGCTAATTTAGTGCTGATAACAGATATTTGGTGCTGTGATAGGTGGACTAAAAATGAGAACACTGCTAACTTTTAATTAAGCTAGCAGTGTACTATCCGTGACCGTCGGCAGAATCACTCGTTTTATATATCAAAATTTAGTGCTCATTTAGTGCTAATTTAGTGCTGATAACAGATATTTGGTGCTGTGATAGGTGGACTAAAAATGAGAACACTGCTAACTTTTCATTAAGCTAGCAGTGTACTATCCGTGACCGTCGGCAAAATCACTCGTTTTATATATCAAAATTTAGTGCTCATTTAGTGAATTTAGTGCTGATAACAGATATTTGGTGCTGTGATAGGTGGACTAAAAATGAGAACACTGCTAACTTTTCATTAAGCTAGCAGTGTACTATTGAATATAATTCAATCAGAATATTATAATATGTTTATAATAGTATTTAATTTCTAAGTTTTTGTTTGTAGATTAAAAATAAAAATCATAAAATACGGCGGCCTAGGCACTTAAAATTGCACTTATGTTTTTGAGCTCTTCGAGCTCAAAATTCTGATACGGGTTTCATAGAACACTATTTTTTGATTTTTCAAACCGCAATAACTTTGAATGAATAAACCGATTTTCACGCGGTTAGCGGCGTTCGACGAAATTTTTTGAGCCACGAGTTTTTTTGATATTTCTCAAAATCTGTCGGTCCGAATCGGCTCAAATTCACAAAAAATCTAAGTTTGGCCGAGCCCTTTCGAATGCGCGAATAAAAACGCGCTAAAATCGATTAAACCGTTCAAAAGTAATAAGCAGTTGACATACACATACATACAGACATAGTGAGAACATCGCGGGAGTAGTCAGGGAATCTTCTTGTGACCTCAAAACGTCAAGATCTGATGAAAACTCGATTTTTGCAAAATTGAGTAAAATCATTAACTTTCCGATTTTCGAAAATCTTCGAGTTTCTTAGAGAGAATTTTTTTTTTAAATCCTTTGCTACAACAACAGCACTAATTGAGCACTGAATAGTGACGTCTTTAAATTCCATTAGTTTCCGTTTTAAAGTCTTCTTCTAGCTCTTCCGACTGCTGGCGTCGTTATACTAGCAGTAGTAGATTTAAAAAATGAAAAAAAAAAAAATTTTCAAAAATGTTTTGCTGTACTGGCAGCACTAATTGAGCACTAATTAGTAACTCTATTCAATTTCACCAATACCGATTTTAAAGTCAGCTCTATGATTGCTCGTCTCGTTATGTCAGCAATAATCTGTATTTAAAAATTGAAAAAAACAAAATTTCGATGAATCTGTTTGCTTGTACGGGCAGCACTAATTGAGCACTAAATTATTAGCTGATGTGCCTCTCTCTCCAACTGTCTCATAGCGCGGTCACGAATAGTACACTGCTAGCTTAATTAAAAGTTAGCAGTGTTCTCATTTTTAGTCCACCTATCACAGCACCAAATATCTGTTGTCAGCACTAAATTAGCACTAAATGAGCACTAAATTTTGATATATAAAACGAGTGATTCTGCCGACTTGACCTTTCTAGCTTTACAGACGTTATTATTTAGCGATTTCTTCCAGGCAACATTTGGCAGGTATTAAGAGATATTTAAAATTATTTAAAGGTATTTATGTATGGATTATAGTTATAGTTAAATGCGTATATATATATATATATATATATATATATATATATATATATATATATATATATATATATATATATATATATATATATATATATATATATATATGTTGTCTAACAATTTGTCTCGAATATCTACGCTCCGAAACGGCTCAACATATTTAAAGGAAAGTTTTATGGACTATATAGGTATTGCTTTTTAAGTTTATGTCTAATTTCAATACCTTTGTAGGGTTCAGAAGATGTAAATATATAGTTCAAATCCTGAGCGAATGAAGTGGTTTGTATAACTAGTAATTGTATAATATCACTCCTTAGCCGTCTTACTGCTGGACGCCTATCTACGCCTCTTGGGGACCGGATGGTATACTTATCACGCTTATTTAAGGCGTGTTGTTTGATTTCGTTTGCTGATTATAGTGATGTGCAAGATTCCTCACGATATTTCCGTCACTATCAGCACAGTCATGGTATTTGTAACAATTTGCGTATGAGGTAAAAAAAACTGCCAAAACGGTTGCATTCTTCCTTTTGATGTGAAACTTCTTTAGAATCGTTGTAGTTTGAAACTCTATGAAACGAAAATGAGGCTCTAATATTTAATCATTTAAAGACTGCTCATACAGAAAAAGGTGGAAATGTTTTGAAGTTTTTTTGTTGATACTTCAAATTTTGTGTTTTAAAGCTTAAATATATTATAACGGTATAATATATGAAATGTGACGTTACGAACTTTAGAATCCCTCCCACCCCTTGTGACACTTTATTACTACTGCGTTTGAACTGCACATATTTTTTAATACGAAGCTGGCAAACAGGAAAGAGGACCAACTAATGGAAAGTGGTTACTGTTGCCTATAGGCATTTGCAACACAAGACCCTGTGGCACAGTGGCTTTAGCACTGAACGAATAAAATAGTAAATGTATGGATATGACATATCGTTATGCTTAGTATTATGTTATTATATTGCTTAAAGCTATATGCTTATTATGTTTAAATAGTTGTATTTATTACTATATCTTATATATAATAATATATATGTAACTTATGTGTAAATTTGTATATATAGTATAGTTATATATTTAAGGTGCCGAATAAATAATCTTTTTAAAACTTGGAGGCATCAACATTCTGTTAAATCTACTACACTAGAAAGAATAAAAGTTGAAAAATTGCAAGAACAAAAAGTAGAGTATAATGCAAAGTTAGAAGAAAAATTTGTTGGAATGAATGATATGTGTGAGATAGAAGAGTTATGGATAGCCTTTAAAACCGAAATTGTGAGTGTTGCGACTGATGTGTGTGGTATAGTTAAAAGAAAAACGGGCAAATGTGTCAAGAATATTAGGTGGGATAAGGAGTTACAGAGCAGTAAAAGATGAAAAGAAAGCATGGAAAGATTGGTTAGCTTTAAGAGCTGAGTTTAGATTGAAGAATGTAAAAGAGGAACATGTAGATGAGGTAAAAAAGTTATACAAAAGTATGAATGAAATAGTTAAAGTAATAGTCAAAAAGAAAAAGAATGAGCAAAAAGATGATTTGGATGAAAGAATCTCTGAAGATTTCCAGAATAACATAAAATATTTTTGGAAGTCTATAAAAAGAGCCATGTGCTCAACGTAATCAGAGACAATAATGGATGCATTGTGAAAGAAGAGAAATGTATATTGAACTGCTGGAAAGAATATTTTAAAGGATTATTTGAGAAAGACATAGCAGATGCAAACAGTATGACTGATGAAAAGTATAATAGAGAGGACAGTAGCGATAGTATAGTTATGGATGAAATTGTGAAAGCATTGAATAGTATGAAGTTAGGAAAGGCTGCGGGTTATGATAGGATAACAGTAGAAATGCTAAAAGCTGGTTTTGCCAGGTGGTAGGGCATTTGCCCGACTGGACGGCCACCACCCCTGGTCTAAAGTATGTCGCCATAACAACCTTGAGTTGTGTTCCGGCATTAGTGACCAGGTTCCAGTTTCTCTTAAGAGAGCAGCAGCGCATTTGTAGCAACTTTAGTGTTGCAAATGTCCATAGGTGATGGTAACCGCTTTCCATCAAGGGGGGCATCTGCCTGTCTGCTGATCTCCTGCAATAAAAAAAAAAGCTGGGCAAGGTCTGGTTGCAAGTCTTTCGTATCGCCTTTTCAACATGTGTTGGAAAAATAGCTGTGTACCGAAATATTGGTGCAAAACCGTTATTGTACCATTTTTATTGGACTTGACTTTATGTTGTTGGTCCGAAGACCTTACAACTTTACCGGGGTCTTTGGGGCGAGTGCCTTCGCGAAGCGAAGGCGCTCGAGCCCGGGGGGCAACTTGCTCGAGGGAGCTCCCTAAGGAGTTTTACCTCGGCTGGACTGTTGCCATGAATGGGGAATGAATTTAATGATGCCCACCATAGGGCGACACAAAATACTAATTGAGAACGGGCGACGGGTAATATAAAGCCCGAAGGGAAGGATCACGGCGGGCCGGGATCGGTGGTTTGCGGTGGCCTACGCTATCTTACTGCCGTTTCGCAACGTGTTATGGCTGGGAGAGAAGAAACGGCGAAAGAAACTTCCCAGCAACACGCCTAGTCTATCCTGTGGGGTGAGCTATGTCTCCTAGCGTCCCTCGCGGGGACGTGGGGAGTTCATGATTGGCGGCGGTCATGATCGGGAGGATGCATGTTTTATACAGAGTAAGCTTGTGTCTGAGGGACATTTTGCTTCGTTTGTCTATCATGGGTGCTAAACGACCCATCACAAATCGCGCTCTATTTCGGACTATAGTGATATGCTCGTTGAAGCGCAAGTTCCGATCTAGGGTGACACCAAGATATTTGGTGTACTTTGCCCAGGGGATTTGTTGGTCATAGAGCGAAATGGTTTTTAGGCGAAGGCTAGCGCGTTTGGGGGAGCGAAGCGTGCCCGGGGAAAAGAACATTGCTGCGCTTTTCTCCGGGTTTACCTCTATCCTCCATTTGCGAAACCATTCGCCTAGTTCTGTGACAGCTGTCTGCAGCCGGATGCAAGCCATTTGTCGGTTTTGATCTGATGTATAGAGTGCGGTGTCATCCGCAAAGAGGGCCAACTCCACATCTGGAGTTTTTGGGATGTCGCTGGTGTACAGCGTGAAGAGTAGTGGCGACAGGGCCGAGCCCTGTGGTACACCGGCTGTGAGTGGGTGAGGGGACGAGCGCGTTCCCTCCACTCGAAAACGGAAGCTACGACCTAGGAGGAAGTCTCGCAAGATGAGCACGAGTCTGTCTGGCATACCGAACTGGTACAGCTTGTAAATCAAGCCGTTGTGCCAGACCTTGTCGAAGGCTTTTGCTACGTCTAGAAACAGTGCGGCTGTTCCTATAGGGCGGGGGCGATGGGCAAAGTGAGATAATATGTGCTCCGTGATGCGGTGCACCTGTTGGACGCATGAGTGTCTGGCACGGAAGCCAAATTGCTCATCGGGTATTAGATGTTTGCTGAAGGCAAAATCTCTAAGTCGAGAGAGGATGACCCTCTCGTAAAGCTTGCTGAGTGCGCTCAGTAGGCTGATTGGACGGTAGCTAGACGGTTTATTAGCCGGTTTTCCCGGCTTGTGAATACCGATGACATCTGCTTCCTTCCAGATCGCGGGAAAGGAGCAGTTTGTTATGGCGGCATTGAAGATGCTCACTAGAATTATAATTAGATGGGCGGGTAGGAGTTTTAAAACGCGATTGTTGATGCCATCGGTCCCTGGGGCCTTTCGCGGTTTGAGAGACTTGATCAGATCTTGCACTTCTTCGACCGTGACCGTGTCGAGTGTGGTTTCCGCTGGTAAGGAGGATCTACGTTCGACCTCGGAGTCTACCTCCGTCAGGTGTGACTGGTCGACGTTTTGCGTAGTGGGGGAGCATTGAAGCTCTAGACTCTGAGCAAGGCACTCGGCCTTCTCCTCGTCATCGAACGCCTCGGTGTTGTCGGCTCTTTCTAGCGCGGGTATGACAGTAAGGGTGTCTGATTTGAGAGCTCTAGCCAGCTTCCAGTATGCCTGGTGAGTTGGCTCGATATCCCTCAACGTTCTGTCCCAACGTTGTTCCCTGACTTCCCGGATACGTAGTTTGACCTCGCGCTCTAGTTCGCGGAGTCGGACTCTGTTATCCTCGGTGGGATATCTGTCGTGAGCTCTGGAGGCGGCTCTCTTTTCCCTCAGCAGTACCCTCACCTCGTCCGGCAGGCATAAGTGGCGGTCATCCTCCACTGGCACCTGCCTGGACGAGTTCCGCACTGCGGATTGAAGGTGGCTGGTGAGGGCCTCGATTGCCGTCTCCGTGTCATGGCGGGACACGATGTGGTCCGGGATGCGGTCCAGGTCTTGTGAGCTGGTTGCCTTGAGGAGGGTCTCAAGTCTCAACCAATCCACAGAGGTCCTAGTTTCAGATGTCTGGTCTGTCTGTGGTCCTAATCTGAGGATAACCGGACGATGGTCCGAGTCGATATCGTCCATCGTTTCGATCGAATGGAACTGAAGGGTTACGCCCCTCAGTAATGCTAGGTCGAGAGTGTTTGGGGTCCCCCAGTCGCGGTTGGGGGGGTATCTTGTGGGGGTCATGGGAGTTAGTATATCAAACAAAAGATTGTCTGATATATTTATTAGGGCTCTGCCATTGGGGTTAGTGGTATTGCAATTCCACTGCTCGTGTTTGCAATTCAGATCTCCGGCTATAATAACAGCCGGGCCTAAGTTGAATAGGGTTTCTAGGTCTTTCTTAATAAGGGTTTTTTGGCATGCGAGGTATGCTGAAACTATGACTAGAGGTTGGTGGCCAGTCATTGCTAGTCTGCAGGCGGATACCTCCATACCGTCTAGTGGGGGGGTGACTACAGGCATGCAGTGTAGGGATCTTCTGAAATAGATCAGGGTGCCGCCACCACGGCCTACCCTGTCATGTCTAGTGATCCGATAGTTAGAGATCTTTGGATCTCTATTACTCGGTTTCAGGAAGGTCTCCTGTACTAGTAGTATATCTACTTGATTGGTAACCAGGAAGTCATGGACCAAGTCGCGCTGGTTTCGAAGGCCATTGGCGTTATAAGTCGCCAGAGTCAATGAGCGTGGTTTATTTCTACCTACATGCGCCATTTGTTACCGGTAACAATAATTTGACTAGGTTGTTTAGTTACAACGATCTAAGTATTTGGAGGAGGTACGCGTGATCCATTTCGATCACGAGTTGATCCCGGAGGGAGGGTTGTGTTGACTCTGAAACTTGCCTCAGTTTCCGAGCCAAGAGTTGGACCTCTTGCAGGTCGAAGGGCAAGTTCTTGGCGAATTTAGTCGCCAAAGCTAAGTCCTCCGCTATAGAGTGGTGGGCCGATGGCCCTGAAGGTCCCTTAGAAATGGGGGCGAGGGCGGGGGCGGGGGTGGCCGAGGGTAGGCCGGCCATAACTGGGGCACGCGTCCTTAGCGGAGGGAACGCTTCCGTCGTGGGAAGACCCGTCCAGTGGTTTACCACTGGGGGGGGGGCCGCCACGAATGCGGGTTTGTTCGGCACTTTTCTAGTGCCTTTTTGGGCATTGCCCTTTCCGACCTTACGTTTGGGTCGGGGGGCGGCAGGGCAGCCTCTGTAGTTAGCGGGGTGACCCGCTTGGCCGCAGAGGATGCAGCTCGGTGGCTCCGGGGAGTCCCGGGTGCGAGTGCACTCCGAGGTCCCGTGGTCGCCCAGGCACTTGACGCACCTGGGACGGGATTGACAATGTAGGGCAGAGTGCCCATAAAGTTGGCAGCGATGACACTGCCGCAGTGTATGTTTTTCGTGTGGACGTTCCACACGAAGGCCAGAGAGGCCACAGACCTTCTCAAGATCGAAGATCTTTTTCCCCTCTGGGGAGAGGTCGAGGACAACCAATACTAGGTTTAGAGGGGACTTTGTGGCGTCGCCTCTGTGCATACGGTGCACTTCGTGCACTGGTAGGGCTTGGGACTTAAGGTCCTCTAGAATATAGGAACTTTCAATTTCCTGAGGAAGTCCGCGGATTACAGCCCGAAGGCGTTTTTCTTCTGGCAGGGCGTAAGTGTAGTAACCGATTTTACGGTCACATAATAAAGTAGTTAGGGCGCGGTGGTCACTTGAAGACGTGACCATAACTTTGATGCCGTGTTGAGTATCACGGGCTTCCTTTATGGAGATTGCCTTACCTGGCAGTTCTTTAGCGAGTTGAAGCCAATGGGCTTTCTCGCGGATGGTCAGGGGTGGCGGCGGGCGTTGTGAAGGTGGCCCAGGGCGGCTGGAAGGTGCCGCTGTCGGTGTTGTGCCCGCTGTTGGGGCGGGGTTGGGGGGGACCTCCCTCTGGGTCTTACGTTTTTTAGTACGATTAACGGTTATAAAACCGTCATCGTCTTCGCGGTCTAAGGGGATGTTCGCGGGAGGCGCGACATCCATAGGAGTAATTTCATCGGCCGGTGGAAGAGGGGCATCCCTGAGGTTTTGCGGACCTTCAGAGGATAAATCGATTTCTCGACGAGAATCGATTACGCGATGGATGGGCGAACGTGAACGCGATGTCGTCGAACTCGCAGAGCTCGAACGCGGTTTTGTCGATGCGGAACCGCGAGAAAACGAGGCGCGCGACTTTGGTGCCACACGATGGGCATCGTTGAGCGGGGGTGCGGGCGGCGGGCGCACTGGTAACGCAGCGGGTATGGATGCGGGGGGCGCGGGCGCTACGGCAGAGTGCAGGTGGACCGCGGTAAGCGCGGCGGCGGGGGTTGCGGGGCGTGCGCTAGTCGCGGCAGGTGCGATGGTCGCGGCAGATGCGGGTGCGGGGAGGGGGGCCTGCGCGGGGGCCCTTTGCACGTGTGACTCGCGGGACACAGGTTTCTCGGAATTAAGTTCCGAAATAACGGGCACCATTGATTGGGACTCCGGAGTCCTCAAAAATTGGTCGAGAGCTTGAGGGAATTGCTGTCGTAAAAACGACAGCAAACCCTCTAGCAACGATGGGGAGGGCTCCACGCCGTCCATTGTCCCTGAGGGGGACGAACGATTTGGTGGAAAAACCACCTGATGACGCACTTTTCACTGCACTGTCACAGAAAAAATACAGATCGACCGGGTGAACGAACGAACACAACGAACACGAATAACGGACTGCCGAGGCGGAACGGGAGACGTGCGCGCGCGACGAATCGGAGCATTAGCCTCCTCAGCGTTGTCGGGAAATTATATGCTAAAGTGATGATTGAACGGGTATTGAAAATAACAGAAGAGAAAGTATGGGATGTACAAGCGGGTTTTCGAAAGGGAATGGGACGTGTGGACCAAATCTTTACTTTACGATGCATAAGTGAAAAGTTTCTGGCCAAATGTCAAAAAGTATAATGCGCATTCATAGATTTGGAGAAAGCTTACGACAGAGTGAAAAGAAATGAATTGTGGTCAGCGCTAGGCTAAGTATGGGATAACAGACAACCTGATACAATCACTGAAGTCTCTATATAGCGATTCCAGTGCTTGAGTTAGGGTCAACGGCGCCTAAACTGAATGGTTTAGCATTGAAAAAGGTGTTAGACAGGGATGCGTAGCGTCGCCGTGGCTGTTTAACCTATTCATGAATAGTTGCTTGCAAGATTTGAAAGAAAGCGAAAGTGGATTATGAATGAATAGGTTACTTATCAAATGTCTTCTCTACGCTGATGATCAAGTTATACTGGCATCATCAGAAGTAGAGTTACAGGAGATGGTAACAATTATGAATGAGTCTTTTGAGAGAAAGGGTATGAAAACTAATGTGAACAAGACGAAAGTTATGGTATTTGAAAGAGATGAAAGTATGACAACTTGTAATATACACGTAGGAAGTCAAAAGTTAGAGCAAGTTAAAGAATTAATTTATCTAGGGTGCATGATATTTTCTTAAGTTTTCGCGACTTGTATACATAATAAAACTACGTTTTAACGGTTTTAAGCGCGGTAATTTTATTTGATTTTGGTTTTTCCGACGTTTCGGCCACTTTTCAGTGGCCGTGATCACGGAAGACAAAGATGTCAAGTGTCAAGGAGTATTGTTAAAGTTTTATTTAGCCTACCGCCAACTTATTAATTTTAATTATTTAATTTTGTTTATGGTTATTATTTACTCTATGGGAGTCTAATCTAATTTACTACCGCTTCGCAACATGTTATGGCTTGAAGAGAAGAAGCGGCGCAAGAAACTCTTCAGCAAACATGCCTAGCTCTAATAATTTTATATAATATTAAAATGGGTGGAAGGAAAAATAAAAGTAATTATCAGTCAAGTTGGTTTGTGTTCCGTTGTACGCATGTTTACCAGAGACAGAAAGCATGAAAGTGACATCGAAAGAAGAGTAATTGCAGGCAATAAGGTGAATGGAGCGCTAAACTCTTTTATGAAAAGCCAAAAAGTGTCTGTAAAGGCACGCTTGGCTGTCCATCAAGGGGTGTTGGTGCCAACACTAATGTACGGTAGTGAAAGTTGGGTGTGGCAGAAGAAGCATGAAAGCAGAATAAATGCAGTTGAAATGATAGCTTTGAGAAGTATATGTGAGGTAAGTATGAATGATATAATACGGAATAGTGTAATAAGGGAGCGTTGTAGATTGAAAGAAGATGTAATAACAAGAGTTGATAAAGGAATTTTAAGGTGGTTTGGGCATGCAGAGAGGATGGATGAAAACAGAATCACAAAACAAGTATATGACAGTATTGTGAATGGTAGAGTTGGTACCGGTAGACCACGATGTACACACCATGATCAAATAACAGAAGTGTTACAACGAGGGCAGGTAAAAAGCATATCAAATAAACGTGCATGTATGAAGAGGTTAATGAAAGTAGATGAAGCGAAAGTTGTTTGTCAGGATCGTCGCAAGTGGAGATCTATAGTCTCTGCCTACCCGCATGCGAAACAGGCGTGATAAAATGTATATATGTATATTTAACATTAAAATGCACGTAATCGTACAATAATTATGTATACCATCATCACCACTCCTAATCAGCAAGCAATATTCTTGCCACGGGTTGTCTGGAAGAGATCCCTTTTTAGCGATAAGACTACACTTTGTACACAATTAGAATAATACTAGTTCGTAAGTTTTCTGTAGTGGTGTACATTAAAGTGTTATCTATCTATGTCA
This sequence comes from Dendrolimus kikuchii, assembly GCA_019925095.2. NCBI lineage: Eukaryota > Metazoa > Arthropoda > Insecta > Lepidoptera > Lasiocampidae > Dendrolimus > Dendrolimus kikuchii. The sequence continues at coordinate 15,090,607 of CM034395.1, forward strand.
TTCGCATAAATTTGTATTATATTCGTTTAGCGCTAATGTCACTCGTCATAGACAAGGCGAGGACTAAAGTCAATGCCTTTTCAGCGTTTTGGCCTGGCCTGCATTTAACTTCGCCTGATTAGAAAGAGGTACATTAACCATTAAGCTACTACTAGTTTGTTAGATTTATTCGTAAAAATAATTGACCGTTGATGGTTGCGTTCATTTCTGAAATCTTATGTTTACAAATGTGCTCATGTGTATATATGTATTACATAATGTACATGCTTAAAATAAATTTTAATATAATAATTCTTATCAAATTGGCTGCGGCGTGCGGTTTATTAAAATAGCCTGTTTGTCCGTCGGGTCAAAAAATATGATCTCATTATGGAATAAAAATATCAGTTTTCTTATCTGTAGGTATTAAAGATAAATGATTAAATTAATTTTTATTGCTAATTTAATAATATATTAAGTGTTATTTTATTTGATAATAAATAAGTTTAATACAAAATGAACACAGTTTTAGGTTTATTTAGCTACTATTGCTACACTGTGCTTGAACGGACTAGGCTGATTCTTTGTTTGGAATTTTCTTCTGATTAAGTTGCGTGCGTGTTACACTATCCGATAATTATTGTAAAGCATTAAAAAGATGTTAAATGATTGGAATATACAGAAAGTTCAAATTCTGTTTGTGTGAGCATGGGCCCCAAAAAAATGCCGTACAAGATTGGCAAGGGGCAACACTCACCCAGTGGCTAAGGGGAGTGGAGCGGTGGGCTGCAGGTTCATCGAAGCTACTTCTGACTGTACTACTACTACTACTTCATTATTATTATTATTATATATGGGGAAATAATTGCTTTCAAACTTGTAAAAGTTATATTATCCTCAAAGTTAGAATGTATCAAAGTGGAAAATTCAGAAAAAAAAAATCACGGCAAACTTAAAAGTTTTGTAAAGTGGTTTGAATAAGATTTGTTGAGTAGTTTTTTAGATAAAGGAGATTTTCGATAAAATGCTTTTTGAGAATTTCGTATCTTTAAAAACAAAAACAGTGGACATTCATCGCCTATACGGGACCCTTTCATGTGGGTGGACTGACAAGCAATTAGCCGTTTTTATTCAATGTATACCTATTTATTGTAATTATGAGTACAAATAAACCTAAGGCTAATACCTAATTGTTCTAAAATCTATACAGGTTTTAATTAGTCCAGTAAATGATTAATATATACTTATTATCTGTACCCGGCAGTCCTGCCTTTAAAAAATAAAAATCTGGAACCCGATTGCAGCACCGGTTTCGTTTTCATCCCTGCTCCGTGCTGTTTACGGGGTGAGAAGTGACACACACAATTATTGACTGCCGAGAGTAGAAAATTATTAAACTACTAATATCGTTGTTAAAAATAGGGGTTGGTGGTAGAAAGGTGAAAATTTTAGGGTAGTAGGTATTTATTTTTTATTACCGAATCATAAAAAAAATTGTCAAAAAGATAAAAAATTATATTTCGGGGTTGGTCACCCTTATCATTTTGAGGTAGAGAAAATAGATGTTGGCCGATTCTCAGACTCACCTGATATGTACACATAATTTCATACAAATCGGTTCAGCCGTTTCGGAGGAGTTTGATAACTAACATCGCGACATGAGAATTTTATATATTGAATGTCATTTTAGGTGTGTGTTGCAACACGCACTTGACCGATTTTATAATATTATATTTTTAACAAAATCAAATTCACATGGAAAATTGCAGGTTATATAATTAACTTGATATTAGTGACTTTAATAATTTTATTTATAGTAAGGGCTAATGCAAGTAAATATCTTTTGAAAGTAAAATATCCTAATTATTTTACATTCTCCACACGCATTTAAGGGTCGCAGTCAGTCGATAATCTGTATGACATTTCGTTCTAAGAACGTCTGCAGGTCAAATAAGGGCATATAACTTATTGGTTCCAATGGAAAAAAATAGCTCAACTCTCCCTCCAAAGCAATTACAGTTTAATTGAGAGATTTATTCGTTGTGTATTATTGCAGGATTATTTATGACGTAAAAATAAATAGCAGAAAATTAGACGCTTATTATTTTAATAAAACATTTTTGTATGCATATTGCATAAGGCTCACTTACATGACGTAAATGCATTATGGAAATGTCTCTTACCTTCATAATTAAAAAAAAGAGAATTCTTGTTTATTATTATAGACTTTATTATGTAATTTATAAATATTTTTTTTATTTTATTGCATGAGTTCAGCAGACAGGCAGCCTCACTTGATGGAAAGCGGTTATCATCGGCTATGGACATTTGCAACACCAAAGGTGCTACAAATGCGCTGCTGTTCTCTTAAGGGAGACGAACCTGGTCACTAATGTCAGAATACAACTCAAAGTTGTTATGGCGGCATACTCTAGACCAGGCGTGGTAGTCATCCAGTCAGTGAAACACCCTATCCCCTGGCTGTCGGTTGTTTTGTCACCTCTTAGGACAGGCCGCCCGGCCGCAGGGAATTGTATTCTTTCTCCGTTCCTGCACGGATAAAAATAAATAATAAACTTAAAAAGAAAAACGATTGTATACTGTAATAAACTAAGTTATAATATAGGTTATTTAACAAATGTTTTATTATTATTTTAATTATCAACAATCTCCAATTCTTATTGTAAAAAGAGGTTCTTAATGAAAGTCCATAAAATAGAACTAAAAAAAAAATTGCATATCTAGACATAGACATGTAAAACATGTCAATTTCTTTACGTAATTATAGGATGGTGCTTGGGTGTAAATAGTTGCTTAATATGGAGGGTTGTTAAAGTCAGACTGTAGAGTAGACTATGGGAATTCTTGCTTTTGGCAATAAATATCAAAACTATTAAATTAATTGTAAAACTTATAGTTTTCGTAATGCAACTACGTTTTAAAGGTTTTAAAACATAGTTGTAATTTATTTGACTTATATTATTACGACGTTTCGGCCACTTTTCAGTGGCCGTGGTCACGGAAGACACAGATGTCAAGTGTCAGTGAGTATTGTTAAAGTTTTATTTAGCCTACCGCCAACTTGTTCGTTTTAATTAATTAGTTTTAAATTTTTTAAAGAGAATCGTTTCATACCTACAATGATGCGTGAGGCTATTGAAATAAAAAGAAACACCCAAATTTCAGTAGAGAAGATGGTTGGCAAGTACCATGTGTTTGGGATCCGATCATCAAAACTTCAAGACCCAAACCCTGCAAAAACCAACTTGACAGACGTTTACTTTTATTTTTCCTTTCACCCATTTTAATAGTAAATAAAATTATTAGAGCTAGGCATGTTTGCTAAAGAGTTTCTTGCGCCGCTTCTTCTCTTCAAGCCACAAAATATTGCGAAGCGGTGGTAACTTAGATTAGGCTCCAATAGAGTAAATAATACCCATAAACAAAATTAAAACTAAATAATTAAAATGAATAAGTTGGCGGTAGGTTAAATAAAACTTTAACAATACATTGACACTTGACACCTTCGATCAATAATAGTGCCTTGACACCTTTGTCTTCCCGATCACTGAAAAGTAGCCGAAACGTCGGAATAATAAAAACAAAATAAATTACCGCGCTTAAAACGGTTAAAACGTAGTTTTATTATGTATACAAGTCGCGAAAACTTAAAAAAATATACAGTTTTCTGTTATAAAATGTATTTGTTTATTAAACATGTTGGACTTGGTAATACTAGTTTTATTATTTGTGAAAAGAAACTGAGAACTCGTAGTAGTAGTTCATACAACGTCGTTGGCATGAATATCAGACGGCGGGTTGGTGTGAGGCAACCCCACTCGTTTTACGTGATTGAATGAGAAATTGTTTAAAAGAACATATTTTCAAACGGTAATTTTGAGTGGAATAAACTCTTTAATTATCTCAATTCTAGGCAGCCATTTTTTTATTAATCTCGTTTATAAAACTTTTAGTCTGATGTTATTTTTGACGAAGTATTGCACATTACTCTAGTTATTTGTATAGACAACTGTTGATTTGACAAATATAAGATTAAAATAAGAGATTATTGGAGAAGATTATATAAATGGAATATTCAGCGTTTATGTCTGTATGGCCGTTGGTGTATTAGATGGAAAGTAGTAAACTTTATTAAAATTCAACATAGAGGTAACTTTTATGCCGAGATGAGGTGTAGGCTGTTTTTAAGGAGATAATTCGAAATGCTTTCCGTAGTTTACACCAGTAAAATCTATACGAACGAAGTTGTCGGGACAACTATAGATAACATGTAATAATAGGTCCTTAACTTGCAAGCCATACATCTAAAATTGTGAATGAGGTTTAAATATTTGCAAATTGAGTTTCTGGTACAATGAAAATTATTTTTAATATTTTTAGAATTGTTTCCATCTGGAGCAAAACTGTAGATGAAGGCGAAGAAGCGGTTTAAATTGACGTTGAGGGAAATCGCCGTTTGTGTGGGGGGTGTTAGCGGGTAGTACTTGTGTTTAATTAAAAATAATGTCCGAGGCAGTGTTTCCTCGACAATAACCGAGCCGGGACGAGATAGCTTGTTATATAAATTTCTGCAGACTCCTGGGGGACGCGCCGGGAGAATAAGGCGAGGAAGCAGCGTAGTGTGAGTATATTATACCCATTTTCTGGGTCGTCCTTCCTACAAATACGTTTTATGCGGAAGCCAGTCAGACTTCAACCGCTCTATGTAAAGTATGCCGTAAAACAATACATCTACGGTTGAATTTCGAAGGTCTGCCACAGCGTCCCGGTAAAAGGTACTTATTTGATTAGGGTGTCAGGCGTATCACCGCGAGAGTGTGAGCGTCGAGCCCCGAGGTTTCGGATGAAATTTGCGTATTTCGATTTTTTGCTTATACCGCTCCCTCTACACAAATTGACGCGAAATTGTTTACAGTATTTGATAGAACGTTATTTTTTATCATCGTAATATTGTGGTTAAGATTATTGTGCTAAGAAAAGCGGCACAATATTTCGTGAAACCGTATTAGAATTCATATGAGCCCCTCGAAAGCCCCTTCATCTCTTTCATAGGAGACGACCTCTATAAATCATCGGGAAAGACGTTAATATCTGGACTGAGTACAAAAAGTACGGAGAGTGGTTGCTGTAGTGTCGAAAAGTGTATTTTTGACAAGGGAAGCATACATGTTTATAATAATACACTGCCACTACTTACACTAGTGCTGTACCTATTATCATCATTTAATACTGTCACTGTTTTGTACAACAAAGGTTTTTTTATTGCAAAGCCAGCAAACAAGTAGATGGCCCAGCCCACGGAAAGTGGTTACCGTCGTGTATAGACGTTTTCAAAAGCAGGGACACATTCAACGCGATGCCAACTTTTAGAATGGGATAGAGGGGATGAAATATAGGATTGGAAAAGGGCGGTGGGATAGGGAAGACAGGATAACGGTAGGAGAAAATGTGTCAACGGAACAACGTTTTTCTAGTGAAACTTCTTTAAAATCGTTGTGATTTAAAACTCGATGAAACGAAAAAACAACAATAAACAGATATAAATAAACGCATAAATCTATAGGAATAAACCTGCGAGAGAATGAGATACGTGTTTCGCATTGTGCAGCGCAGATTAGAGAGTCAATAAGAATGATTAAACATAGGCCCAATTTGGACCGAAATAAAACTGATAATAATATTTTTTATAGTAAAACAGTACAAAATTGAAAATTATACTTAAGAAGTTAGTTTGAATTAATTGACATGTTGATGGATGTAGACTTAAGGAATTATATTTACATTAATAAAAGTTAGAGAAGAATTATCTGTGAGTATATTCTCTGAAGTTTTACTTCTACTGCGTGTGAACTGCACACAAATACAATTTTTTTGTTGACATTTGTTGTTATATTTAGTGTATAATGTTTATTTTATAATTGTTAGAATTTTTAATTCGTTTATTCTGTAACTATTGTGACTGTAATATATATAAGTTTGTTATTTATTTTCATTGTAAAAATATAATTATTATTTATGTATCATATAAAAATAATGATTGACATTAATAAATGTTTATACGATTTTATTTTCTTTCACAGCCTTACTCACACACTGTTACTGATCGGACTTGAATATAAGATATCTTTTTTCCGAAAAATACGATAGTTTAAGTGGCATACGGAACCGATCGAATTCGCGTGGAAAGTTTTATTAGAATATTAGATAAATGCTGTTTTCGACAATAATTAAAACATATCTTCATCTCAAATTTTTTTGCGGATACAGATATGATATCTGAGCTGCATGGAAAACCTAGTATGTGATTAAAGTTGTCTTCTTAGTAGTCAAGTTGTACTGTGATTTTTTTTATTGTGAAGCTGGTAAACTGGCAGACAGCCTACATACAGGAAAGTAGTTATAGTTGCCTATAGCCGTTTGCAACACCAGATGCGAAGCCAACGTGCTGCCAGCTTTTAAGAAGGGATAGAGGGGATGGGATAAAGAGATGAGTTGAAGCGATGATGAAAAGGCAAGTGGGCTATCGGAAATCTATCCCTAATTGCTGCTGTTGTCGGAGTATGAGCTGAAACGTACTTTTTTTTTTATTGCATGAGTTCAGCAGATAGGCAGACGGCCCACCTGATGGAACATTTGTAATACTAAAGGTGCTTCCATTGCGCTGCCACTCTGTAAGGGGATACTGAATCCTGACCACTAATGCCGGAACACAACTCAAGGTTGTTATGGCGGCATACTCTAAACTAGTGGTAGCCACCCAGGCGCGTAAATATATGAATATATAAATACCCTACTACCACGCCAATTACATAGTAAGTCTATTCAAACATTGTCATATTCAGAAGTTGGTACGTTGACTGGACATTTTACGTTTCCGACATATCGATATGACAGAAACGCAAAAAAAGGAATGTCGGCAAATGAACGATCGATCGATCTCCGTTAACGTGCCTCTGGATTTTCCATTGGGAAATGAATTAGCTGAGAGCTGAAGCGGCGAATTTACATTTTTATTGACAAGCAATCTATTTTCCAAAGCAGATGGCGATTGAAGTGAGAAATCTTTTGTGTAAAGAGAAATATGAAAGCGTATTTACGTTCACTTAAGGGTTATTGTAGCCTTAACAACGAAAGAAGTTTACTTAGTTGCTAACCATAGTTTTAAGTATTGAAATAAACTTTTTATTGTTTTGTTTGTCTATAGAGTTTTTGAGTGATTTTGAAGAATATAGCTTTTTTTATAAAACTATTTATAATATATTTTTTTTAAATGGATGACCTATTTTTTATGAAATTTTATATAAGTTACTAAACTTTTTTAATCGTGAAAATTAATCACATATATTTAAATTGATCGTATAAAAAAATATAAGAATGTGCATAAAGCCATAGAATAATATATTGTGCAGTAAAAACATCAAAACGAAACCGCACCGTGAAAATAATGTAAACAAATATCACCACCACAGATACTATACTGCGTAGGCTCATCTACAAATTGAGCCGAAAACGCGTAGTAATTATTTAAACCGTCATATAAATTACTGCTCAAACTTTTCACGCCGAGAGTGGCGTCTGTGTGTGTGTGAAACGGCCGTAAACACGGGTTAAGCTGCGTAAGTATGCGTGGGTATCTCACCGCCGACTGAAAATGGTTCCATCATTTCATTCCTCCATCCTTTTTCAGCATTGTATAACTTTTATACCAAATAAAGTATATGGGAAATACAGATAAAACTGTTTTGTGTAATAGGTGAACTATGTAATTTACATCCTATCTTATACATCAAATTTTAGTCAACTACCTAATAATATTAATTATGTCTTAAACACACCACTTTTAGCGTTATTCTTTTATTATCGCTGTTATAAGGAAAGGAAGCGGTTACAAATTCGCTTTACTCGAAACATCTAGCAGAGATTTGTCTGTTCATTTTGTTATTATTATAAGAAAACATTTATTGCAAATCGTGCAAATAATTTGTATGCAATCTAAAATGATTATTTATAGTCATAAGTTTCACTAACAAGGGACAGTATATATGTGTATACAATATACTGTCCCTTGTTATATATATGTACATACATACGTATTATATACCTACTACACTGCAAGGGGTCTACATAGCATGGGGTATACCGAGACTACCCGACTACGAACTGAAAAGTGCTCGCATGCGAGTTTATTGCCATTGTTCTGAGTCATACTCTGTAATATTACACAGCAACCAAACCAATGAAAGGAAGTAAGTAATATGCGGTATCTCTGGATTTTTTAGGTATACTACACCAGAGTAAGTATCAGCTTGAAACATATTTAGCTTTGTTCCCTTCACTACGGTTAATCTGTCCCGTTTCCTCCCGTGTCAAGTGCAGATAGACTTTTTGGGTCGGGCGAAGGGGTGCGAGAGGCGGCCATGGAGCGAGGCGGCGGGGTGGCCCACCGCCCTTCCTGATGATGAAATATTGTACACGTGGTCTGATTTTGAATGACAACGTTTCGTCGGCCGCGCGGGAGCACCCACTCTCGAGGACGTTTTATAGCGAATTGAGGATTTGCTCTTTGTAACAATCATATTATATTCTCACCGATCACCTGACTTGTAAAGAAGATTTTTGCATAAAAGTTAATTTTAAAATTTAAAAGCATTTTATACAAAATGTAGGAAGTTTAACAGAAGTTTCAACAACCGTTCAAGAACAACTAAACAGGCGTTTACTTTACTTTACTTTAATAGTATGCACCTTGTGGTCGGCCAACGTTTAATGTTAGTTTGTTTAGCATTGAAGAAGATATCAATGCTTATAAATATGTAAAATGCTAATTTTCCCCTCGGTTACGCTGCGGATTAAACCTCAGGAAGTAGCTCTATTTTACTTACATAAAAAATCAATTAGGTATTTTATATACATAAAGTTTCAGTGTTAATTATTTAACTCATAGTGAAAACCGCTTAAAAATCTGTTACATGGTTTAGGAGGAGTTCGCTGATATACGGACAGTTGTGGAAAGGGACTATCTTTTATACTTTGTAAATATGTGCGACTTAACTGATCGTGTCACAAAAAAAATACCTAGACTTGCCATAAATGTTGTAAAAAAGATTTTTTTCTATTTCAAATAACATTTATAAGTTTTACAGTGTCTTAGTTTAATACATAAATATAAAACAATTTAAAATATAAAAAGCTTATTCGAAGTGGTCTCCATTGGCTGCAATACAGTCCTTTAAACGTTGAGGCCAGTTATCAATAGAAGCACGCACTTTTTCCATGGGAGAATTCTTCACTGCCAATCGTATGGATTGTTTTAGGGACTCCAAATTATCATGGCGTTTAGAGCAAGCCGTACTCTCTAAAAGTGACCATAAATCATAATCCAGCGGATTAAGATCGGGACTAGACGACGGCCAGTCTTCAGCTCTGATGAAGTCCGAAACGTTCGTTTCCAACCAAGACTGCGTGGACCGAGCTTTATGACCCGGCGCCGAGTCTTGCTGGAAAGACCATTCTTGGTTATTGAACATGGTGTTGTCAAGGGGCTTAACTACCTTCTCAAGAATGGTATCTTGATACACTTGTGCCGATGTTTTGATACCTTTTTCATAAAAATATGGCTCAGTCACTCGTTCATAGCTAACATCCCACCAAACTATCACTGAAGACGGATAATGCCCACGTTGCACTCTGTCGACTTAGAGCTTTGAGCATAAATACGGTATTTTTTTTTGTTAAAATGTTGCTGAATTGTAAAAATTTTTTCATCCGTAAACAAAATTTTTCTGTGACCTCCCTTTGTGTACCGCTTCAGTAGTTGTTTCAATTTTACCACCCTATTCTTTTTTAAATTATGAGTTAAGATATGACCAGTGTGTCTTTTATAGGCTGGAAGTCCTAAGTCATCTTTTAAAATACGCGACATGGTTCTATATTCTATCTATCGGTGATATCTTCATCTCCCGAGATAAAATCTTTTTCTTTCGGACTTTCGAATTCTTTCCCTTACTGCTTTGACCACTTTTTCGTACGAACACTACGTGGACGGCCAGATCTTTTTCTGTCACTAACAGAGGAGGTCTCATTGTACCTATACTAATAGGTAAAATGCTATTAAGTCCGGTACACAAATATTTGACTAATACCAAGCATAGGGAGAGTTTTAAAAATTGCGTTTGGCCCCATACCTACTTTATGTAATGCAATCACAGCCATTCGGTTCTCTTTATCGCCCCACTCCATTTTAATATCGCAAAATGTTGTACAATGTATTGGCGCCAAAATGAGAAAACACAATGAACAATCATATAAAAATGACAGATTCCAAATTCAAATGTAATATTTGGTTTCTTTTTAATTGTAAAAGTATTTATGGCCAGACTAAGTATTAAATCGTCCAATTGCGTATCAATAGTAAGGGTTACCCTAGTGGCGACGAATGTAACTTGCCGAAGGAATGTTTATTGCATATAATATGTATGTAAGAAGGAATGCAGTAAATGAAGTGAATGCTCTGTGACTAGAGTCACCAGCATCCTATCCAAGTAACTTGGGTTGGGAAAGCTCGCAAAGAAAATTTATCAATTAGGCTAATTTCTGTTGTGTATTTGGTTATAATTAACACGTAAAGAAATTTCCACACGGAGCATATACTAAAGTAGGAAAGCCAATAATTCGCCTTATGTAGTATCCGTTCTCCTGTAAATGGTAGTCGCAAACCTAGCAGTGAAACATTTATAGGATGGTATTATGTATGTATACATATGTATTATACAGATGTTGATCTTAAAAATAACATTGTTTTTATTGTATGAATGTAGAAGCATGAACGAGCAGGCCGAAGGTAGTCAATTCTGACTCTAGTGTGGCTCTGTGGCTGAAATTGAAGGTAAAGAGGACAAGGATAGGGACCTGAACGGTCAGGCGGTCTATGCCCTTGGCCGGCTTGTTTATTAATTCGTGCCCGATGCCTATCCGCTTCCCGCCCAGCGACCTCCCACCCTAACCCTAATGGGCGGGAAACAACACAGCTTTTAAATTTCACCCTATTTAATCAAGTGTTTTTTGGTTTATGACTTGTGAAAATTAGTTTTATTGTTTACTAGGCTTTTTTTTAGCGTGCGAATGTTGGGCCACAAAAGACATACACTAAGAAGGTCTTCACAGAAATAAGTACAGATAAGAAGAAGACTAAAGTGGTATGGACATGAAATGTGGAGAGATCAGTCACGTGACAAAAATAATATTTAACTGAAAGATTGACGGGTACAAATCTAAAGGTAGAAAAAAGAGATGGGTGGATTGCGTGAAGGATGACATAATGATTTGTGGTGTGACAAAGAACGTATGTCAGAATAGCGGATTATGGAAGTAGAAGACATATTGTGCCCACCCTAAATAATTGGGAGAAGGTGAAAGAAAAGACAGACACTGTATAGCTTTATTTATGTGAATTTCTTTTATTGAACAAAAGAATCCTGCAGTCGAGTGAGTCGAGTATAATGCACCGGTCAACCGAGGATCAGTGTGGGGCTACCGTTAGGGGTTGGATGACCTATGTGCAGCAGTGGATTGTAATTGGCTGATAACGATTCCATTGGAAAACTTGTTATTTGTTTTTCTGAAAAATTAAGTTAAAGAGTATTTTTGTACACTATGACAATGGTAGAATGTATATATGTATAGTCTTTGACATGGTCGTATCATTTCTGTACTACATTTTGGCAAAATAAAGATTATGAATATAAAAAAATAAAAATACTGACTGAGTTTCATAAAAATAGGATCTCGTAGATAAAACTAATAAACAACCAAATAAATCAAGATTAGTTTTCAAAGGTAATATTTTTAAGGTCTTATGGCCAAGTCAGGAAGACAGAGAAAATCAGCATTTCATTTTCATAAATCTAGCATTAGCTCAATTGAGTGTTTTAGATATACCCAAATGTCAATTGTTAACAAACTTGAGATTTTTGAAACAAGCAAGAGTGCTTAAAAGCTATCGATATTCTACAGTAATTATTTATTTATAGTTATGAAACCATGACCGCCAAAAATGTTACTGTTTAAAAACTATTTTTAATAATGTCCGCATTAATAAAAATTACGATGTTTTCATTTCTTTGTATTGCATCATAGATCGTCCAAACCACAGGAACACTTTAATCTCCTCAGAGTGTATCATCTGAGAAAGCCTTACTATTTATTCCCACTTCTTATTTTCACCTTGCGAGCTGTAAATAAATTGTTCTGTTTAATAAAACTAGACCTTCTGCACGACAATTTTAGGTTCATATTTACTTAATCTAGTGATTTGTCTTAAGACTAGTCGAGGAACTGATCGAGTGATTAATTCGCCCCTTACCTCGAGAGGAGATTTATTGGTTCCGCCGTACGCAAAACTGCGGGTAGGTAAAAAAATCTCTATCGAAAATTGAATAGAAAAGCCATTTCGGAAGCCGCGAACGAATTCTGTTGATACGGCTACCATTCGGATTCACGGCTATCTTCATTTTACTTACGTTGGTGAAGGTAAAATGCTTGAATTATATGAAACCTTTGCAGGAAATGAAACGAAAAATGTATTATAAAAATAATAATTTACTTTAAAATTGACACCAAAACAATTGACATTACAATCAAGACAGTTGTAGCGCCCTTGCTCAATTTGCGTTAGTGTAACCGCCCGTGCACACTTGACGGGTATCGGGCCCGATAAAAAATCGGTGTCTTTAGTGGCAGAAGATTTTATATGGAACTGTTCACATTTACCCGACACCATTTTTTGTCGGCACCGTCAAGAAATGTTGGGTGTTTTCCAGCCCTTGACGTCAGTAAAAAAATCGTGTCGGGTATCGCTCATTTATGAGTAAGGATGAAGCTGTTCACAGTTGTCGGATGTCGGGCCCAGTAAAACTCTTCCCGCTCCCTTTTCCACCCGTCGCTACCTGCTCTCTTCCGCAGATCGCGCACATACATATCGCGGATCCAGCTGCGATCGGGTTCCACAACCGACATGACGTATGAATAGAGGCGCCGACACCCGATTAAAATACGGCGCCCGACACTCGCCAAGTGGGAACAAGCCGTTAGGAACTGTGACATTATCCACATTAGTGTATATATGTATATGAGTTATCTGTCAAAGATTAATGTCATTAACAATGTCGCATATCAAATAATGCATTAAATTCTTGGCTATATTTGCTTGGCACAGTCACTAACACCAACATTATCCCAGGCTTAGCAGCGGCATAAGTGTAACATAGTTATTTTACAACTAAAAACAAAAGCAAAAATTAACATGTATCAAAATCAAATAATTTTTATTTTATTTATGTAAATTAGGCTGTACCTGCGCTATTCATAGATGTATGTTTTCCTCCATTCATATTCAATTTATAGTTTTTTTATTCTCAAGCAGTTTTTATTTTTTCTAAACTATTAGTCGATTTTTATCAGAATAATAATTTATAATTTAATATTTTTTTTCATTAATGTAATATTACAGTCTGTATTGTAAATGCCCTACAGATGGCCTTTTGCCTCCCAAGTCACGTTGAAAGGACTGTTTACTTCCATCACGTTTCTCCAAAGAGGACTAGTGGGTTTTGCACATCAGAAATCTCTACAAGTATTCTCACGATATTCTTGACCGTCAGCATACGGTAATAATTTTTTTTTATTGAAGGAGTTCAGCAGACAGGCAGACGGCCCACTTCATGGAAAGCGGTTACCATTGGCTATGGACATTTGCTACACCAAATGTGCTACAAATGCGATGCTGCTCTCTTACGGAAGACTGGAACCTGGTCATTAATGCCGGAACACAACACAGGGTTGTTATGGCGGCATACTCTAGACCAGGGGTGGTCGCCATCCAGTCGGGAAAATACCCCACCACCTGGCTGTGGGTTGTTTTGTCGCCTCTTACTACAAGCCACCCGGCCGCAGGAAATTGTATTCTTTCTCCGTTCCTGCACGGATGAATTATAACAATAAGTAGATTGGATCCCCTGTATCCAATTCCTCCTGTCTAGATCCCTCTACCCCATTCCTTCTGTTGGACCTCCGATCCCACCTCTTCTATTCCATCGCCGTTATCCCATCCCTGCTATTTCAACCCTCATATCCTATCCAAAACGCTGGCACTCTACAAGTGACTGTAACCACTTCACATGAAACGGGCTGTCAGCCTTTTTGCCAACTTCACAGTCGAAAAAAGTAATATGAAGTGAAACAATATTGATTTTGTTTTAAGACTACGTCTACACTATACCTTTCTTCCTAAATTCCCACAAATCTGAAAAAGGTATTAAGCAAAAAAATCTGCGACATTAGCTCGATATATACTTTTATGACGTTACTAATAGCCGTTATCAATAACAAAGAGCCAAGCAATGTTTCAGGAAGTGGTCGAGGTTGATTATCGGAGAAAAAACGAGAGGTTCGGATCTTGAAGCCGCCATCCCGTAATATGTTTGGGGGAACCCCACACCAGGAGGGGGTTTTATTTTCGATCCTTGGTTCAACCTCCCGCGTGGACATACGTGCCGTAGCTTAGGTGCGCCAGGGTTCGGGCATAGATCAATTGGATAAGTTGGAAGAGAAAGGCCAAATATTTTAGATATATAGATAACGTTACACTGCACTTTTAATAACTATGTGTAAATACACTATGTTAATACTTAGAAGGCTTTATTTGTTGGAATGTGAAATTTGCCCACATAGTTTTAATGTTTTTGGTTATGTATTTTTTTCTAAATTCCACGATTGACGAATTCATTGACATACTTTAAAAATATGAAAATATAAATAACATTAAAATCAACTTTAAATCGGTTACTTGTTGTTAATTCACATACAAATAGTAAAAAACATAAATAATATTTCTGGCTATTTCTCTGTAAGTGCATTGTAAATTCTTTTGAAAAATAAATGTTTTAAATCATTGTTTTTTTATTTTTATTTTTTATTGCACAAATTCAGCAGACAGGCAGACGGCCCACTTGATAGAAAGTCGTTACCATCGCCTATGGACATTTGCAACACCAAAGGAGCTACAAGTGCGCTGCTGCTCTCTTAAGGGAGACTGGAACCTCGCCACTAATGCCGAAACACAGATCAAAGTTGTTATGGCGGCATACTCTAGATCATTGTAAAGGCCAAAGCCTTAAAATAAATATATAATAATATCAAATTAGTTATCATTGACAGTGACATTTGCGTATATTTCCCGCGTTTCTGATTTTCCCCACGTTGAATATTCTCGTCCGCTCTCTGCTCCCGCAAGTTTCCCCATTTTTCGCATACCAATATAATTAATATTTAATATATAAAGTGGCCTATGTTCTGTATTACCAACACCTAAAACACAGTGTGTAATAAGTGTCACATCAAGAAAGAAGCCAGACGACGGGCCGGCCCAAAGAAGACTGCAGACGGGTATTGGGTATTGAAAGGATACTTCTGACTCAATACATCGGTGACTAAACTTACAAAGCTAACTACAAATACACATTATCGTTAGGAATTTCAACGTAAGCAATATTTCTTAAGGCAAACACGTAGTAGCTCAATAATTTATAAAATACTTAACAATTAATATTAGAAAATATTTAGTATAAAGTCATAAATAACTTCGAACGAGGCAATAAAATCTAAAGTAATTTCGTGAAACTTAGATTTACATTTTAGTTAACTAATAGGTTTATTTAAAAGTCAAAATCGATAAAGGTTAAATGACTGGATCGTGAAACTGTGGATGAATGCTTTCCGTATGTGTAGTCATTGTCTGCTTTTTTAAGGCCATACGATGAATTTATTAAAATTTAATCGTTTATATGATATGAGATGATACAGTAATTAAAAAATTGTTAGTGGCGAGTTATACATTCTCTAGTCTAGGTCGACATCTTTTACGTCGGTCCGCGACTGTATTTGCAGAATCATAATCTGAATCAGATGTTTTATTAGATATGTTAGTAACTAAACAGTAGTCAAAATGTTTCTTAAAGTTTTATGTGACGTTTACACTTAAAATATTTATAAAAATGGTTCTACAAATATGACAATTTTAACGCCGTTTAACTTCATTGCGTTACATTGCGTGTCTGAAATGGACGGAATGATCGGTTGAGTTTTGGATTCAAAATAGAGATGATGCTATTTGTACTTCAATGAAAATTAACGAAACTCTCATTGGCACAATAAGCCAGATGTTGTGGATTCAAGTTAATAATTTGTAGTGATTTGGCAGTGTAGATGTTTTGATCACAATAGCAATATATGATATTGTACATAGATATCATAATGAAATTAGGAATTGTAACCGCTTCTGTAAGATTTCTTTTATTCTTAAAAAAAATTAGTGTATTAAGTAAAAGCGTATAGTTAAAACACAATGGGCTGGATATGGAATGGCCAAAGATATTTATGAAGTAAATCTGTAAAACAATAAAGAGCATCAACCAAAGTCTCAACGAGGTAACCAAACCATCTACCTTAATGTTGCAGATGTCCATTGGTGACGGTAGCCACTAATCAGGAGGTCCGTCTGCCTGTTTGGCTACAAGCAATTGTAAGAATCTAGCAATTTTTGTATCTTTTGAACTTTAGTTTCTTAATTTTTTACTGGTCCATACAATAAATCAAAGAAATGGTCTTCAACTGTCATGCAGCACTGAAATTGACCTCCATTTTAAACATAATTTTATAACGCGAGAGTTTACGGAATTTGACGGTAAACGAAAGTAGAGCAACTCCATTTTACGCATTGTTAATTCTATTTTTAACTTTTTTATTCTTATAATTGGCGTTAGACGTTAACACAAGTGTGAACATTATCGCAACAGCTGAAATAAAAGTAGTATCCTGTACTATATTTAGTATATAATATTATATATTTATCCTATCCTATACTAAATATAGTATATTTTATGATAGGATAGGAAGCTAATTTATAGCTTAATTTGTATTTCACCAATACCATTGGCTTTGAATGTAATCGATGTTCAATGTTTATCAATATTGTTAACAAATACATAATCCCTCGTTTCTATTATGCTCACTTAGAAGATAGCAAGCAGAAAAGTTGCGAGGTAACTGGCAGCATGAGTATACAATGTTCAACATATTTGGTAATGCAGCCAACCTTCGAGGCATGCTTCCATCTGGCAGTGATTTTTTACATAGTTTATACTAGCTATTATCCACGATTTCGTCCGCGTGGGATTTAATTTAATTTGCGTTTCGGTGCGACCACGGTAGCGGCGTGCACGTGGGCCTTTCAATTTTTTTCTAAATTAAAAGTAGCCTAAGTTACTCCTTATAATATTAGCTATCTGCCTGTGACATCCCAGTATAAATCGGTCTAGCCGTTACAGAGATTAGCCGGAACAAACAGACAGGTAGACAAATTTTTAATAAATTGATGTTTTAATATTAGTTCCGTATATACTTTTGTATACATTTAGTAAAAAGCTGTTATTTTGACATTACAAACAGACACTTCCATTTTATTTATTTGTATGCATAGATCAATTTATTTAGAACTTAGTTTATTTTTAAAAGTTAATTCCATTTTTTTAAAGTCAATATTATTCTTTTACTTTTGTTATAAATTAAATGATAAACTTCCAATAACTGTAATAACTTATCATCAACACGTTTACATACTCGGGTTAGCCAATTGTCTCGCCACTGTCCCGTTTCCTGCTCTGAAAGTGGGTTAAAAATGTTTTACCTATTTTAAAGAATTAATTATTTTCGATAAATCATACGACTAATAAGGAATTCACATACGTGATCAACGCAATCAAAACACAACACATGGAGCGTCGACGTATACATTTTATTCTTTGACGGCTGCGAATGAGGAAGTAGGCATATCTCTTTGTTCCGGTGAGACTTGCAAAATGATGTTCATACAATGTTACTATTCTGCAATGTTCAATATCCATTTCCTGTTTGAGTTTAATGTGCGACGGTTTTAAGAAGTAATCCGGTGCAATATGTGAATTAATTTTATTAAAGACAGTTTTCCACATTATTTTAATTGAACTGTATCGGGTAAGAGATGGTATTATAAATATCGAATTAATCCCAGTCATACGAATGTTTTATTCTGAGTGGGAATTGATCTCACATACGCTAATAATGTTTATTGATTACCGTTATGTTTTCATCGCATTTGAATATATTTCGTTATCATGGATACGTAAAAATTTCGAGTAATTATGGAATATGAGTAAGTACCATCGTGGCAGCAACGCGGCACAAGCGGTAGGCAACATCAACGACGTTTATGGAACGAAAATTAAAAAACGAACGCACCACCTTCCCCGTTTGCCCGCTTCCGTTCTGGAAATTTCGACCTGTAAAGTGAACCTCGTGGTCGTTCGAAAACATTGGTCGACAACTACGAATTAAAAGCGATTATGGAAGCTGATGATACTCAATCTACGGCTGAATTAGCAGGCAGCAGCTTTCGACGTTAAAATCAAAACAATATTGGTCCATTTGCGTCCAATTGGCTAGGTAAAAAAGCTAAACAAATGGGTGCCCCACGAATTCAATGATTGTCAGTGCGAAGTACGCGTCAAGACGTGCCTTGCACTGCTCAACGGAGACACAAACGAAGGAATTTTCATTCGCATTGTTACCTGCGATGAAAAATGGATTCTGATTGACAGTCGCATGCGCTCAGCAACTTGGTTGGATCCTGGTTTAGCACCTAAACAAAGCCCTAAACGAATACTAACCCCTAGAAAAGTGTCACTGTTTGGTAGTCTAGCGCCGGTATGATTTATCACAGCTTCTTACCAAACGGGATGAGCATGACTGCAAATGTGTATTGTGAAGAACTGAACACAATTATGGAGAAGCTCGCACGTCTCCAACCAGATTTGGTCAATCGGTCGTCTCCGCTGCTCCGCACGTCAACGTGCGACCTCATACTGCACAGCAGACGGTATCGAAGTTACAAAAGCCGGGGTTGGAAGCTCTCCGTCATCCGCGGTACTCACCAGACCTTGCACCTACAGACTTCTACTTTTTCCAGAACTTAAGTAACTTCTTGGCGGGAAAAAAATTGAATACCCGAGAGGCAGTACAAAATGCGTTTGAAGAATTTGTGCCTCCCGTCCAGCTGATTTCTTCAAGGAGGCCATCAATAAGCTGCCACTGCATTGGCAAATATGCATCGATTGCACGAGTGCTTACTTTGATTAATAGAAATAAAATATATAGAAAAAAATTACATAAACTTACTTATAAAAAACGGCTATTTCATAGGTTTATACCTAATATTATTAAGAGGCAAGTACCTCAGTAGCTAAGCCTTAACTCTGATAAATATTCGAATTCTGGCAGACGATATATACTACTTCGCTGGTTTTCTGATTCAATGTGTATATTTTACAAGTACCACGAGCTGATGAAGAAGGAGATTGTAAGTAAATATCAATATTACAGATGTGTGACATCCGCAGTATATATATAACTGATGAAGGTAATATACGTCTATCGCCTGGTAATAGGGAGGTTACATGGCTACGTATCGCTTACATGATGATTAAACCTCTTAATACATGTAATAACAATTTATTTATAAAAAACTAGAATCCATTATTTTATATAGGTTTCCCTATATTTTGTCATCGTAACGACTACCTATTACACAAACAAATGAAATTGTGTGTTGTTCTAGTCTTTTCCAATACACGTGCATGCTGTTAAAAACCGTGACGGACTACGTAACAATAGCACCGAATGGCAACATATACAACCTTCAGTTAGCCCATGAACTATTGCATAATTAGTAATAGTTACACGCCTTTATTTACCAATAATATTTGTAAGTACTGAGGTAGTTTAGTAAATTGAAACATTAACTTGTACTTGTGGACATGAGTTTCCATAAAGAGCTCTTAAAACAACTTCTCAACTCTTCGAGTGTTCAAAGGCGTGGATAACAGACCCGTGTGGCAATTGAACGTAGCTAGCTTTCTGGAAGACAATAACCTAGGATCAGTATTTTACTTCAAATCTTTAGAGACTATGTATAGAATATGTATAAAATATTAATGCATTAGATTTCATTAATTACACATATTAAAGTGATAAATTCTTATGGGACGGTAAACCGCTTCGTTACGTAACGCGTTACGGCGCCAGTCTATATGGCTTCCCTTTCTCTCACGCATACGGCAGCGGTAGGCAGGCTCTTTTTTAATAAATAACCTTTCCTTACATTATTATATTAATGTACATAAAATTTAAGTAATAACCTAATTTTTTCTCAAGTTAAACAATTTCAATATTAAATAGTTCAACTTAGATTATCTGTCGGGTGTCCCGAGACACACGTTTTTTTATTACTTAGTTTATTTTACCCGTACTATGAAGCGATAGTAGACATAGGTTAATCTAGACATATATTTGGTACGAGGATACGGCGCTGCATACACTCCAGGAATGTCCTGCGTGGACGGAGCAGCGCCGAGACCTCGTCGCCTTTACCGGATTGGACCTCTCGCTCCCGGCCGTGGTTCGCACCATGGTCGGGAGCCGTACCGGATGGGACGCCGTCTGCTCCTTCTGCGAGTACGTCATGTTTGCGAAGGAGGAGGCGGAGCGGGAGCGTGAGCGTACGTCCTTGCTCCGCTCCCGCCAAAGGAGGACGCGCCGACGCCGGAGGTCGGAACTCGACCTTCGGCCACCGTAAGCGGGCGGCGCGGGTGGGGCCCCTTGGGGTATAGGGGTTCTCACTCACCCGCATATGCCGTCGAGATGAGAGCGCGAGTGTTCCGCGCGCGCTCATCTCTCTTCCCGTGGGGCGCGTTACAGACCGCCCCACGTAAGAATGAGACCAAGCAGTAGCCGGGGGATACGTCCCCTGGCATAGGAAGAGGCCCAGTGAGGGGGGCCCACGCCTGCCAGGGCACTGCGGAGTCGGGCAGCCCATTTCCCGTAGCCCTGGCATAAGGCGTAGGACGGAACACCCAGGGGTTTTAGTGGGTATCCCTAACTGGGGAGTGGCAATAGCGTGGCACCGGTTCTCTGACCGGGCACGCTAGTGCCACCCCCGATCTGGCGAATCCCACACACTCACACGGGTCGCGAGCATCCCCCCAGGCTTCTGTGCCTGTCGCGGCCTAGTCCTCAAATAGATTTCCCCTGGACAAAAAAAAAAAAAAGACATATATTTGGTGCGCGTCTGTCGCCTTGTATGCGGAATGTATTGGAATGTTACCTTCTCTGTATAAATATTAATTATTATTACGTATTTTATATGTATTAATAACAGACATACATATACAGGTGATTTTTTCAAGTGGGTCTCCATAACCAAATCTGAAATTATAACATAATTATTACGATACGATACATACGATTTTCATAAAAACTAACGTAACATCTCTAGATTTTAAAAAAATCTACTATCCTAGTCAGACATATAATCGGCTGACTTTGAAAAAAAAATAACACTGATATTCCCGCGAGTATCACTACTTAGGCACTCTTTTTGAGATACTGTTACAATTACCACGTAGATCATGTCTAGACGTCAAGATAAAGAATGTATAAAATCCTAGACATTATTGTATACACAATTGCTTATTGATCTAATTAACATTTGTAGGATTTTAAATAGCAAAGGGTTTCCATTGGATAACAATTTATAGACAAGATAAATCGCAGGCAGAAACTAGTTCAATAGAATATTGACGGTTTGGATAACTAGCTTAAACTATGAAAAAATATGATTTTGAAATATGACCCTAAATATGTGAAGGAGTAAGTCGTCGACTCAAAAAGGTCAAGTTAGGTCGGGTCACAATAAAATGTTAAATATAGGATCGCATGTCTAACGACAATGACGTCAAAATGCAAACAGCGCTTCCGCTACCGAAAGCTTGGCTGTTTTAAATTTACGAATCGTTGACACAATTTGTATGCGGAAGTTTAGTGATTTATAACGTTATAATTTTAGATAATAATTAAAAATAAAAATATATTATGGAGTACAGTTTTTCCGGTATTGTAAAGTCCGGGCGATTTTGGTGCGAACCTATTTTTTGAACTCTTGAATTTTTCTTAGTTACATTTTGTTAGCGGGCCCGGTAGACATTGTCATTTTCTGAAAAAATGAGAACCTAGAACCCGATTCCAGCGTCATCTACCGGCTCCAATTGTGAATCGAACCCATCCCGATATCAATACCAACATATACAAAAAAAAGATCATCAAAATCGGTCCAACCGTTTAGGAGGAGTTCAGTGACATAAACATGAACACATACATATAAATGATCACACCAAATGATAAAGCTTACTTATATACTAGGGCGTGAAAAAGAAGCAAATAAGAATAAAAAAACGACCACAGTATTAAACGTGATTTTTGAATTTGTCTACGTGATATTACAAAATAATGTAATCCATTGCCAGACAGTACGGTGGAAACTCTCTGCCAAACTCCCTTAAAGTTTATTAAGTAATAATTGTCCTTAAGTTATAGTGCAAAGTAAAAAAAAAAAATGTTACTTGGGGAACTATTTAAAGATGTTTCTAAAGTAATTAGACAGCTTCGCTGACTTGAGGCCTGATGCTGCTGTCCGATTATAGAGAGACTTCTCAATCTGTTTTCATTACCTCCACAAGCAATGAAACAAATAACAATCAGGCAAAGACCTGTTTAAACCTACATCGTCTTTGGGAATTCAGAATACTACTGCGTATATACAGGTCCGCAACATCCTCAGAATTTTGAGGGTGTATGGACTAAAACTGACAACAGTTTTTTTTTATTGATGAAGCACAGCAGACAGGCTGACGGCCCAACTGTGATTGAAAGTGGTTGCCTTCGCCTATGGACATTAGCAATACCAGAGATCTTGCCAATATGCTGCCAGCCTTGAAGGAGAAACTGGAAGCTAGCCACTGATGCCCGAACCAAACTCAAAGTTATTATGGCAGCATACTCTAGACCAGGTGTGGTAGCCACCCAGTTGACCAAATCCCCAGATTCGGATTCAGCGCATCGAAATACATAAGAGAATAGATGGGTCTGATCAAAAGTACAGACCATTTTGTGTAGGCCCGTGATTTTTTGGCCTGTTAGGCATACATACAATCTCGTCTCGCTGCAAGATCTTCCCTCTACAGTGGAGGAACATTCCAACTTCTTCACTGAGTTACTGGTTACCAGTACATAATCTATGGGTATATGAAATCTCTTACAGAACTGCTTCAGTTTAAATCAAGATACAAACACTAAAGCAAAATGGTACCATGTAATCTACAATCACTTCGCTTGCAACAACAGTGGGAATAAAATATTTACCGAGATCGATCACTGGCCCGCATGACGGCAAAATATGACATTGTTAGAATAGGCGTTGGTTTTCTCACGTATTCCAACCTTTCACTTAACTATTACCAAACGTCACGCTCACATTATCATTTGCTCTTACCGAGAATCGATCTTGCAATTCAAAACCTTAATACAATGAGTGAAGGGCCACTGATCATAAATGAGCAGCAAATTCTTTTGGTAAACCATTCGAATTATTGTTATTGTCCATGCGTGGAAGTCATTTGTATGTATGTAGATTAGAGGTCATCATACCGTTCTACTGAGAGTTCTTACATTACATTTGGCAGTCAGTTGACATATGAATATTCTTGCACTAGTTTCTAAAAACCAGCCGATGCTGCTCTCATAGAACCAGTTTCTTGATTTTAATGAAAAACATAAATAATGACAAACATACCCGTTTCTCACGTATTCAAATGTCAATTACGAATAATATTTATATACCTAGGTATATTAATTTAATTATTAATATTAATCAAATTATGAAGATGAATAAGATTCGGTTGGTTTGATTTAGTTGCGTGATGACAAAGATAATTAACTAGGCAAATATGTTCGCTTCCTAGGATTATATTAATTAAAATGTTAATATATTGCAATATTAAAAACGCGTTTAACTTAATTGCGTATATATTTATAATAATTCAGTTTAGATTGGTAAGATATAAATGTTTGTAACATGTTATAGAGTTGTCCATTTATGAATCAAACGGATCATAAAAATTTGGAATCATCTAGAATTCTACAGAGACTTTTTATATAAACTATAACCTCTGCATGGATAAAAACAGATAAAAAGATCAACAATGTCTTTAACGGTAAATTTTGTCATCAGTTAGTACTTAAATGGGGTTAAAGGAAATTTAAAGTATTTTACGATGAGTAAAAGGACTTGATTCATGTTCTCCCCAGCTACGCTGGTACATCCATTAGAACATTTCGGTGTACCACCTTTCTTCATTGGCCTAGGTCGCGGGAATAGGGATAGGAATGGAAAATTGGCGGGAGTTTATGAGAGCTATCGGAACTCTCGCTTACTGTGCGGAACATGATTGGTACAAGACTAATCATTTCACGCCAATATTCTGTAGGAGTGTAATATCACACCGTCGAACTAGGCTTAAGAACTGTAATCAAGATAATAATTCCAGCATGGCTCTACATACATTAATGTTGAACTAATGCCAAAAGTGTGATAAAGCTTAGATTTGTTGACTTTTTTTGGAAAATTTTGTCTGAATATTATAATTTTAACTTGTATACATATATTTGACGATCTAGATCTGAAAAATGAAACCACGGTGAGCAAGAAGTTAAATTATAACAACTGCATGCTCCAATTTCACGTAAAAGCAACGTTAGATATTTCGGAGATATAAAGTAAAATATACGAATCTATTAATCATATACATACATTTAATGACCACTGATTTACTGGAGCTCATCTATACTATTTGTCATAGTATTGTATAAAATTGAAACGCGATACAACTATGAGTATACTCGCCATTCGAGCGATACTTTTGTGTGCAAACGACATTGACGGATATATTCTTGCACAAAATCGCAGCCCAGTTACCTGGTGGGCCAATAGGCCGACATTAACAAATGATCGTTTTTATTCTGCGCCCGCGCACCGGATACGCAGCGGTTCCTGTGAGAATGTCGAACTCGATTTTTTTTGTCCACCAAAAAGCGGATGTCCTTCATACGACCGGTTTATGAAAGGTGTTGAACATATGTCTGCATTGTTTCTAAAGTGAATATTATTCTGATCGTTGGTATTATTTATAAAAAATAGATTATTAGAGCAATGTGTGATAAAAGGTTTAGCGGAGGCGTTTCAGTCATCGACATGCTAGTGTTAAATCCCGGTTGTGTTCAGAGCATCTGCCTCGAAGCCCGAGATCGGCTGTCCTACTTTTTCTTTTCCACCTCGCACGGTCTTCGGTATCCATCATTGCGAAACTATTGGTACGCATGTCATCCCTTATGGCGTCAAGCCAGCATCTCTGAAACCCCTTCAACCCCTTCAATAACGACATGACGGAGGTAGCATGGCTAAACATTTGTTTGTCACGTAAGCAGCCGGTTCCGTAAAACGTCGCCTTATCAACGTAGTGGAGGCCTTTCAATATCTGAGGTTAGGGCAGAACTTGGTGATTTATTTTCACATTTAGGTACCATTCAATATAATTTAACAGTCCTCGACAACTCGAGTCGTAATTACTCTAAAATTGTCACTTTAAAATTAAAACCCGTCTCTACGGAGAGTACTTTGCGGAGAATTTCCTACTTTTCTTTTCCTCCTCGCAAACTCTTCGTCATCCATCAGTGTGAGTCCAATCGCACACGTATTTATCCTTCAAATCGTCATGCCAGCATTTCTTGGGCGTATGCTATTTAACGAGACCTGGCGGAGGCAACTTAGCTAGACATTAGTTTCTCACATAACTTGTGACATTATTCTTTAGTTAACATACTGTAAATTACATACTAGCGAAACCCTTTGCACTACATTAATAAACTTGAAAATAAAAAGATAGTATTCAGAAATATGATCGAAACATATTATGTGCCGCATCTTGCTGTTTTTAAGGTTGTAATTTTGTTTAGGGCACCTGTCTCTCGCCATAATCACCTGCCGATGAAACGTTAAACTGAGGCGTGTTACTTCATACATGTTTCTTTGCATTGTTTGTAATGAAATTTCCAAATAAAACATTTTTTCAATTACTATTATTGTTTTTTTTTTTAATTCTTTAGTTAGAAAAGGCTTTGCCGCTTAGCAGCCACGTCGTCTCGTAAAGTACCTAAATCCTAAATAATATTTATCTCTTATTAATTTTGAATTTAATAAACAATCATTTGTAAAACAAAAAGTTTGCAAAATACCTTGGCACTTCTCGATAATGGATACCTATGCCAAGACGCTATGGTATTCTCCTAGATAAATCTGGGAATCAATGGTAGAAAAGAAGAATTCTCTTTACAGTTTATGATATTATTATAGTTCCCGACACGATTCTTGAGCGGTCACTTCCTACGAACAGTGAAATTTCGACCCTTTTTTGAAGTACGATGTCTTGTCTCTTTCGAATAAAGAGACATAAACATAACATTGTCGATATGTTGATAAATTTCATTACATTGGCTACGATCAATGCGTAAAGCGATCCTTACTATTCCGTCGGCATCTTAAGATTCATGACGGGAACTATAATTTCATTATTTTCTTATTAACAAAAACAAACCCGACCTAAAATAAAAATTAAAAAAATAAAAATTTTACCGACTTCTTTCTACAACATCTTGAAGTCGGTGCCAAGTAAAACAAAAAAGAGCAACAACAAACTCACAATATACCGATTTCAAGATGTTATAGAAAGAAGTCACAGGCCACCAGATGCCACAGATGGCCACCTAAAGCCCGAGATGGCCATCGAACGCCAACGAATGGCCAACTAAGCCGCGGAAGTAGCCAGCGGAAAGCCCGCGAAGGCCACCGAATGCCACAGATTGGCCAACGAGAGCTGCTGAGAAGCCATCGCCATGCGGAGAAGACTCCTGCAGCTCCAAACCCAATTACCGGTGGGTAGTTGCCCACTGAGTTGCAGCCGGGGTAAAGAGGTATACCTCGAGGCCCCAACCTCCTCATAACAAACCGAGGAAGAAGACCCTGGAATGAAAAGAAAGAAGTCGATTAAACATTTATTTTTTAAATTTAGTTTTAAGTCGGGTTTGTTTTTGTTAAAAAATATATTTTGTACTTTTTAGTTGCGGAAATACTTCAATAGCTTTAGAAATAATATATTAAGCATCTGTAGAAATTATACAACTGACACACGTATATAAAAGTTTGCCATCTCACTCTGCGGTGTATATGTTCTTCAGCAAGTGTTGCTCTCGATTTCCTTGCGATCCACTAAACAGATCCTGACTTGCTGACTATAGAACCATCTCTGGAGTATAATCTTCCGAACAAAAAAGAAACAATTTGAAAATCGGTCCACAATTGACGAAAAAATCATGTAAGATGCCTACAAAAAAATAAGCGCCTGTAGAAAGTGTATATAAGCTTTTGTTTAGAAAAATATGTACTCTCGCCGTTTTTTTATAAAGGTTATCTATTTCTCTAGGATCCACTCATCAGATCCTGACTTGGTGACCATGGTAACATCTCGGCAGTATGTTTTTTCGAGTAAAGAAAGAATTTGAAAGTTCGATTTACAATTGACGGAGAACTCGCGTAACATGCATATAAAAAAATTAAGGGTTCGTAGAAAATGTCATATCTACTACACGCTTATATAAGCTTTTTTTTATCGGGTGTATATACGAGTAAAGAAAAAAATCGGAAAATCGGTTTACAATTGACGGAGATATCATGTTACGTAGAAGTTGTTTAAAAATTTTCGTCGATTTCTCTAATTTCTTGGAATTCACTAATTAGATTGTCACATGGTGACATTGCGACCATTGAACATACTCTTTCGATTATAAGAAAAAAATTCGCTCTAGAATTGACGGAGAAATCGAGTAACGTACAAAAAAAAACATAGAAGAATTAAGAAACTCCTCCCTTTGGAAGTCAGTTAAAATTATAAACACAGTGCTATCTTTTAGGCCTTAGCTACGTGAAAAAATTTTCAGCGGAACTAAACTGGTTATAATAAATAGGTAGGTAGGTATATTTTATTCAAATTGATATTGATTACCGCGATGACTATGTGGTGTAGGCGCATTTTAGAGCTTTAATTTTAGGAGTCGTTCATAATACATTTGTAAAGATATTGGAAATATAGAATAGGGGGAAACCACCGTCAGCCATCTAGTAACCTTCAGTTTTAATTTCGCTATTAGCACACATGCTTTGCAATTAAATTTATACTTTCTTTCCATGACGCTTTACGGAACATGCTGCACGTTAATTTGCTTAACCTAAAACAATCATGCTCAGGAATTTCATGCTAAGCATGAGGAAAAAATTAGTTTCGCTTCTTTATTAATACTTACTGCGATAAAATAAACCCCAAATAATAGTAATAAAATTAAATCACCCTGCACGTATCCGTGCAGGAACGGAGAAAGAATACAATTTCCTGCGGCCGGGCGGCCTGTCGTAAGAGGCGACTTAACAACCCACAGCCAGGTGGTAGGGCATTTGCGCGACTGGATGGCTACCACCCCTGGTCTAAAGTATGTCGCCATAACAACCTTGAGTTGTGTTCCGGCATTAGTGACCAGGTTCCAGTCTCCCTTAAGAGAGCAGCAGCGCATTTGTAGCACCTTTGGTGTTGCAAATGTCCATAGTCGATGGTAACCGCTTTTCATCAAGTGGGCCGTCTGCCTGTCTGCTGATCTCCGGCATTAAAAAAAAAAACGTTGACTAAAATTTTCATGGGATAAGCAGAAAGCGATAAAAAAATATTCTGATGGTAATTCCAGCTACCTTGGAGAAGGTCAACATTTCATTTTATTGCACTAGTATTACTGTTATTATTTAATAAGTATAATTATAGATTCCTACATATAATTTATTTTTTATTATAAACACTTTTTATCTCTAGACTTGGGCAACAGTACAGTTAACATCCCTCAATTTGTTAATGCATCTGTGAGTAACTTATAATTAAAACTTGTATTGCGGAGTCTGACTGTGGTATAGCGCCAGGATTCTAAGAATAAAATGTAGGATTGTTATAAATAGATCGATTGGTAAAAAATATGGGTTCGTTGACGACCGCACGGCCTGTAGACAAAAGGTGTTCGCCCCACGTGCGCGGCTGCGCGTGCGCCTCGCTCTCGGCAGATGTCGCAGCAAACGCTACACGGCTGGTGTGTTATTTAAGCGTAACCTACATAACATACAAAAGGTAGGATTCGATACTTTAGCCTATAATATTCGGAAGCAATCTACGTACTAATACTATACTACCCGTACTATTACACGTCTGTAATGTCATTGACATGTTATCTGTCTCAACTCTATTTACATGTTATCCTAAATGAACCTAAACATAACTGTACTCTAAATAATAGTTAAAACTAATGAGGTGTCTTCGATACACCTGGTTGAAACGAAGTTTCGAAGAGCATCGGAAAGTATCGAAAACTATCGAAAACCATCGAAGAAATTGTACTTATAGTAAGTAATAAGAGCAATTACTAGTACTAGTGAATATTATTTAAGATCTTATTTCTTTGTAATAAAGTTCGAAATTGCATAATAATATACAGCGGTCAGCATTTTTTGTTTCGTTTACACTTTTTTTCATTTAGCTCCCATCCGCCGAGTAACATGCAATAAGGAACTTCATTCCAAAAACGATTGTGTTAAAACAAAACATGAATGTGTGACTGAGTCCTGGGCACTGATGCTGGAATACAAAGTTGTTATGGCGGTATACTCTAACTACACCAGAGATGGTAGCCATCTCAAAGGCAAAATACCCTATCACCTGGCAAAATAGTACAGTTAATGAATCCAATATATAATTTATTAATTAAAAATTAGGTACATTAATATTTAATCAAATAATACTGACTAAATAAAAGCACAAAACAGAACAACAAACTATATTAGCAACTACATACATATTATTACTTAAAATAAAATAAAGAGAAGTTGCGCGTCGTCTACATCTTCTATTAACCCGAATGCTACTTGCAATGTGTGTTGGCTGGCCAGCCATATGCGATTAGATGTACTAATTTTATCGTTAAAATTGTTTTACATGGTTACGGTAGTAGGTACTATATTATTTATGTATAAGTTGTCTAAATGATCGATGTACTATTATGAAATATTATATTGCATCTTGTAGTTAAAATTCATTTATTAGGTTCACTTATATTGCTGTTTAATATAATTTACATTCCTTGTAATCAATCTACCTGCAATAATAATATGTAGGCTGCGACGTATACAAATGTTTTGATCTGTTTGCGGGAAGGACTGGGGTAGATAGTAGAGTCCACGCCATGAATTAAGTTCCAGGAGCTAAAAGTGGCAGTTCCGCTAAGTGATAGAATTTTGTTTGTAAAATAGCCAGAAAATAAATTAATAGCTTTGATTATGGAATATTTTGTATTTATTATTCAGTAATTACCGACATCGATTTACGAATTAGCAAATAATTACTGTGGCAGGATAAATTACAGCGTTACAGCGCCGCATCTGTGGAACTTCTTCTGTAGTGCAGACTTCAGCTATGTCCAACACTCGGCATTGCGGCAATAAAAATCGTGTTTCTTTATTAATAAACTTTAATCAATTTAGAGCACCCATTATTATCAATTAATAAAAATACTGTATTGTGTATAAATTAAGCCACACAACCTCATGTTTATACTTAAAAGTTACAAGCAAAATTACAACTTTTTAAACATAAATAAATGCCGTGTTATTTTCTTTTAAATAAAACATTTTCACTTCAAAATTTAATCATATTAAATTATTAAAAATGGTGTGACGACGGTAGATTATACTGTGTGCATTAGATGACTCACAGAACGACTCTACATCGCCTGGTAAAAGGAAGTATGACAATTATAATATTAAATAATTAATAATAATAAATAATTAAACGGCAAAAGTAAAATAAGTGGTAGGGTAGAGTACTATAGTAATAATAGGGGTAAATGAGATGGATGATATTAATTAATTAACAAAAACTTGTTAATATTTCAGTTTTTATTTCTATCATCTACCTACTGTGAAGAATTTAGAAAAAAGTGTAAACAACTATACTATTTCCATTTCTTTATTTTCTCGATGACAGTTCTAATTTGATAGTTGTAGTGTGGTGGCCAAATAAGTAATTATATCGATCGCATATATTTATTATGTTTTGAACAAAGACAAATACAACAAAAACATTCAAATATATTTTTTCAAGCTGGGAACACTCAATGGCCCACCGCCATTTTGTGTTTGTTTTATTCTGTCACTCGCAACAAGACGGTCGTGCTATATAGTCACTACATTTCTGTTCGCTGAGTTTTTTCACATTATCCATACGTTACGTTGTGTATTTTGTGTTTCTCCGTATTGATTGCTGCCCAGCTGTCAAATATCAAAATGCCTAAAGGATCTATTCTGAAAAGGCAGGCGAGAGAACTGGTAATCAAGGATCGTAATTACTTTGAAGCAGAGTATCAAAATAGTGGCCCGCTGTTACCACTGTCGCAAGTGCGAGAGCGTGTTGCGGCCGCATTAGGAATTAGTGGACCTACTGTTTCAAAAATTACTACCGAAGCTTACGGTACAAGCGGCATGCAGGAAAATAAGCTTCGTACGGCGAAGAAAAACGCCAACCACGTCGTGTGACATCGGTTGACAACTTCGACGCTGACGCTATTCGCCGTCATATATATAACTATTACTTGCGCAAAGAAATTCCAACACTTAAAACACTTGTTGTTTCTTTACGTGAATGTGGTTTGTTCCATGGCCAAAAATCGTCACTAAGCTTGATTTTGAAAAGAAATTGGATTTTCTTATAGAAATCGGACAAACGTAAAACATTGATGGAGCGTCACGAGATTGCTATGGCTCGCTGCGAATTTTTGAACGAAGCCAAAAAGATATCAGATTGGTCAAATTTTATTTTCACTGACAAGACTTGGTTAAATGCAAACCACACAGTATCTAAGAACTGGACTGACGACACTGCCGTTTCCAGTAGTTCAGTACCAATGGCAAAAGGTGAACGCCTTATCATATGCCATGCAGGGTCTACGAAAGGATACGTATCAGATGCTATACTGGCCTTTAAATCCAAGAAAACAGTGGAGTACCGCAAAGAAATGAACGCGGAGATTTACGAAGGATGGTTTAAAGAAATGATGCAATCTCTGAAAGAACCCTCGATAATTATTATGGACAACGCTACATATCACTCCAGACAAATTGATATAATGCCGACGCACGCCAATAAAAAACAAGAGATAATTGACTAGCTCCAATTTCATGGCATCACTCCAGACAAATTGATAAAATGCCGACGCAGGCCAATAAAAAACAAGAGATAATTGACTAGCTCCAACTTCATGGCGAAAATGTGGATAAAACTTTATTAAAAGTACAATTAGTGAATATTTTGTGGAAGTAACTGCCGAACACTGGGAAAAATTGTGAGAAGAACCCAAAAGATTATAGCGTCAGATTGGGAAATTCACGTGGCATTCGATAATATAGAAGTACAGGAACTTATAATAAATTTTGGGGAGAGCTCATCGAGTGACAGTGACGATTCATCAGATTTTGATTAAAATAAATAAATAAAGAATCAACATAATATAATTACATCTTGTAATGAAATGTAATATTAGTTAATAAATTTGTACAAAATTATCCGGCAATAGTTTAGTTTCTTACACTTTGTAAAAAAATATCGGGTCTGTTATCGTGTTACGTTTATCGATAGCTCCATCCCTATCAGATTCGCCGACTCAGTTATGACCTTGTACGTGCGTAAGCATCATATTTTTATTAAATAATGTATACATAATGTAAAAAAGACGCTCGTTCAAGTTTCCACAGGAGCTGTCATCGGGAAAATAAAGAAATGGAAATAGTGTAAAATATTAAAAAAATAAAAATATGTATATTTGAAAACAACTTAATAAGGCAATTTTAATTCCTAAGTGTATGACGTTAACTTCCGTGGACACGAGCGTAACAATGGGTAATAATTTAATAAATACTTACACTATAAAGTCTACTACTTAATTCTTTTAAATAATGGCTGCGTTGAACAATCTCATTAAGTTAGTTGTTTTACACTAATCGCTATTAAATATGAATGTATAATTAAAAGCATGAAATACCTGTTGACAAGTGCCAAAGTGCCCGTATCATGAGCAATACAGCACACGATTCCCTTTTCGCGCTAAACGGTTTGCTACGTTATATTTAACTTTTATGTAAACAAAAGTCAACCTTAAACAGATAAATATAAAGAATTACTAATTCAACCAATAACATTGTAAATGAATTCAAACAAACTGAACGTTGTGACGCGGTAAGCGGCTTGGCAACCGTGCCTCGCTGTGGCGTCGCGTGACCTCAACTAGCTGTCCCCTTCTAATGCACGTGGTACGGTGAGAAGGACAAATAACCGTGTGGCGTGGTAGCGCATCAGTATACTACAAGTTGAGTGGAAGGTCACAGTGTTTTGTCGTAATAAAACAAACCTCACAAGTAAGTTACACATCAATATTTTAAGGATTGCGTTAATTTTATTATCCTTACTAAATAAAGTTCGTAAAGTAGAAGCAATATTACAAAGCTGCTGAAAAAGTTTTCTTGGGTTGAGATACTTCACTCGACATGCTACAATACTAGTATTTGTTAAAATCAACTATCATAATATTTGCTGTAAGTAACTTGATATACTTTTAATAATAGGAATGAACGAACATAGGATATTAATTATTTACTTACTTTAAAAAACACAGTAACATTTATCCGATAAAAATTCAAAGTTTTAATGAACGAAGTCGCAAGCGAGAAAGGCTCTGGTTCTAAATTATGATGATAAATTAGATTAGCAAGAAAGTTTTTTCTATGTTGCTTCACTGAACTGAACGTCTGAAAAAGACTAATAAAGGGACATGTTACATGACCGGTTCCTATAACTTATCAACCGTTCATTTACGTTACTACAGCGATATCGGTTAAAATTTGACATAAGCGTCATACAAAGTAATGTCAAAATTCAACCGATTTTGTTGATGGTACGGCAAGTGAATGCATAATAAGAGATATAGGAATCGACCAACATTCGACTAACATCGATTTCATAAGCTACTGTTCTGGATAAAATAAATTAATTGTATAAAAGTCATGTTAATTTAATTTTCATAGTACAGAAATATGAAAGACGATCCAGAAGTGATGGCTAAGTTCGTAAGAATAGTCGAAAGATTTCCAGAAATCTATGATCCTAACTCAAAAGCATACAGAACTCAGCAAGCGGAAATATCTTGGGATTCTATAGCAGGAAGAGTAAAAGAAGAGTTGGATGTAGATTGGACGGGTAATTATATAATTATACTTTACTTCATAAAATGTTTGCTTAGAAGAACGCCTTTTTTCTAAATATTAAAAATAACCTCACTCTAGTGTATAGAGATCTATTTATAAAAGCTCTAATTTAAAAAGTGATATTTTTGTGTTTTTTTATGTTATAAATACTAGTAGTACTGAGTTGGCTTTTTTATTCCAGTTGATGAATTAAAGGTGAGGTGGAAAGGCATAAGATCTTCGTATAATAGGTACAAAAGCAAATTGATGGATAGTTTCACAGGAAATTTAGTAGCACTTCCATGTAAAAAATACTACTTATATGATGCATTAAAGTTTATAGATCCATTTACAAAGCCTAAAGGGTAAGTAGAACTGTATATTATATATTATCATTTTCTAATAATTATAAAATAAGATTTATCTCGTGGTACAGACTCAATGGAAACATTAAAGAATATTTACAAAAACGTTTATTTTGATGTCTTGGAATTATAGAATTAAAAAACTCGCAACTTTCATATGTTATACATGCTAATATAATAAGGAAATTAACTCAGCAAAAAGCATTCAATCTTTACTTCCGTCATTTCTGACGATTCTTTTTCTTAAATTGTAGATCACCCTCATACAGAAAAATGCGCCCAGATTCAGTTCTAAACGAAGAATGTTTACGCACCTATAGAGAAGTTGATGAGCTTCCAAATGAATACAATCATATAGATACATGGGGTCAAACTGACGTTAAACCAGATTTTATGAACAGCATTGATTTGCATTCATCAAAAATAGTTGACATAACATCCAATGATATCAGAGAATCAGTAGACTTAGATATTTCTAAAAAAAGAAAATTAGAAAGAGAATTTGATGACGATAATGAAGACTTACAGTTTTTTAGAAGTATATTACCAGACATTAAAGATTTTTCTAACCAAGAGAAGAGGAAACTAAAAATGGGTGTACTTAAATTAATTGATGATTTGGAAAACGAACGGAAACGCGTGAAAATGAAATGAATAATCTTGAAATTGTCAAAATTTAAGATTATAAATAAAGCTAAAATTACAATGAGTATTTTGTAATAACGTGCTTGTTTAGTTTCTAACTTAATTAAGCGCCTCTTAATTATTTTCTTTCGTTTCAAATACATATATTAGATTTTCTACGTCTTCTAACATAAAGAAGAATTATTGTAACATTAGCTTACACCAAAAGAAATAAACATATAAATTTAATATTGTTTCAAAATATTCTCATGTATATAAATATCTTATAAGATTTAAAGTGTGTGCTGAAGACATTGCCATAACATATTACTTATCGATCAAACATAACCCTGCTAAGACGTATGGCACCATCTTGCTGAGGATGCCATGTTATCGCACCTACCTACCGTCATCTGATGTATAACAAGTACTACCCTCATTTGCATGGAAATGAGATCTGTGAACAGCGCCAGCGCTACCCTCCATCTTCTGACGCCTTCTTTGCTTAATTACAAAGTCGACATACAGGGATTTCATTGTCACAACCTTTTTAAACTGCAGTATGGGAAGTTTTTAAAGGAATTACTATGGTATAATAGATACTATTTACTTGAGATACATCTACTTTGTAAGGCTTCCTTAACATCTCTGAATTAAAAAAAAATACACAATAGGGAAAACCAGCAATATAAATTTTAGAATTAATGTCAAAATCGTGTGCAGCGTATTATTTACTTGTTGTCCGACAATAGGTTAACGGTTACTTTACCGTAATGTGTTCGAATTATTATACTTTCTTTGTCATAATTTTATCCAGTTTGCTCATAGAAGTGTCATTCTTTCTTTATTATGTATTTCATCCATAACAATGTGCATTGCTTTGATGCAGGTTCCTTTCAGACTATGATTTGATAATGCAACTGTCACACTTGCAATGGTTATACGGGATAAAATGAATACATATAGCATAAACAATATGATATTGAATGTATTCTATAAGTGTGATAATATATCAGTTGTAATTTTTATATTCTGATAATTGTTTTTGAAGTGAAACTTCTATATAGACGGGGTCTTACCATTTTTCGCTCGCGAAAAAGCGTCACGGCCGCGTGTTCTAATATTTACATTTTTAAACTCGTGATATCTTTCGAATGGGATGTCCGAATTGAATAATTCAAAAATTCAATTCGGTATTGAAGCAGTCTTGAATATGAAGTAATTTATTTTGATAAGGATGAATACCAAGATACAAATAAAGAGCCTTTTCTAGCGGCCGCAATTTAATTGAATTTTTAAAATAAAAGAACACTTATTGTGGCATAACTATAATAGTTAGACATATGCTGTCGTGACATTTTTTGTAAACAATTATGTGTTCTGTAAAGTCGTAGTACATTATTTTATTCTATCATCAATAGTTTTCGCAGCGCACGCGATTTTAGGTATTTTTCTACACCTTGGGTTACATTATTGGAGTTTTAGTAAGGATCCCTAATTTATTTGTAAATATAATATAGCCTATGTCACCCGGGGATACTGTTTGTAGCTTGCCAACAGTCAGTTCCTGGAGGGCACGGGCATTTGCGAAGCAGTCGCAAATGCCCGTGCTCTTCTCGGAAATTGCAATTTTCCGCGCTTTTTCTCTCCTAAAAAGCGATAAATTGCGATAATAGTTGTGTAGTGATAGTGTACAGTGTTTTTTAGTTCGATTCCGGCGCGAATCAGTTGTTTTTCGACTGGGGTGAGTCTATAAACTCGCTTTGTTCTCGCGCGCTTCGGCGCATTACGCAATAGTTAACGATCGTTTGTGTCGGTTAGAAATTCGCGCGCGTCGACTGGTCTCCGCACGGGAAGGGGCCTCCAGTAATGGATGGCCCAGGTCCCCAGAAGGCCCCGAACCCTTCGAGTGTCCCGCGCAAGCGGGACCACACGAAGGCCAAGGATGGCTGGATGATGCCCGAGATCGGGGAGACACGTGTGAAGAAGATGTCTTCTTCATCGGCCTGTCGCAGCAGGTCGGCTGCCGGGCCGCGTCCCGGGCACACGGATAGTGCCGTTTTCATGGCTACCGATGTGCCCGCCTCGGTAGGGAGTGCGTCGGCGGTGGTAGACCTCACCGCTGCCACGCATGAGGATAGGTGCCGCGCGCAGGAGCGCAGCACACCTGGATATAGATAGGAACGTGCTGCTTGCAGCGAACTTGGCCGTTTGCCTAGCCGTGAGCGCTGCAAGCACCATAGTTCAATACGCCTACATGGCGCCACCCACCTCTGCGCGAGCCTCACTCGTGCAAGGGAGCGGCGCCTACGTAGAGCATGATGACATCCCACCGTCCGGCATCGTCCCAGACTCGCTGGAGCCCGCGCTCGACGGTGCGATTCGCGATCATAGTTATTCCCGCCCTGAAGCGCCTGCCTGTAGTCCGGTATACACGGCGGCCGGTTCAGCGACGGCAGGGGATGGGTGCCCTACGACGACGGTGTCGTATAGCGCACGGGCTTCACCTGTGCCTACGACATCGACTTGCAACCTTTCGGTGTGCATCGTCGAGAGCAACCGTCCCACGACACCGGTTGTCGCGCGAGCCTCACTCGCGCCCTAGGCCGGGGTCGTGAATAGGGACTTAGTAGGCGCGGCAGCGGCGACCACTTCGACTTCCTTCTCTACTGGGATGGGAGCCGCTGTCGCGATGTCGGCGCCTGCGTCTTCAGCTGCGGCGACGTCTTCGTCCTCAGCAGCAGCGGCGGCGGGCACGTCGTCGTCTTCACTTTCAGCTCCACCGTCTTTGGTATTGGGTTCGGCGACGCAGTCCACGTCTTCGGCGGCAACGGTGCCGATATCGTGTTCCCCTATGTTCGTTCCCGGATCGAGGTCGTGCTTTTGGGACCGGTCCCAAAGCAGCGGCGCCGATTCGGCCAGCACATCGGGTGCTTCTACCCCAGCGCGCGCGCGCTCGCCTCTGCGCCCCACGGGGGGCGCACCCGCGGCGGCTATTAGCGTTCTCGCGGGTGCGGAGGCCTTCCTCCGTACCGAGGGGGGTGAAAGGGGGCGCAAGGCGCGCAAGGCAACCGCCGCCAAAGTGGCCGCGGCTAGCCAGTGCGCCGCCCTCGTCGGGGACGTATCGGCTCTCGGCCCCGGGGAGCTCCGCCTAGCGGCGAGCGCCCAGGTCGCCGAGATAATTCAAATTGCCCAAACGTCGGGCAATTTGAAAGGGGTCTACGTGCGCCAGATGAAGGAGGCCGCGTCCAGGGTGTCGGACATCGTCGATACACTGGTCACGCGAAATCCTGAATCCGAGGCCTGGAAGCTTGGTAACGAGAACGCCAGGCTACGCACGGAATTAAACTCGCTGCGGGAGGAAAACTGCTCCTACCGTAGGGAGTTTGAAGATATGCGTAAGGCCCTAAAGGCCTTCGCTTCGGTTGCGGAGCCGGCGCCTGCTGTAATGACGGCGCCGACCCCCGTACCCGTCAAGCGGAAGGCCCAGGCCGCCACGGCGGAGGCGGCGGCGGTACCGGAACGGCCCGCCGCACCCGCTGCGGTTAAAAAATCGCGTCCGGCCCCTGCTGCGGTAGCAGGGCCGACACCGGCTCTCGTCGTCGGGACGGAGCGGGCTCCAGCGACCTCCAACGGGGCGGCGCCGACACCCGTTCCACCGGGGCTCGGCGGCATCAATTACGACATGTTTGTGCGTGCCGTGATCGACGTCGTCGCCCCCATACTCGATGCCCGGTTCGCCGGTATCGAGGACCGGCTGAATGCCGCGCCGACCCTCCGTCCACCGCTAGTGGCCGACCGAGGTAAGGCGCCGGCAACCAGACCGGCACCAAACGTGGCTGTTAGGCCAAAAGCGGCCACGGCTGCCGCCGCCGTCCGGCGGAATGCGGGGGAAGTAAGTACCCCGGTTCCGATGGAGGTGGTGGCGGTCCCGGCTGTCGGGGTGACGGACTCCCCACCGTCACCGGCCCCCCCCTAAAAAGAAGTCGCACAGAGGGGGGGGGGGGGTGGACGAGGTGGAGGCTCAAGCAGCAGCGGAGAGCGGCACGCGACGCCGCCGCTGCTGCAACGGCCCCCGCCACGGCACCCGTGCCTGTGGTGCTGGCTCCCAAGCCGGCCCCCAGGCAGAGGGCGAGACCCGCGGCCGCGACACCGGTCGTCACGGCCCCCGTCGCTCGCGCTCGCGTCGCGGCGCCACCGCCGGCGTCCGTGGCCCCCGCCCCGCCCCCGTTCCTGAGGGGGGGGAGTGGTCCACGGTCGTCAGGCGGAAAAAGGGTAAGGGGGCGAGGGCCGACGGGCCCCCTTCCCCTCCCAGGCGCCGTTTTCCCACTTGTCCGTTGCCATTCGTTTTTCCACTTGTCCGTTTCGATTCGTTTTTCCATTCATCCGTTGCCATTCGTTTTTAACTTGTCCGTTGCCATTCGTTTTTCCACTTGTCCGTTGCGATTCGTTTTTCCACTTATCCGTTGCCATTCCGTTTTCCACTTGTCCGTTGCGATTCGTTTTTCCACTCATCCGTTGCCATTCGTTTTTCAAGTTTTCCGTTGCGATTCGTTTTTCCACTTGTCCGTTGAAGTTTCACTTCTAATATGTGTCCCAGTACACATATTTTATAAAGTAATAAATTAAAATTTAATGACCCGATATTTAAATGTTATCAGTTATTACAATTTTTAAATTTAAAATATGAATGTGTAAAGCAACCTAAAGCGTATTTTAGAAATCCTTGAAGACAGTCCATCATCTATGTCAAAGAGAACTTAAACATTTTTGATAGAAAAAAATAAATGTATAAAACTTTTTTGCACACCAAAATAAATAATTACAAAATCCATGTTAAAATATTCATTTCAGACTGTTAAACACAAATAAGTAGCATAACATGATACATAATAGATCCATCATATTGTGGTAACAAACTAATTAAACTGTCACTAATATGGCTTTAATGGGCTCATTACATTATATTTTTATTACAATGTATTTTTAATATTTTTTGTATAATGATATCTTTATTAATTTATTTTATAAATATCTGGCGTATAGTATGCCAGAGGCAACAGCAGTGCATTCAAATATAATTATATTCTAATCGTTAATCTATATAGAATATTTAAGCATAATGATTAATAAGACTACAAGATTAGTTTCATCTATTTTCAAATTTATAAATGCGAAGCTGTTTTCAGCAACCGCCATCTGCTGCTGGAAGTGTGCTTTCTTAACTTTGCGCCACATTTCCTGATTCTCTATTAACTTTATTTAGATCCTACGGGCGCGGCTTTTGAAAAATATCACTGTGCAGATCGTTAGTTGACCGGTCTTATAGGCCTACCCTATACCTGAGTAGTTACGTTTACCGAATAGTGAAGCCATTTCCAAAACACAATTTTCCCATGCATACAATATGCAATGTGAACGTGTTTTGCCTAATATATAATTACGTAGTACATCCACATCAGTGTTTCGGAGCACGTGAATCCCCCTTGACCCTTCCCCACCCGCTCAGCTAATACCATTACAGTAATTAGGATATGCTAAGGCATAATTGATGCAGTCATAAACTAGGTTGATAGTGTATTGTACGTAATTATGATTAGAAAGCCGAATTGTGTTTACCTTGCTTGTATGTATTATGTGGAGTGATTTCGCTTTTACAGTTCCTTTATTGTGGGGTCAAATGGCTTGTTTGGTATTTCGATATAATATCTATCTTTGAATATAAGATTCTCAAATTTTTTTACCTTTTTACTTCTTATTGCCCTTTTCCCCCTTATTTTCATTTGATGCTTCTTCGTAACCTTTATTCTTTCTTTGTAAGGTGCCATCTTTCAAGATATATTTCCGGTAGTTATTCGTCTTAATTTATTATGATACATGTATGTCTCTGCAGACCACGAGCCATAAAATGGCCTAGACTTTGGGAGGGCTTGCGTGGGGGGGGGCATGGGAAGGCCAACGCGTAGAGGTGATTGGGATGAACTGCTAGTGAAATAGGGATCTGGGCTATGGGGACTACGGCGTCTGCCCGTCACAATGTTCAAGGAACATGGAAAAAATGGACAGACGGTGACTCGCCACTCACTGCATGGGCCCCTAAAAATGCCGTATAAGATTGACAAGAGGCAACATGAGTGTGAGTGGCAAAGGGGTGTCGAAAGGTCGGCTGCAGGTTCATCGACAGAGGTGATGAGATCCAGACGCCCACGACCCCAGGGTTTCAACCCCGAAAGCCACAAATATGTACCCATTACTAATGGACACATATGTGCGGCGTTTCAGGGCCTCCTGGTGTGCGGCAGTAGCCCTGGCTGTCACGGCTGTGACTGGGAGATAGGAAGCCGCCAAGTGTCAACACAACACAACAACTTGAATCATTCAATGTTATTGAATACCTACCATCATATCCTTTCACTTCTGTGCTTTTCAAACAAATTGATTCAATATGGTTGATCCATCTAATATCAGCATTAGATTATCAAACTACTGAAAATATAGTTGGAGGTAATTTGCTTTCTTTTCATTGTAGGTCACATAACAGCGTCACACGGAAGCCTCACAATTTGAAAGTGACTCATAAAAATCATTAAATAAATTTCGTTAAATACAGCGAAATGTAAAGACATAAAATCTTTAAATTAACTGATTAAAATTAAGCAAATGTTTATCGTAAATGGTTGGTAGGGTGTGGGCGGCCATCGGTCGAATAACAGCGGGAGGCTAAAACGCTAGTCTTGTAAGGGACAATACTTGTCCCACTTTGACTGGATTACGTTAAAAACAGCTTTTTATTGAAGCATATTTAAATAGACCTTTTATAGGAACTTAGGGTTTAAGTGACAACTGATTTTCACTATATAAAGTTTTGATTCGTTCTTTTTCTTGATGTACACAGTAACGTAAGTTTACAGTAAATGCAAAACTCAATGGCCTTTATATCCATAATATTATACAATTTTAAATATGCCGTGTCTGTAAATTAAAGCTATTTCAAAAAACCACTGGAGTAGACTATATAAACGATGGAGAACACAATTCATTTTTTTAAGGATTTCTTGTCTGTTTCTCGGTTTGTATGTTGTCTGGCTTTTGATTTTATCTGTTTGTTCGGGGTTCACGTAAAAATTAACGCGTCGATTTCAATGCGGTTTTTGCTGATCGACAGCTAATACTTAGACTTAAACTCTGCGTTACTTTTTATCCTTTCTTACTATATAATTAGCAAATAGATAGCAAATTTAATTTGATAAAATGTGTGATATTTTTTATCCCGAGAATCTCGCGGGAATTTTCCCGGGAGCAGTTTGTAGTTGTTCGGGTGCGTAAACATTAGTTTATTCCGACACAGTTTTCACTAAAACGATAGCTTTGGTACTTAGTGTCCCGGGAATCCCGGAGGAATTTAATAAAGTCAAGCGTGGAGTAAGTCGCGGGCATATCCAAATTATTCTATTACATAATTATTATTAGATATACCTGATTAGCTGCAGAGAGGTCAGCGCAAGAAACGGATTTCACACAAAAATCCGTTTATAGCGAGCGCAGGTGTCGGGTGCTAAGAGCGGCTGTAAATTAGCCGCGAAATATAAAACTATCATGTAGTAACTGCCCTCTATCATTAAAAAAAAATCACGTTTTTATAATGAAAATAGAAATGTGGCAAAACTATCAATTAATATCAAAATTCATCGGTTTGTAAAATTGTTACAGTGTATCCGCAAACGGACGCATGCGTCATACAGTTTTTTATTCGGAATAATTGTAATGCACATGCTCTTGACTGTTTTGGCTGGTTTTAAATAGCTTTTATTCACAAAATCCTCACATACTAAATGATTATTTATTTTTATAAACTTTAATAAAAAAGGCATCTTTTGGTAAAATGTAACTTACATACACCCTATTTCTCGGGGACCGGCAGTCGGGTAATGTGAGAACTGAGAATACCAACAGTCAGTACCAAGCGTTTCGCTTCATCTTTTTTGGTGCGCACTGCCGAAGAGTGGAATAATTTGCCGGAGTCTGTTTTTCCTGACAAATACAATCTTGAAGTCTTCAAGTCACGAGTGAATAGGTAAGCGTGCTCCATCCTAGACTGGGTCATCACTCAACAGGTGAGACAGCGGTCAAACACAAACCTATACTTCCATAAAAAAATCTCAATGTTCATCATCTCGCGTTCATTGACCGGACTGTGAGATCTCTTGACCAGCGAGTCGAACTCCTCACTTGCAACTCATACGCTTCGCTTCTCCAACTTCTTCCATCTTATTGTTACTGAGAGGGGGAGCGCAGACCGCCAACGTACCTCCTTTTCTCTGGCTATCAGGTGTAGGAGACCAGATGCCTTCGGCCTTTCTCTCGCACGG
This sequence comes from Dendrolimus kikuchii, assembly GCA_019925095.2. Classification (NCBI taxonomy): domain Eukaryota; kingdom Metazoa; phylum Arthropoda; class Insecta; order Lepidoptera; family Lasiocampidae; genus Dendrolimus; species Dendrolimus kikuchii. The sequence continues at coordinate 15,134,373 of CM034395.1, forward strand.
TAACCTACAGCGGCCGAAAGCCGTCATTTTCGTTTCTAGAATACAGAAACACTTATCATTTTTATTTACCGTTGCCAACCAAACCTTCATATGCAAAAATAGTCTTGCACGTCAAATAAATTAATCCAATTTAACTTAAGCATGTAAAAAGCCTTCGATGAATCAGAGACGCAAGTAGAAACAACAAACAATAAATCCGTCGGTGAATACTAAATAAAACCATTTCAGGGATAATATGTAGCCCCGTTTAGTATGCTAATTAACATACGTGCATCCAGTCAGTCTGCTTGCAGTAGGCTCTGTTAATTCGATTATAGGTATTGCAACCGCTCTACAGGCATGTACGAATCTATGTGCTGGTTTGTTATTTACCTATACGAACAGAATGACTATTAGAATCAAAGATCAATATCCCCGTTCATCAAAGAATATAGAGTAGATAGCTCATCCCAAATGACTATATAAAAATTACGAGTGGCACTTCACTACTGGATGGCAAATTTATAATAACTATGTATCAAAGTGACTTATTTAAGTCTTGTCGAAATGTACTTCTAAAATCGTAAAAAGTATGCCTCTGTGCTCTGAATACGGAATTATAGTGTGTAAAATTCTGAAAATATTAAATGTTCGGTGGGTGACACCGAAGTTTTAAATACTTTTTAAGGTAGCTAAATGGCAAAAAGATATAGACGTTTCATACATTGGAAGCTTTTGTTGTTCGCAGTTAGTGCATTTGGCATGATTATGTCATTTTTAATCTGTTAACAAATATCTCTGTATCCATTGAAACTTCATAAATCGCATTTCTGAATGAAGTAGAAAATAGGGGAAAAAAAATTTGTCCCACAAAACGTATGGTATGAATGAGTCAAGAAAGAAGCTCTTTGTTCTTTTATAGTACGTAACTACTAAGTACATTAGAAGTCCATGTCCTCTAAGGAAATCAAATTCATTGTTGCAAATAAGCTACTAAAGTTTTGAATTAATAAAAAAAATATTCTATCCATAGACATTCCACTGCTGGACCACGGACTTCCTACGTCTACAAAAGAGTAGAATAAATGGTACCTACCATATACGTCCAAGGTGGTTAGGCGGATTTACACACAGGACCCTGTTGTATAGCTTTCAGCACATGGTTATTGTGTAAATGCCAGAAAAGTTGTCAAATGTAAATATATGCATGCTTCCCGGCCAGGATTTTAATCCACGTTATTGAAATGAGACACGCCTTATCTCCTAATCTTAATGGCCGGTTAATTATTTGTAAAAAAAAACTGAGAAGAAATTTTATACATGCTATTTTTAGTTTCATAATTGCCTTAAGCACCTGAAAGTTCAGTGTAATAATGGATTACTTATAAATATCGTGTTACCACTTAGCAAGTTGAATATAAGTACAATAAGTATGAGCAGTGAAGTGTGGAACCGGTCCCGGACGATGTCCCGACATTCCTGGATGCGCATACGCATTGGGTCGACCTGTTTCATTTAAAGGTTTTAGTTGCAATTGAAATTTGCATTGCTAGCTAGGACGTATTGCAGACATACACATTAAAAAGCGTGTTGCATTTGTGTTATGGTAGTAAATAATTATGGAGTCGATCCTAGCAACACCTTCTTCTCCGTCGTCACACTCTTGGCAGAGTGGTCGTGGTGCTCATGACGGGGGTGGTGGCAAGCTTCATAATTCGTCGCCATTCCTCTCGTACTGTAGCTTTCCTCGTGCATTCGTGAAGTGGACCATTTAGTGCGGTTTTGATTTGGTCGGTCCAGCGCATTGGTGATCTACCGCGCGCCCTTGTGCCCTCCACTTTGCCCTGGACTACGAGTCGCTCCACCGACGTGTCCTCTCGTCGTGTAATATGTGCAAAGACAGTGAGAATACGACCTTGAACGATGGAAGAGAGACGTTGTTTTATGTCGAGTTCTTCGAGGATTGAGACGTTTGTTCGGAACTGTGTCCAGGCTAAGCGAAGCATTCGTCTCCAACACCACATTTCTAAAGCGTCTATCTTCTTTCTCTCACTTTCTCTTATAGTCCACGTTTCGGCGCCATAAAGAAATATGGGAAACACTAGTGCCCTGACAAGTCGCATTTTAGTGGCCTTTGTGATGTTTCTGTTTCTCCATATCTTCCCAAGCCGATCCATGGCGGACCTGGTGATAGCCATGCGCCGTTTGATCTCTTCCGCGCATTCGCCATTGTTCGATATTAGCGCACCAAGGTAGATGTATGATTGAATGACGTCACAATTCACAATTTTAGTTACTTCGGGCGAGTTATTGTTGAATCGATCAACAATCATAATCTTCGTCTTGCTGCGATTTATCTTTAGGCCGAAATCAAGGCTTACTTGTTCCATTTTGGTTAGCAGGGATTCCATATTGCTGATGCTTGTTGCAAATAGGGTAATGTCATCTGCGTAACGCAAATTAGAGATTTTATGGCCTCCAATAGTGATTCCGTCTGACCAGTTCTCGAGTGCTATTTTCATAATGAGTTCCGTGTAGATGTTAAACAGAAGTGGTGACAAGATACAGCCTTGACGGACCCCGGTACTTGGACAACACCTAGACAAGAGTAAATAACGGAAAGATCGGTTTCAAAGGCAGTATAACAAGTTATTAGTAATCTTTTTTTAAGTTTTTGCTGTTCGATATTAGTAAACTGTATGTAACCTACCTTCTTCACCTCTCTCCCTCGATTACAGTTAATTGGACAGTATACATACCCCGCTTGTCTAAACTAGATTAGCGGGTTGCACATATCTGTAATCTCGACGAGCAGCTTTTTTCCCTTCATTGTTATTCCATGATAATTATTACGATATTCACAAGACATAAGACTCGTTGACGATTAGACTCCACGGTCAACACAATTGTTGAGCCGCCGAGCATGTCATATATACACATATATACCTCAGTAGAAAGCCCTGGAAATTACATACTTTTAATAGATACTTTTAAAATTTAAATCAAGTCTTTAATATTATACAATTTAAGTAATTTATTAGAAACGTAATTTGCCAAGTAAATGACAGAATTAATAAGTTTGCAAATTTTCATAAAGTACCCGCTGAAGTTATCGCTTTACTTGCTCCAGATGATTTTAGATACGGCTGGTCCAACAGGGACAGAGGATTTTAACTGCAACTGGTTCGAAAAAGACAACATTTTCCTTTTGTATACTTAAACAGCCTTAAATTTTCTCATGAAAGTAATGAATATGCAACCTAACGTTGAAAAAAATAGGGTACATTTTGAAATAAGAAGCGAAAATGGATATTGCAATTTCTATTTGAACATTGAGGTGGCTACACATTTTTATTTGTGGCAAGAAAGAGCTAGATATAGTTGGCGATGGATGTTAAAAAGGGATAACAACATCCAGCATTTATATTCTGGATACGTGTAAGTTTCAGGCAACGGTCGCCGTGAAACTCGTAAATGGGAAAAAAGCAACAACGGAAAACTCAAACGTCTATAGTGAGGGGTATTAGGTTTAGGTAGATCCGACAAATTTACAAATTCATTGGGAGAAAATAATTTTATTTATTATCTACCTTACTTTTCCACGAGACGTTTGTATACTATTTAAAGTATACCACTTCCCGAGATAAAAGTATCCTATAGTCATTTCAGATGCTACTGGGCATTCACACAACAGTTCTTCACAGCCCTCACACGGCATATCGGGATACCCAATATGTCCAGAAGGAATTCAGCAAACATCTTGAATAAGCATTTGGTGGTAGGGCATTTGCCCGACTGGATGGCTACCACCCCTGGTCTAAAGTATGTCGCCATAACAACCTTGAGTTGTGTTCCGGCATTAGTGACCAGGTTCCAGTCTCCCTTAAGAGAGCAGCAGCACATTTGTAGCACCTTTAGTGTTGCAAATGTCCATAGGCGATGGTAACCGCTTTCCATCAAGTGGGCCGTCTGCCTGTCTGCTGAACTACTGCAATAAAAAAAAAAAAAAGCATAGCGGGTAGTAGGTACATATATCTTTGCGTTCGTAACCTTGAAAAAAGGCAGTCCGTACCCAGATTTTGGACGTTCATGGGTGAGTGGTCAAAATAAATTTTATTAATTGTAAAATATTAAAATGTAGTAAGCAGCAAGTGGCTTATTTACTAATAAAATTATTACTTAATTAAGTGTTAACGCCTTTATTTAAAAACAATAAAGGTGTTAACACTCAATTAAATAAATTGTGTAAGTGCTTAGCAGTCTGTGCGCAAGAAAGGTTTCCCTGAAGATAACAAACGTGGCATGTTTATTTGGTTACGGACCTGTATAAAGCCTGCTTCAAAATCAACTCAGCGGATATTGTTCAAAACGTAATTTTCACGACGATAAAATGGCCACTATAGAGCCTGGTTATGTGTTTTCAAGAATATGTGCACTGAAAAAAGTTAACCCCTATTTAAATATATTTTGGATACTACTAATTTTGACAAGAGTTATGAATGTCAAAGAAGCAAGTGAGGTGTGTAAGAATAAGCCTGAATGGCGCTCTGTTGTTCGTGCCTACATCGCAAGGGAACTGGTGTGAAGTTATGTATGTATGTACTAATTTTTATTTTATTTTTATCACACAGACAGACAGATACATTACTAGACATGTATCTGTGTCTTTTCTGTACACTGTCTGGTCTTTTTACCGTTTTTGCCAAAATGTCTACGGAACCCAAAAAAAGTGTCAAACGTCAGGTATTTGAAATTGTATAACTGATATAATATGGACTAAAATATATTTATATCATTCACAATATAAAGAACTAAAACAGTGTACAACTACTATGATACTTGTAATAAATATCTTCTGTTGTGTTATTTAATTGTCACGTTGTCCGATGTTCTCATAGAAACAGTAATTAATAATTCGGAGCACGTTTACACAGCGATACATGATGAGGTAAGAATTATATTCGTCACAATAACATGACTTTGTCAAGACAAAGCAATTGAATTAAAATTGTTGAATGTTATTGACATAATATCGAATAGAATGTGACTTTTCTAAATTGTTTAAAAAAAGGCTAATGTGATTAACACATATAAATAGACGATGTATAAAGAGCATTTTGGTTAGTTGATCGTACTGCAAATTAAAAGTTGTGCAATCCAAACCAAATTACTTTCATATATATTTTAGTATTTATATATTAGTTATACATGATTTTACTAATTTTGTGCAGTCATCAGCTCCTTACTGGTGGAATTGATTGATTGATTGATTCATCAAAACCTCATTTAATGTGTAAATAACATACAATTTTAAAAATGTATGTAGTCTTTTGTTTTTTTGATTGTCTGTTTAGGATTACGGGTACGGCATTCACGTAAAAACTGAGCCGATTCCAATACTATATTTTCGTTGATCAACAGCAAATTCACATACTTAAAATCTGCGGTACTTTATCTCCCGAGAATCCCGCCGGATTCTTCCCGGGAGCAGTTTCAAGTTGTTAAGGCGTTTAAACATTAGTTTATTCAGACACAGTTTCAAGTAAAACGATTGCTTACATTCTTTTTTAAATAATGTGGTACTTTACATACTGGGAATTCCGTAGATTTTTTCCCGAAGGAAGCAATCAGTGTGCATAAATATTGGCTTATTCAAATACGATTTGCTACCAGCCTAACGTGGACGAAGTCGCAGGCGAATCCTAGTAATTTATATTACACTAGCGGTCCCGACAGATTTTATTCTGCTCTGAAAAATAAAAATCTAGATCCCGATTGCAGCGCTACCTACTGGGTCCAGTTATGAAGCTAAACCATTCTCTAATCTACATACTTGAACACCCACAAAAAACTCATCAAAATCAGTCCAATCGTTTAGGAGTTCCTTAACATAGACACGAACGTACTAGGATATGCCCGCGACTCCGTCCACGATTGACTTGAAATTCCCGCGGGATTCCTGTAATAATAATATCACACTTTTTATTACATAAAATTTGCTATGCATTAGTGAAAAATCACATTGGAATTCCGGTTTTTAATCTAGCGTCTTTAAATCATTCCCATAAAATATCCCGTGGGATTCGCAGTGTAAAAAGTAGCGCAGATTTGAACTCTAAGATTTTGCTATCGATCAGCGAAAAATGCATTGAAATCGGCCCAGTAGTTTTTACATGAATCCTGAACAAACAGACAAGAAATAATAAAACTTTGCATCATGATCTCCATCGTTCATATAGTGTATTCCAGTTGTTTTTTTTATAGGTTCAATGAATAAACACGGTATATTACATTTTTTTATAATATTGTACATAGATAAAGATTACTTATCATATATGTATGTAGTACATTCTTCATTTGTATATATCGATATCGATTGCTGTCTATTATAGTCGATATGCAACCAACACTAGCTAGACGTCATCGGAGCCTTGATATTTCCACGTAGATTTCACTCCATAAAACCTTTGCCGTTTATTTTGGTATACATTTTTTTGGTTGCCGCATCCCTTTTTATGTACAACCACTTCTGTATAACACACAAAAGCTCCTAGACATCGTGCTCGGATCAAAGGCGGAAGTATCTCGGGCAGTTTGCAAGATTCACAAGAAACACACTCGTATAATCGTTACTTATAATAATAATAACAGCCCATAAACGTCCCACTGCTGGGCTCGCGCCTCCCACTGTAGGGATATGAAGGAAAACATCATGAAAGCTGCACATCGAGATAACCGATGTGTCAAATCTGCGAAGCCGCCTTGGAGAAGCATGGCGGGTATACGGACCATTCCCCTATAATGGGTGGCTCGAGCTAGCAATGAAACCTTTATGGGCTGTTATTATTATTATTATAAAGTTTTGTATCTCTACTTCCATGATATATCGTACTTAGAGACCATCTTGTCAATTTCTATAAATTCGGGCTCGTTGTCCCCTTTATGTGGCTCCGTTTGAACTGTACAAAGAACATAACAAGTAATTCGTCTCACTGAAGCTGCAGTTCGTCTAAAAATATTACTGCCGACTCAGAAGATATAAATCATGTTTTATATATAATAAATTATAACTTGTTAATAAACTATACTATTATATATACACACACTTATATACATACATATATATATATATATATATATATATATATATATGTGTGTATATATATATATATATATATATATATATGTGTATGTATATATATATATATATATATATATATATATATATATATATATATATATATATATATTCACATTAAATAATTTTAAATATTGTTTACTACACATACATATAGTAACTGACGAAAAACCCGATTTAAATAAAAAGTGTAAACAATTAATCGTGGCTACTTGTTTGTCGTTAGACAATTGCTTTCTAGTGCTGGATATCCACTCTTGGATCTGATCCTTCGCTTTTCTTATCCAGCGCCCGTGGGCGATCCTACGCAGATCGTCAGTCCACCAACCAGGGGCCCAATTCTGCTATTCCTATCTCATCAAAGTCTCCGAACACTCGCCTCAATTGTAGGTTTGCCTGATTTCGGTATTCTATTAATTTCAATGACCTACCCGTGGCACGACACTTTACCTTTATAAATATTCATAAGCGAATGCTCTTGAAATAAATGTTTAAAGTCTTGGTATCTTTTCAAAATTATTTCGGCTAACGCCATTTCAATGCTATTTTTTTCTACTATTATTTCACCACGACGATATCTATAAGATATTATGGATTTAGTAGAATACGAATTTTTGTAGGTATCGCAATAGAATTGTGCTTTAAATATCTTCGCAACGCCAACATATTGAAATAGTCGAATTGGGCCCCAGGTTGGATGGAGGGCGTCCTATGTTTACCGGACGCGGTCTTTACTTCAGATGTCGTATGCTTATCCGTTATCGATCCTGTAACTGTTGTGACGCATCATTTAAGATTCATAGACCTTTATTCGACTCTGAATATGGCAGTTATCTTAGTGAAACAACCATAATATGGGATTTCATTAAATTTCTAAAGAGTTTGTTTAAATTAACGCTGATGCAAATATTACATACATACATACATACATAACTTCACGCCAGTTCCCTTGCGGGGTAGGTAAGAACAACAAAGCGCCATTCAGGCTTATTCTTATAAACCTCACATGCTTCTTTGACATTCATAACTCTTGTCATGCACGCTCGTCTGTTTTTAAAGCTCCTGACATCACCTTCTGCTAGTACACGATCAATTTGATCATGGAAGGTGTGTCGTGGCCTTCCACGACTTCTGCATCCATCCACTTTTGCATTGTATATCTGTTTAGTCAGTCTTTCATCTTGCATTCTTTCCACATGCCCGAACCACCGGAGCATTCCTTTCCTTACCTTCACCCCGACACTCTCTTGCAGACTAACTCTCTTTCTTACTTCGGTATTACAAACGCGGTCCGCGAGCGTCACTCCGCAAATATTGTTAGGTTTTAATTTTCTTTACACATTACATGCACTTATATATACACATTCGTTACTTCTCATCGTTGTTCTATGGAGAGGAAACGGGAAAGAACTCAATAGGAACAAACTATCAATATTTTATGGTAATTCATGAAGGAAACACGTTAACACTAAACTTTATTTAAGTAACCGTTAAGATGTACATCTTAACGATTACTTAAATAAAGTTAACTTTCGTCACGTGTGCTTGCTTGCCAGTACAAAACGTTACACAATCGAAAGATGTCTGCGAGTGCACTGATTTCGTCAACGAAGCGAATGGCTGCCAAGTCATTATGTAAAGAGAAAGCTTCTCTTTTTAATAAAATCTATTATGGCTGGCATTTTAAGTAATTGTTGTGCCGTCTACCGCGCAAGCTGTCCAATAAACTTACTCGAAAGTAAAAACGTTGTAGATTAATGTTTTGTGAAACTTTTAATAAGATTCGCGGACATTAGCTTCTTCTTAATATTTCATTCCAGAGCTTTCGTTTTACGAAAATAATTATTACCTGGTTTACGTTGGTTTACCTATCCTTACGTTTAATATTATATATTTTATGATTTAGTGTTCCAGGTTTGTCTTCCTACTTTTTCTACCATTTCACTATTTCTCTTACTAGATTTTGCCTGCAGCTTGATTCGCGTTGATGTAGATTTTTTTAAACAATGGGGGTTTTATTCTACTTTTCCTGGGAAAAAAATATCCTGCTGTCTAAAACAGGATATTTTATCCTGTTATTAATATCTTGTGCTCTAGAAGAGGATATCTTTATCCTGTTATTAATATCCAGTTCACTAGGCCAGGATATTTTTATCCTGTTATTAATATCCTTTCTAGAGAACAGGATATTTTTTAGAATGAAACCCAGTATTAAATACAATAGGCATATCAAATCTTATTTTGCCCAAGGTGAAGGGAGTTTGGAGTAGGGTTGATAACTTCAAAAACAAAAAAAAATCAAGTTATAGTCAAAGATGTGCAAAATTTTAAAAATAACACTAAGTATTTTAGAAAAGTGCCAATATGATCCTGTAACATTTTTCTAAAAGTATATTCAAGTAGTATTATGACCATACATTTTTGTAGACACACGAGATTTCTATATCTGTGCCAAATTTCATATCTTTACTGTTCTTACTTAGATAACTGGTTTTGACATACATTAAAACATACAGACATCGGAGTGAAACCAAAGGGATTCTTTTTACCTTTAGATCTTAGCAGCTTAAAGTAGTGCTAATTAATTATGTATAATATAAAACCTAACAAGGTCAAATAAATAGGCAATGGCGTATCATTGCTTTTTCAATCTATCACTTATAAAATTTCTTAGAGGTCAGCAACGTGTTAGCCACACACACAGCTGAAGTTGCAAACCTCCATAGGTGACGTTAACCACTTTCCATCAGTAGGCCGTCTATCTGTTTGTCTGCTTCAGGCATTAAAATTCATCCACCTATCTATCCTTAGATAGATTTAAGGAAAGCTTATCAGCAAATTCTACAGTTACTTTAGATTATGTTAAAAGAAAAGACATAACAAATATTTACAAACTGTTTTTGGTTTAAAATGTTGAAATCGTGTTTAAACTATGTGCACGTCGAGCGTCTTAGGCTTTATCTCTACCTGTTAATCCAGTTGTTTGCATTAGAATGTTATAAGTATAAATATGTAAGGACGCGTAATAAAGTAAGAGGGGCGGTCGCGGTCGAAGGCGCGGTAGTGCGGTGCTTATCGACATAACCACGTCTCGACTGGAATCGTATACACCGATTAGATGGGATTTATGCTCGAGTTTGTAATTATGCTCAATATTTGAAAGGTAAGTATACGGGAAGTTCGATAGGTATTCTTTTTAACCGACTTCCAAAAGGAGGAGGTTCTTTGCGTTTATTTATTGAGTTAGTCAATGGAAGCTAGAGCGATAATATATGACGTTTTATGTCCCTGCAGGAACGAACAAAGAGTACAATTTCCTAAGGCCGGGCTGCCTGTTTGTTATAAGATGCAACAAAACAACACACAGCCAGGTAGGTATTAATCCGTCTGGATTGCTCTCGAGATACTCTAGAGTATGCCACCATAACAACTTTGAGTTGTGTTCCGGCATTAGTGGCCAGGTTTCAGTCTTCCTCTAGAGAGCGGCAGTACATTGGTAACCGCTTTCATCAGGTGGGCCGTCTGCTTGTCTCCTTGAAATGAAAAGACATTCTACCTTAGCGTTACGCTATTAGGCCTGTATTATAGAACAATACTCATGTGGAAATTGACGCTGGAAAACGCTAGAAAATTTTGTTCGAAATATTAAAAAAATATATTATTCATGTGGCATAATGGACCGATGAAGAAGCCATAAGTACGCGTATTTGCTAGCGCGTCTATCACCGGTTTAATAATTTACGTCTGGCATTCCTAGTCAGGTAAATTTGGCAAACAAGAATTTTATGATACTTATCTGGACTTGGTGATGCTTTGACCAACCACAATTTTAGCACTTGTACATGCACTTAATGCAAATTTAGCAAACGCTTTATTTATCCTCATTTTATTATCAGAGAGTGATATTAATTTACACTTTCTGAGAGACAGTCATGTCCGTGGAGGAGGCTGTAGTGCGGGAGAGGATATAAGGAGAGCAAGCAGCCACACTCTTCTCCCGTAGAACCCGGATTATAAGGCGCTGGATGGTACAATACGACCTCCGGCTTGGCCGCCATAATCACGACTGCAGGTGATGGCCCACGCCCCGAATTGTGACAAGAGATGTTTAGGGTACTAAAAATCGCCAGGTTAAGGGGAGACCCATCTGCATACAGTACTAGACTCATGTCAGCCTGGGTCGCGGCATTGGCACTGCCTTGTTTTAGTGGCCCCGACACATGGCAACAGGAGGAACTTCGAGGAGTTTTAGTGGGTACTTCGACAAAATGAGCGGCAAGTCTCACATTACCACTGCTACCGGTCCCCGGCTATTGGGGTGACTTAAACGGATATCTCCTAGAAAAAAAATTAAATGGCACGAGGTATATACTTTAATAAAACATACTCTACAGCATAAACATACATAAATAATAATATGTATGTAAAGTTACATACGAAAAAAATAATTTGGGTAACTACAACGCTAAAAGGATTCCAACAGAAAAATACACATTTTATAAGTGAAATCATTACACGGTAGCTTATTAAAATATTCTTCTATGTTAAAAATTCATCTGGCCACAGTGCAAACATTTCTATGCAAGTACCGCTGGCTGTGTGGACAGATCTCAGCCTGATAGCGGATGAGATGTCGACTGCAATGTCGCAGCCTCTCTAATAATGTTGCCAGCTAGCGTAGTTTTAGCGAGATTTGGCGATTTCCAAATATCTGTAATGCAATACTAAAATTTAACTAACAAACTCATTAAAGGTTAAGGCTGACTTAAATCCCCAATAAGCATGTTCCATTTACGTATGACTTTTTTTCTTAGGAATAAATCTCGTAATATTGTTTGAAACTTCTAACCTCTACAATTATTTTTTTGCAGGTATGCTTTATTTACAGCTGTACACGCATTTTGTGGGATTCGCGGTACTATTTCTGTCAGATACTTTAACGGTTCGAATAAATCAAACGAACAGTCACGGATCAAAATTTAACGTAGCGACTAAAGATTACCAAATTCCCAAAATTCAAGAGGTATAAACCTTATTTATTTATGTACATATATTTCCCCACAATAATTTTACTTTTGATTATAAATTACATACCTATTCGGGAAAACTACTACTGTTGGCACGCTAGTACGTTCATTGAGGACCCTTTTATTTTATACAAAACATTAAGAAATCTATTTTATTTTGTAAGCACTCAATTATCATAATAATTGTATTATTTGTTGTATGACTACAAAATAGAAAATATTAAGACTTATGGATATCTTGAATAAATTATCTGAGTGCCAATCATTAGACGAGGTGCTAACAATGATATAATTTATCCTATTTAAAATTAAATAAAATGATTTAAATGGTGCTAGTGTCCAAATGTAAAAAAAGTAAAAGTGTAATCCTAAAGGTATAAAGTTATGTTCGATATATTTTTTATTTAAACCACTTCTACGATATTAGCTGCATTGAGTCTGGCAACACTCCTCCCCCTCTTTGTGTCATTGAACGTCTTACAGACTCATACCAATTCTAACGAATGCAAAAAGCAATGTGAGTTTAAGGGCACCCCCTCGTCATTGGTGACAGACACTTCATTTAACAGATTGCAATTGTAATACTTTGTTATTTCGCTTTGTTTATAAAAAAGACAATGAACTATAATAAACTTATTATTTGGTTAGGTGTATTTAATGTCGCTAATAGATGCTATTAAAATTGAATATAAGTGAGTTTTATGTATAATTAGACTTAGTGATTACATATCCATATGTTTGTTTGTCTCTTTTTTTAGGACTTTTGATATGAATCAGTCGTTATTAAATTTAGTTAATACTTATTGTAATAAGTATACTATGTACATATATTGTTGTTACTTGTATGTAATAAGTATTATCTAATCTGATATAGTTTTTTCGAGAAACATACCATTATCTCCATAGATATGTTGATTTCAAAATTTACGCTTGCTATGTCGCGTAGAAAAGTTATCAGTCATCACATTCTGATAGCAAATTAACACATCTTCAACACTATTATCTCATTTCCAAGAATTTATTTTACTTTTGACAGTTTGATGACGGATCAATTAATAATGTCCTTAATGAGTTACCTATATATTTCTGCTAAAAATACTATATCGTGTAATAAATGTAACCACTTATTAATGAACATATTTTATATATATTAAAAGCCATTTAAAACGGAACTTATACTTACTTATAGTTCCGTTTTAAATGGCTTTTAATATATATGCGCTATATAAATGCCCAATTTTTTTTTTACTTTAAAGTAGAACAGTTTTTTTTTATTTTCAAATCGATTAATTTCGTATTATTTACATATAGTGTCGATGGTTTAATAGTTTGCGCGTTACACGACTCATAGAAAATCACTGTTACCTCACCCACAATAATAAAGTACGACAATTGTTTCATGTCGGTTGTATTGTCAAGAAATATGTATCATGACAGACGTGCAAACATCAAAAATAAAATAAATGCACTGAAGCATTATAAAGGCTACTAACCAACTGCTAACATAAAAGTATGACCACTTATAACGTTGTAAACTTATTGTATTTTATAACATATAATTTAAATGAGTGTAAACAACTATTGCTCTGTGAATCATACTCACAATTACAGAGGAAACTAATCAGTAGTTGCTGCGAAAATAGATTAAGAAGTGCTCTCAATGGCTCAACTATGACACTGTTGTCCCAAAATACCCTAGCATCTGACTAAAGATAAAACAGTATCCGGCCATTGTGATTCAGATGTCGCGTAAGGCACTCCGTACGAGATAATTTCACCTGACCTCTGCCAGTTCATTGACTGCGGCCTGCATAGACATACGCATGTCTAGCAACGTGTGTGGTGCAAGGTGCAAGTTATGAGCATTTTTGTGATTAACAGTTGTTATTAGATTGAATAACTGCTATCAAAACTAGTGTACAACTTTGATTCTGATTTAGGTATCTCTAATGGAATGAAGGGTTTGAGAAATGGAGTCCAAAGAGCCGCAAGACGTGTAACGACAGAATGTTAAACGATAAGTGGACTAAACTGTCGATAAATGTATGATAATATTGATTTGTGCTCAGGTTATTTGTTCACTGTAATAACTAATTATAAACATTTTAATGTGTTCTAATACTTAATAGGGGTGTGTCAAGAATGTTTGAACGTTTTCCTTTGATTGATGAACTATCAATTCGATTAATTATTATTTTTTGTTTAATTACATTTATGAACGAAGGTTTTGTAGGATAGGACCGATGGCGCGGTGGGTCGGAGAGAGGTTTGGTTGATATTGACATAGGGACGACATTTTTGGTTTTTAGAATCATTATAAATGAATGTGTACTTTTGATTTTATTTGTTTTTTGCTTTGATGCGTTAAAAATGAATCGATTATAATGAATTGTATAAAAATAGTATACCGAAAAATAAGATAGGTTTTACACGACACAAATAAAATTCATACGCAAATGAAGCCATGCAACGTGTTAGAAATTGAGTATAATAAATATTTTAAAGTATAATAAAATGCAGTGACCTCTTATCACTTGTCCCACAAACTCCCTAACCGAGAGAGCCTACTGCGTATAAAGAGCTTGAATGTAAAAAGACATAGAAACAAGAAGGAAATTTATCTGTAAGCTCGTGGGCGTAGTACCAACATTGTTAGGACTATGGTCATTGTTTCCATGCCGGACATATTTAGTTCATTATACGGTATAACAGCCGTATAAACTGTTAATAACTTTGAATATTGACAGATATTGTGCAACTGGTCGCGTGGAGTTTATTATGACCCTGTTTAGCGAACTGTTTATATAAATATATTAATATTAATACAATTTTGGGACAGTATTTTTGGATCTTTGTCTATGAATATGTTTGTTTGATTATAGTAATCGCCCTTAAATGATGATATTAAATGATTTTAAGAAATATTGCATAAAGAAACTGAGTGCATTTTTACATTTTCTTTGTTGCGAAGCAGACAAGCAAGTAGGTAGCAGTTCATCTAAATTCTAATGGAATGTGGTTATTGTGGCATATGAAAGTTTGCAACACCAGGGTCGAAGCCAACGCGTTGCCAACCATTTAAGATGGAATAGAAGGGATGTTATAAGGAGATGGATAGGATAGGTAAATGGAATAAGGGTGTGGGATAGAAAATATGGATGGAGGTACGATTAGAGCTTTCACTCATCGTATGAAATGTTTACCCCAAGGTTAACAATTTCACGCCAATATTCTGTGAGAATGCGCTGTCACACCGATTGAGCCGTAAGAGCTATAATCAAGGCAGGTAATGATTTAAGCATGGCTCCACCATTCATCACCATCACTCACGTATATGGTGGTGGTCCATATGGTGCATACAGGGGTAATCGCCAATCAGTATGAAACCATATTTAGACAAAATTTTGAAAAGTTTTCTGCGTGTTAGTTTTCGCATAGCCCCGGTTACAAGCCCTCCAAAAATGGTCGACCACGAGCCATTTTTATGGCCCGGGGTCGAAACGACATTCATAGTAACACCTTATCACCATAGTTCCAAATAATAAGTGACAACATAATAAATATGTTTCTTTTATCTTAGGCTTAGTGTAAAAAATAAGTTTTAATGACATATTTTGTGTTGTATTTACCTGTGTATTATTACCTACACCATAGTGTATTTATTATCTATGACCTACATCGCTACTAAATACCTGCATACAAACAAAAGAAATAAATTTACAAATGTACATATTTTTATTTGCGTTAATTATGTATTGAAAATTTACCCCCATGTCTTAAACATACAACTAAAACAATTTTAATGTAAAACATCGGCATAAACAACTAATTAATTCATTCTAAAGTGGTTTAATTACAACTGTTATATTAAATTACTCGTTTTGTTTCCTATTCGAGTTCGATCGCATAAGAGCAAAGTGTACTTACACACATATAGGTATTTATTTAAGGTTATAAGTGTGTTGGTTATACAAAACTGTTATTGATCAGTGATCGTTCATGATCAACGCATTGGTATAGTAGTTGTGATATATATATGTATATATATATATATATATATATATATATATATATATATATATATATATATATATATATATGTATAGCCATATACATATATATATATGTATATGGCTAGACTAAGTATATATATATATATATATATATATATATATATATATATATATATACTTAGTCTAGCCATAAATACTGTTACAATTAAAAATAAACAAAATGTTACATTTGAATTTGGAATCTGTCATTTTTATATGATTGTTCATTGTGTTTTCTCATTTTGGCGCCAATACATTGTACAACATTTTACATACGTACATACATAACTTCACGCCATTTCCCTTGCGGGGTAGGCACGAACAACAGAGCGCCATTTAGGCTTATTCTTACACACCTCACTTGCTTCTTTGACATTCATAACTCTTGTCATGCACGCTCGTCTGTTCTTAAGGCTCCTGACATCACCTTCTGCTAGCACACGATCAATTTGATCATGGAAGGTGTGTCGTGGCCTTCCACGACTTCTGCATCCATCCAGTTTTGCATTGTATATCTGTTTAGTCATTCTTTCATCATGTGTTCTTTCCACGTGCCCGAACCACCGGAGCATTCCTTTCCTTACCTTCACCCCGACACTCTCTTTCAGAGAGTACAACATTTTGCGATATTAAAATTGAGTGGGGCGATAAAGAGAACCGAATCGCTGTGATTGCATTACACAAAATAGGTATGGAGCCAGATGCAATTTTTAAAACTCTCCATACCCTTGGTATTAGTCAAATGTTTGTGTACCGGGCTATTAATAGGTACAATGAGACCTCCTCTGTTTGTGACAGAAAAATATCTAGCCGTCCACATAGTGTTCGTATGAAAAAGGTAGTCAAAGCAGTAAGGGAAAGAATTCGAAGAAATCCTGTCCGAAAGCAAAAGATTTTATCTCGGGAGATGAAGATATCACCTATAACCATGTCGCGTATTTTAAAAGATGACTTAGGACTTGCAGCCTATAGAGACTATAGAGCCTATAGAGACGTACTGGTCGTTTCTTAACTCATAATTTAAAAAAGAATAGGGTGGTAAAATCAAAACAATTACTGAAGCGGTACGCAAAGGGAGGTCACAGAAAATTTTGTTTACGGATGAGAAATTTTTTACAATTGAGCAACATTTTAACAAACAAAATGACCGTATTTATGCTCAAAGCTCTAAGGAAGCTTCTCAATTAGTCGACAGAGTGCAATGTGGGCATTATCCGTCTTCAGTGATGGTTTGGTGGGGTGTTAGCTATGAAGGATTGACTGAGCCATATTTTTGTGAAAAAGGTATCAAAACATCGGCACAAGTATATCAAGATTCTTGAGAAGGTAGTTAAGCCCTTTAACAACACCATGTTCAATAACCAAGAATGGTCCTTTCAGCAAGACTCGGCGCCGGGTGATAAAGCTACCGGTCCACGCAGTCTTGGTTGGAAATGAACGTTTCGGACTTCATCAGAGCTGAAGACTGGCCGTCGTCTAGTCCCGATCTTAATCCGCTGGATTATGATTTATGGTAAGTTTTAGAGATTACGGCTTGCTCTAAACCCCATGATAATTTGGAGTCCCTAAAACAATCTATACAATTGGCAGTGAAGAATTTTCCCATGGAAAGAGTGCGTGCTTCTATTGATAACTGGCCTCATCGTTTAAAGAACTGTATTGCAGCCAATGGAGAGCACTTCGAATAGGTAAGCTTTTTATATTTTAAATTGTTTTATATTTATGTATTAAACTAACACACTCTAAAACTTATAAATGTTATTTGCAATAGAAAAAAAATTTCTTTGTTACAATATTTATGGCAATATTTATGAATTTCTTGTCTGTTTGTTCGTAATTCACGTAAAACTATTGCTAGTAACTCTGCGCTACTTTTTTATCCTGGGAATACCGCGGGATTTTTTCTGGGAATTATTTAAAATGTCCAGAATAAAATAAACTAATTCCGATGTGATTTTTTTACTGATTGATAGCAAATTTAATGTAATAAAACGTCTGATATTTTTTATTTCGGGAATCCCACAGGAATTTTCCCAGGAACGGTTTGTAGTAGATCAGGTGCGTAAAAATTAGATTATTCCGATACAGTTTTCAGTACAACGATAGCTTACATTCTTTTTTAAATGTTGCGGTACTTTGTGTCCCGGGAATCCCGCGTGAATTTCAAAACAAGCAAGGATGAAGTTGTGCGCAAATCTTAGTGTAAATATAAAAAACATGCGCTAAAACATTTAAGATTTAATTGTTTTAAGAAAGTTATCAAGTAATTTCGCGGGAACTTGAAATGTTATTCTTTTTTATATGGTTTTTGTATTCAATTTGGCTACGAAACTTTCTAAATATTTTTTGTAATTGGACTACGAAACTTTACAAAGCATTTAATCGAGTTAAATATCTGAAAAACCATTTAAGAATTTTATCCACACCAATTTTTCAAAAGTATATTTTACCCTCTACTGTGTGGACTTTTCAAGAACGTTCTCGATAGCTTTAAGCTTTTAGTTTAATAATAATAATAATAATTTATTATTATTATTAAGCTAAATAAAAAAAACATGGATGGGTTTTCAAAATCTGACTAAGGACATTCCATATAACTATGAACAAATAAATATTTTTTCAACCCTAAATTGCAGGAAATGGCATTTGCTCCTGATTTCCTCTAACAAAGTTTATACTTATCCAGCTATGTTATTGAAATAGCTAAACCACTGGCTATATTTAAACTTAGGGAAATTACCTGTTGAAAATTGTTAACGGCGAACTTGCCCTTAAATCGTGCGGACACATTACGATGGCACAGAAAGCATTTCTATGTGTATATGTATATTTTAGTGCGGCAAACCGGCTAGTGTTTACCACTAGGTGACCAAAGCGCTGCTGATTGCCATAGAGGTAATAATTTATAGACATATTTTTATTCTAACAATTAACATTGAGTGGTATTGTACTCATATCACAAGATGGGCGGCACATTTTGTCGTGACCTGGAGGATACTTTCCAGTCTCAACCAAATGTTGTAAAATCAAACAAATGTCACCTTTCTCTAAACAACATCCTAAGACACGAATAAAAATGTAAAAACATAAAGAGAAATAAGACAGTATAAATAGATAAGTAGTTAATCAAAGAAATAGATAGTAAGAATGTATTAATAATAAAAAAAGTGTAAAACTAACTTAGTATTATAAAAATGTAATAGTCGATAAGTCTTTGAAAAAACAAAATAAGATAACAAAGGAAAAACAGATAAATAAATAAATAATCGGCAGACAAACACCCATATTGTATATCCCCAAATTAAGCAAGTTACGCTTGTGTTATGGGTAATATACAACGGACTACTCTGGGGCCGATCCCAGACACCCAGACTATAGTAAATAACGGAGAAAATACGTTTCCGAAATTTACTATACCAGGAATCGAACCTGGAGCCTCTGCGTTGCAGTGGTAGGCTGGCAAAGGCTTAGCCCGCTCAATCACAGAAGCCGTCAATTATACATAAAAATACCCCCCTCCCCCCGTGTTGAGTTATAGTTATAAGAAAAAGGAAATAAAGAACCTCTGTCTTGACTCATGATGGAGGAGAAGGCGAAAAAAAAACAACATCCTACAACTACTGTTTATCTTTAACCTTTTTTTT